>VYZT01063211.1:0-142962 GCA_013400735.1 Pomatostomus ruficeps | reverse complement strand
CCGCGCAGCCTGAGCGCCCGGCGGGGGCTCCGCGCCGCTCCGCGCCCGGCGGTGGGACGGGGCCGGCAGAGGCGGCTCAGGAAAGCTCCGCGGCTCCGCGCGACTGCCCCGCTGCCCCGGCCATGGGGAAGGGGCTGGAGGGGACGGCGGCCCGCTGCGGGCTGGGACTGGGATACCTGCTGCAGACGGTGGTGCTCCCCGCCCTGGCCGTCCTGGGGGCCAGCCGCCCCGGCTCCGCGGCGCCAGGTAAGGCGATGGATGGGTGGATGGATGGATGGATGGATGGATGGATGGATGGATGGATGGATGGATGGATGGATGGATGGATGGATGGATGGATGGATGGATGGATGGAGAGGGCTTGGGGTACCCTCCGGCTGCGGGCTAGAAATGCGAATTTATGCCGCGATTATCTTTTTTCCTGTGTTTGTATGTGCAAACAGTGCAACCCCCGGCATGCACGACCCCCGCCGGGGTCCAGGGGGTCCGGTCGCACCGGCTGAGTCGGGTCTGTGGGTGCTGAACCTGGCTGGGACAGGCGTTTGCCTGCACTCCGTCCTCAAATGGGGCACGGGGAGCGGAGGGGAAGTTGGGGCTGAAGGAGCCCCGCCGGCAGCCCTCCGGGGGGGGGAGAGCGGCGCCGGTGCGCCCCGGAGGGCTGGCAAGGTGCGTGGGAAAGGCAGGTGCGGGGCGGGTGTCCCTCCGCAGCGGCACAGCCGTACCCTGGAGCTCTGCAATCGACGGTCAGTCTTGAACCCCTTAAAGCCCCCCACACCCTTCTTCTTCCTGCCTAAAACATGATACACCCGAAGGGAGTTACCGTCTTTCTGTGTTTATGTTTTGAGATTTTGTTTCCCCTCCCGTGTCGGGGATTTTGGAGTACATCTCGATCTGTCTTCCCTGTAGGTCTTGTACAAATTCCCCTTTCCAAGTGCCAATGTCTTGCTTCTCAGTGCCTGTTTAGGGATGTTTGCGAGCATCACAAAGAGCCCTGGCTCACTGTGGCACACACCTCCCTGACAGCCACAGCAGGAGGCTTTTTCTCCTGCGAGCTGATGCTACCTAAACTTTCTCGGTGCTTCTCTTCTTTCTTTCCAAGAGTTAGACCTAATGTGGAAAAGTGTTGGTTTTGTGGAACACTGGAGAGAGAAAGAGAGAGGTTGCTGCTGCATGTGGGCAGAACTGCATACAGCAAGGATGTGCGGGTTTGTTAAAGCACTTGGAAATCTCAGTTATATGATTAACAAGAGAAAAGGAATTTTAGAAGCTGCTTTGTTTGTTCATTTTCCCCGTATATGTAACCAAGAAGTAATAACATGCACCAAACTTTTGATTTGAAGTTGCTAGCATAATACAAGTGTAAAATGCTTGGTTTTCCCCCGTCATCTCTGTGGAGAGGCACTTGTGAAAACTGCACAGATCTGACCCTGTGCTCTCAGCCAGCCATTACAAAGTGCACTCCTCTGTGGCCTTTTTGACAGGAGAGCAGTGCTGGTTGCTCTGACTCCCGGTGCCCCTGGCAGGCTTTCTGCTGGTTCTCCCAGGCATGGAGCTGTAGGTTTGCTGCTGGTGGGCTGGGTGCACTGAACACCATGTCTGTACATGTAGCAGTGCTAATCCATTTCCTGCTGATTCTTACCCCATTCCCTCAGAGTCACGTTCCCTTGCTCATTTATCTCACAGGAAGATCAGAAATCTGGCCATGAAAAGGGGATAGCAGAGTACAAAAATCCCTTATGCATTGTGGAACATTTCATCTGTGTCTTCCATACCGTTTCCTTTCACCGGTTGGTCTCATGTTCAAGAGAGGACAGGTTTGATGTTTTGTATTTAGGGGTTTTAATAGTGCCATATGCATGCAGACCTACATGTCAGGGGGTGCGTATCAGTCTGTGTAGATAGGGATGTATCATGTCAGGGGGTGTTGGAGGAGAAAGCTCCATCAGTCTGTGTAGATAGGGATGTATCATGTCAGGGGGTGTTGGAGGAGAAAGCTCCTCTCAGACAGTTGGACCTGGAGTGGAAAGAAGCCTGTCTGCTCTGCTGGCAGGACATGGGAGCTTTGCATGACAGATGGCCTGAGTAGGGAGGAGAGGACCCCCTGCGCTCGGCTGTTTCAGAGCGCTCATCTCAGTGCCACAGGGCTCATACCTCACTCTCTTTCTCCTCTCCACACTCACTCTCTGTGACACAACGCTGTGTGACAGAAATGCCACGAAGGCAGAGAAGCCAAGCCCCCTGTTCCTACGCTGCAAAGGGCAACACACGTGTAGGGCCTGCCACAGGACACAGGGGTGCTCACCTACCCTGAAAGGGATGGAGAGCTCTTCAGCAACACTTCCCAATGTGTGATGTGTGATAAACTTCCACAACAGAGTGAAAAATCCAGGGAATCTGGTTGGGATATTGCTCTTTGTCTTGGACTTGTTTTTCCGTGTATACTTTTATTTTTATTGCTAGAACCAGGCAGGGAATTTGGGTGCAGACCTGGTTTTGGCATTTTTCCCAGAGCTGAGAGATTTTTTGATTGGTGTGTGCGGTGGGGATCTTCATGTGTGTGTGTGTGTGTGTGTCTGTGTACGTGGTGCTTCAGTGAGGCAATGAATCAACAGTTTAACTATGCCCTCTTCAGGAAGTTTTCTCATCATATAGCACTGGGCAAAGTTTTCCCTCTATTTTATTTATACATTTCAAAACCATATATGCTTCATCTCAATTCCCCAACTATCTTTAGCTTTTGAAGCAGGCTAAGGAAGCCATGAGCATTGCTGGGACTTGTGCTTTCATACCCTCCTTTTCCATTGCCTCGTGGAAAATGAATTTATTAACTGAGTGGCTGGTGGACCAATCCCCCTCACTCCCTGGCAGATTCATTATCACTGTATCTCGGCGTCCTCCTGTGAACTTCTCAGCAGACCTAAATACACTTTTTGTTTTATTACTATTTCTTATCTTCTTATCTGAAGCTGTCTAAGTATTTTTCCGCTGTTATCAGGAGAGAACAGGAAATGGCTGCAATGGTAGAGACAGCCCTTAATTCTCAAAGCGGTGTGAATGGGGCCAGAGTGATTATCAAGCCAGAACCAACTCTGATCTGGCATTCACTGCACTTACTATACCTCTCTGATAAGCTTCATCTGAATGAGAATTTAAATGGCCCAAACTCTGCCCCTGCTGGGCATTTCAGTGCCATCCCCACAAGAGCAACTTTTCCTTTGGCTCCTCAGTCAGCAGAGACTGGGTTTCAGCTGTTGTGCTTCCCTACAGCCCCCACACTTCCTGCCTCCCAAACTGTTATCCACTTATCCTGTGGCTCCCACCTTTCTGTTGTGTAGGTGGGATGAGAGGGAGGGGTCAGGCTATCTGTCTGTAGTGACAAGCATGGTTCAGACAGCTTTTGGGTGTAAAACGATGGTGTAAAAGATGGTAGAGAAGCTAAATGGAATACGTATTAATGAGGTTGTGTTTCATTTGTTCCTTTACAATAACGGAGTGCATTTTTCATGCTTAACCCCTCAAACCTAATTAAATCAAAGTGATAATTTAAAAAGAAAACTGTAAAAGAGCCATATGTGCAGATATTTGTCTTGCCCCAGCATAGTCTGTATCAGCAACAGCAGCAGTTTGAAAATGCTTAGTGCGGAAAAAGTGAAATATAACATGTGAATGTACTAACCTTTTGGGGATGCATTTCCTAATTAAATACCTAAACACATCTTGTTGAAAAAAGGCGGGGAAAGGACTTAATTATCTTGATGCATCAGTGGACCCCTTGTACTTGATCATGTGGGTGTAGTATTTGTATTAATAAAGCAAGAGCCAAGTAGTATTTTGTTGTGAATGGATAAGGCCCTTTGGAACATTAATCTGTTTTAAAGCGATGTACTGTGGTAGATTTCAGTGCTGACAAGTTTGAACTGGATGTGGTAGCCTGTACTGGTTCTGAGTAGCATTTTAGTACTGCAGTACTCTTTGCTGAAAGCAGAGCAGCCACTGTGTTTCCTTTGCTGACAGAGATGCAATTTAAGCAGGATGAAAATTAAGTGGATGGATCTGTGCATAAAGAGAGATTCCTCCCTGGGAACATGGGCGTCAGAATCTGAGCTCCTCTCCCTCTGGCTCCAGGCTCTAGCAGCTGGTTGCAATAGTTATGGAAAAAATATATAGATCACATACAGGCTCCTCCTGATGGCTCTTCAGCATTACTGTCAGTGTCATTTATTCCTCTGTACAGTAAGAATGCCAGAGTGCATCTAAACATTTCCACAGTTGTTGTGCATGTTTGCACTTAATCATTTTACATGTATCATTCACCACACAACTTTATTTTTCTTTGGTAATGATCTTAAACCCCAGTTATTCACTTTATTTTGGGACTAGCTTTGTATGTGACATCCAAATTCAGAAACAGGAAGCAGCCTTAACCAAATTAAAAAGATTTTCCTAATTTAATTTTCCAAATACAGTACATCTGAAAACAGGAAAAAAACTCTGTGCCAAGGCCAGGCAAATCAGTTCCATAGCTGGTCTGTGCAGTAGGAAAGGAGAAAATGTGGGTTATATTTATTAGACTTTTTCAGGTAAATATCTTGATTTTTATGCAAATTAAAGAGAGGTGTTTTGAGGCACAGTCTACCCAGTTCAGTTGAATAGGATACAAAGCACATCAGTTCCTATGGAAGGTAAGAGAAGCCCAGGCTGAGTAGGACACCAACTGAGCCTTTCTGTCCAGTATATGACTAGAATTTGTGCTTAAGTAGAATACAAAGGAGAGTTATACTTCAAAAAGAAAAGCTAAATTTATGTCATGCTACCAGCAAAACAATTTTGTTTCTAGTAACCTGTTTTATAGTGTACAGCTATATTTCTTGATTTCTGGTTCTTTCTGGATTTTACATCATTGGACTTTTGAGGAGTCAGTTCTGGATACTTTTTCTACAAAAAGGCAAGAAAATTACTTTTGCAGCTCACCAGAAAAATATATTTGAATTGCTGGTCCTGGGTAAATTTGCATCGCTCAGAGCAGTGAACAGTTTGCTGTGATTTAGTCAAAGAGGATTGGGCTCATTGTGAGTCTCAGACTGTTGGTTTGTCATTGGAAATATGTTCCTAGAGGCTATCTTTGGAATAAAAGTGTAATCATGGAAGCTCTTCCTATGCAATATATTTAACTGTCTGTATGTCCCTTTAGGAAAAAATGGCGTTGTCTTTCCTCCCCTTAGGGTGGGGAGAGGGCTGTGCTGGTTTGTGAAGTGCACATCTTGTTAGCCACCCAGTGGAGGTATTCAAGTTTAGCAGGCAGCGATCTTGGCATCGGTGCCAGTTAAGCAGTAATTGCAGCGTCTGTCATTTGCATTAGGCAGCTCTGCTTCCACTCGGCTTGGAGGTGCAAAACAGCTCCTCAAGTACAAGTCAAGAATCAAAGGAAAGGAGTAAGAGACAAGCTGCGGTTTTCCAGTTGGCCATAACCTCCATCAGCACAGCGTCGGGATAATGTTGTGCAGAGGCACAGTTCAGTGCTGGCTCCTTCCAAGGACTGGAGGAATGTGTTTTAAGTGATTTATTGTGTGTGCTCAGCAGAGCCCAGTCTCAGGAGCAGGTGCCCCTGGATCTTTCCATCATAACATTATCCAAGAGGCAATCTGAAGGAAATGTTATTAAGTCTTCTGGGAGGCAAACTGTATTCAAAGAAACACTTAATTTGCATCATTTGCAAGCAAGCATTTGAAATTATGCTAAAAAGGGAAATGGTTGTAAAGAACTCTACATAGAACAAATAGGAACAACAAAATTCCCCTTGATTTTGAACATACTTTATTCCCCCGTGTTTAATTTAATGGGGTCATCTGTAGGTACTCCAGCCCCAGACTCCACTGCTGTGGTGGGGAGATGATTTATTGAGTATTGTTGTTGGGTTCGTGATAGGTTTGGTTAAACATTTTGCAGAACATCCATTGTGGTTGTTGTATTTAGATTTATCTTTCTGGGTGAGGATGTAGCATAGCACAATGTGCACACTAGCCAGAGGAGCTAAAGAAAAGCCCCAAACTGTAGCTGTGTTCCAGTTGTTTTCCTCAAGGCTGCTCTGCTTGTGCAAACAACATGCACAAGTAAGGTGCAGTGAGTTGGAGCAGTGGGCAAGAGCTGCCAGTGGTTTTCCCAGCTTTCAGTAACCTCAGAGATGCTTGTATACAGCTTTCTCCCTAGGTAGTCATCACTAGAACAACTTCCTGTTTGCTTTCATGACTCCATCCCAAATCACATGAACGTTAAGCAGGAAATATGGGATTTCCTTCCAAGTCATCAAACGCCAGGGTTTGCGGAGTCCCTTTATAGCCTGGCATGTTATCTAAAAGTTTGGGCTGGCGAGAAAGAGCTTCATGCAAAAACAGTCTCACTTAAAAATACCCATTTTATCAACATGGAAAATTTAGGGAGAAACAAAAGAGAGAAAAAGATTCCTCTTTATTTTCTCGGGGGAAGTTGGAGAAAAAAGCAAGAAACAGTAATCAAAACCAGAAAAGATTCAGTTATTTTAGAGAAAAGGTCAGTAAAGTCCTGAATATTTATCTTATTGTCCAAACTGTTTGTATTTATGTTCTCTGAAAATCTGTTAGGTGTTCAGTGAAAATGAAGATGTTAAAAAGTTGTGAAGTCTTTTGACAACAACAGTTTTCATTTCCATTTACATTTTTCCACATATTTCAACCAGCCTAGTGAAAAACCTCACTGTTAGACTTCATTTACAGTCCTGGTCAGCACTGGTTAAGGTATATATTTACAGCACTTCCTAGAGCTTTCTCTTTTGGTTTGGTTGGGGTTGTTTTTGTAAATCACACTGATTTTACTGTGATGCAGATTGAGATGGAGAGACCCAGATTCTCATTGGTGCCAGACATGCCCTTATTTCCACCAGGGAGTGTCAGGCAGTGCTGAATTTAGGTGAATACCTTTGCTGTTTCCCAAATAGAAGCAGTGCTGCTCTAGCTTACATGGCAGTCCAACAGTCCTGTCAAGGCAGGGACATCTCCCCTGTCAGCATGAGATGCTGCAGTGCCTCAGCACTTCCTCAAACTCTCACTTTCCTTTGTTTTGAGTCCTACACAGGCAGGACAGGAGAGGCACCCAAAAAGCTGTGCATGTCGGTGATACCTCCTGTGGGGGATGTCTGCAGTTGTGTCTTCAGCAAAGCTTTGCTATGTGCTTGCGTGGCTGGAGACCATGGGAAGTTCTTATTTGTAACATTGCCTTGGTTACTCCATCTCTATTTTGCTGGATTTGGAAGTTTGCTGTATTTATCACTGTTTGGTGGAGAGGTCTAGGGGGAATTGCCTAAGGGTGCAGAGCAAATGTGTAAGGGAAGCCAAAACATGAGCTCGAGTCTTCTGAGTAGCCAAGACCCTGGTGCTCCAGTCCATTCTTCTTGTCTGACAGTCCCAAAGAGGGAAAGCTACAGAGGGAATGCTGCTTTGAGAAGGCTCTCAGGTGCCTTCTCAGTGTTGAATTTGTTGAGTCTCACTGATGGTTCTTTTTCATCGGCAGTTATCTAGAAATATGCATAAAAGGATGCCATGGGTTAGGATGATACTCCCCAGTTTAGCCTCTCCCACTGGGACCCTCCAAACCACGTGCTGCTCGCTCTCTCCCTCCTCCCTTTTCCCCTCCCCTGAGGTGGGATGGCGAATTGGAGGCACAAAAGGTAAAGATCACGGGTTGAGCTAAGAACAGTTTACCGGGAACAGCAATTAGATAAGGAAAGGAACAGTAACAGCAACAGTACTGACCACGGAAGGTGCAAGAGAGAGGCGAATGATTCACAGGAAACTCCCTGACCACAGCAATGCCTGACCGCTCCCTCTGCCGCACTACCCAGACTTGGAAGAGAGCCCTTCGCCTCATCCCTGGAAAATGAAGTGAGCTGGTACAGAAAAACCTCCTGGGTTCTAGTCATGCCCCCTCCTGGCTACTGCAAAAATTAACCCTGTCCTGGCCAGAACTGGGACAAGGGAAAAGGCAAAGGTCTGTGCTGTTGCTCAGGAACAGGGACGCTTCCTAGAAGCACTGACTTTCTGGTGGCAGGCAGTTTGGAAGGATTTGCTTTGCCCAATGAAATCCACAGTGTTATCTCAAATTTGGAGGGAGGAAGAGCAGATCCAGCGCATGACTGCAGCACTGCTGTAAATGGAATAAGGATCACTGTCCTGGGCTGTTTTGTTTCATTTGGGTTTAATCTGCAATTCAGGACAATGTTATTCAACTGTATTTCATTCCTCTGAATGAACGACTTACGCTCCAGAGGACCCCGTTGCCTTATGAGCCATAAAAGCTATGAGGTTGCCTAGGCAATTAAATCAGTATCTTTTTTCTCTTGTTGTGGTAACATTTTCAACAATAATGCTAAGGAGCTCAGATAGATTTCACTGGCCTGGCAACAGCTGAACATTTGCTTTTTAGGTAGCTCCTGCCAATCCCTTTTTAGTTATTTTCAAGAAGTAAAGTAGCTTTATTTCTTAGTCTTATATTGAGTGAGAGGTTGAAATGTTAATCTCAGTGGATTAGCGGTGTATCCTTTGAGAAAAAGGAAAGCGTGCATTTTTCTTGGTCCCCTGAGTGCTGGATGCAATTGTTTGAAAAATCTTGAATTTCATCAGCTAGATACAAGGAAATGTGCAAGTAAGCCTTGAATGATCTGTCAAAAGAGGTTGACTTTATTGCAGCCTTTTTGGAAACTTGTTTGAACTGATAGTTGTTCCCCAGGTGTTTCTTTGCTTGATTTTAGTGCATTTCACATGAGACAGTGAAAAGGGGTCACTACAGAGTTATTAGTAATTCAGAGCTTCTTGGAGAGCTATATTCCAGCCATAAATTTGCTAAAATAATGGCTGGGATATGAATTGCTGCACTTTTATGATATGATGTATCTATTGTTGAAATACATCACTTGTCTTATCCACTCCCAACATACGTGTTTATACTGGAAAGCTTACGGACTGAGTGAAAGTAATAATACAGTCTCACTGAATGAGGTTAATTGCAGTTCAGTCATACTGAAATCAAGGAGTAAGAAGTGGGACAAAATAGCAGGCGAGACTAATTCTGTTCTCATGGGCACTGGATTTACCTACACTGACTGAAGTGCGGGCACTTATCAGGAGTAGTGTGCACGCTGCCTTAGTCTGAATGAATTTTCTCTTTCTTTAGTGTATCTCTAAGTTTTGCCAGTTGCTCATGAAGTCAGCACAGATGTATCCCTCTCACCTTTCCCTTTTCCCACAAGTTTGTGTGTCTGTCCGGTTGCTCTGCAGCTCTACCCATACAAAAGATGAGTGGCTGTGACTAACAGTGAGTAGCTGGAGCTAACAGGCAAACAGTGAGGTGTCCAGACTGAAATTTCAGGTTGTCTGCACTCAGATGAGACTATGGAGAAATCTCTGCTGCTTGAACCTCTGTTAATAGGATAAAATTCTCTGGTGCTTCCTACAAGGAAGAGATAAAGTTTCCTCTGTTAAACTTAGTCACTTGATCTGAAAATCAGGGTTCCTTGTGGAAACTAGAACTCTGTCTGGTTAAGGAATGGATCTATAATTAAATGGGTAAAACTCTGCCCTTCTACAAGTGCTGTTCACTGAATTGTCTCATGAGATACTTGTATTCCTTGCTCAAAGGTTTTTGGCCCCAAAGCTGCACTATTTTTTGATGAATCATCGTCCCCATTACAAATTCTTTTCATGCAGACATTTCAAACCTAGCTTGAGGGACTTCCTTTCTGCTTCCTCACCAGTTTTTGAATGTGAGGGTAACTTTTTTGGTCTCTTGCTCAAACAAAATGCAGCAATCTTCTTATGCAGCAGATCTCTCCTGGCAAGACTATGAGCCTGTGTTTTCCTTCTCTTCGTCATATAAAATAGTTGTACTGGTACAAACAGGAAGTTCGTAATTTCTTAGTTCCTAAGTAACTAGAAAGTTTGTAACTAGAAAGTTCAGTACTGGGACCTGTCAGTTTCACTATCAGTTTCCTTTTGTTTTGTTATTTTTTTAAATGCCTGGTGTTTATACCAAGGATAGACTTATGTGGTACAAGGCCAGGTTATGACCACCAACAAATGTAGCTCCATTAATTTCAGAGACAGCACATGTCAGAAGCTGATCTGCTTCTCTCTTAAAACTATGTTGACACAGTAGAGTGCTACTCTAGGATGAACAGACCTTGATCTCGTCTTACTCTGTGGCAATTTTTTTTGTGGGGTTGTTTCTTTTTTGCTTAGGTTTTTGGGGGTTTTTTTTGAAGCTAAATAATTTGAATTATTTCGAGGCTTTCCATTTCCTGTCCATGTAGCAATGCAACAGAGATTAACACGGTGCCTCACATGGAAACAAGTTGGCAAGAGTCTTTCAGGTAGCTGGTTTTTTGCTTGGCTTTTGTTTAGATATTCTAGGTAAGAACACTGACAGCCAATGTCACCAACTGCAGGCAGATATCCACGTAAATATCTATTACACACAAATGTGTGGCAATTTTCTGCCTTAGCAGTTGCTTTTTGAACTAAAGACCTCTGCTGCTAAAAGCATGTGCTTCGAAGTTTTAAGTTAGAAGTGCAGCCTGGTAGCTGGTAACAAAAGCAGTTGTTATCCTGGTGTAGGCAGCAGAATGAGAAGTGCCATATGCCTTTCACAAGCACTGGAAAAGGCAAAACTGTTTAGCTGCTAACTTTTGTCCTTTGCTTGTCCTGAAATATTTCTGTATGAATCTTCTTCTTCCCCCCACCCCCTAAAGTTATATATTAATTCTTTGTAGTAAACATGGCTATTAGATAAAACCTTCCAAATCTTAAAAAAAATTAAAACTCCTAATTTAATTACTTTATAAACATTTATATCATCTTGTGGTCTCCAGAATAAAGTTTTAAATTTGCATTTATGAGAAACATTTGCAGAGAAATGAATTTAAATGGCAAAGTGACTTTGTGTGGACTATTAATCTGCTTTGTTTTACTGATCATCTTATTTTACTAGTACTTGGTTTCATTGACTTTTTTTGCTTAGGGAAATCAATAGATAATGGCATTGTGATCAAATTTACATTCTGTCTGATGATTTTCACTGGATTGCTTGGGATTTACTCACTGGAGCAAGGCAAGGGAATTTTGGTCTTTTGTCTTTGAAGTTTCATATTCACTAGTACCAATGCAGAACATATTTCATTTGTGGAGGCCAGGCTGAGGTTAAGTTGGTTTTAAAGATAACAGTAGATTCCAGTGTCCTTGCATTTGTTTTGTATTTGGTGACAGTCACTAAATCAGGGGAAGGAATGTTCAAACAACACACTTGAGGAAAAGTGATTTTTATAGAAAGGGCCCATTCCTGCTAATAGCCAGTAACTGCACACAACCCCACTGACATTAAAAGTCCATTAGCTAAGCCAAGTTTAAACACCAGCTGATGCTATGTCAGCTAAATGTATATTGGAATTTTTCATGTAACACAGCAATAGCACTTCTGTAATTTTCCTAAAACTATGTACATTAAGAAAAGCAAATGTCATCTGATAGTGGTAAGATGAAGAGTTCACATTAAAGTAGGCAGAATTGTAATCAAACCGAAGTCGCCATCTGGTTGCATTAACGAGAAACAAAAATTGATACAAGAAAAGCAGGGAGTGTCAGGTTTCTGAGTTAAAGCTAGATTAACAAATCTAGTGTACAGGCTCCTGTAATACAGGATAAGCACAGAGCTGCTTATCTGCTTGGTTTTCTGTCATTAAATATAATATGACCTTGTTTGAGAAAAGTTTATGCTGAAGTCCATAAGATGCTTTCTCATGTGGAGCACTGTGTTGCCATGGAAGAAGGTTGTTCCCTGGCTATTTAGGAAATATGTCTCATTACAGAATTTTTGTGAAAACCTTTAAATGGGTCAAGATGGTGTTTGTATGCCTATGGTCTGAAATTCGAGTTAACCAGTGGCACAGCAAATAGCATCCACCCATCTCCATGTGTCAAAAAGAGGGTTGAAAAGTATGGTGAAAAAGCAGTGTGTGCTTGGTATAGAGAAATGTTACAGGTGATGAACTTACTGTTGGTCTCCAGGAGCAGCCAGCAGGCTGAGGCCCCAGCACTGCCCTCTTGGCTCCTGCAGAAGCACAGTTAGCACCAGGTTTGGCAGTGGGTCTGATTCACAGAAGTCGCTTTGAAGCCTGCTTTGAAAAGAGACCTTGTGCTATAAAGCCATTGTGGAGACAGGCAAGGGGTGGCTGAGTGAGTTAATGCGAGAGCTGGAACAGAGGGGTAATTAGTCGCTCACTGACACAAGTCTGGTGAAGGATTGCTGTAACCTCTGCTGTGTCATTATCTGTCCATTAGCGAAGCCTTGTGCCAGTACAGACAGGAGCCCAGCTAAAATGCCTGATGTGGGCAGACAAACCCACTGCAAACATCCTGTGACTGTATCTCAAGGACTCCCTTGCACTCTCACTGCGCTGTGTTAGTAGTGCAAAGCTCTCAAATGTGTCATGAGGCTCAGCCTGATTTTTTTTTTTTTGTCTTCCTTGCTGAAGGAGCTGACATCAGTAGCGTGCCCAGAGCAGATTGTGTGTTTGTGAACCACAGGGTTTAAGGAGAGTAATTTAATTGCATTTTTCCCCCTTCTGGAACATAACATGTAAACATATTACTGAACTAAAGCCTGGTTTTAATTACAAGCAGTAACTTTTTCATGTTGACAGATTTTCACATGGAAAGCTTTATTGAAAATGAGAGGAGACCTCTTTGCCATCGTTAGTTCTTGCTGCTTAGTGCTTTTATCAAGTACAGTAAAATACGGTTTATAATTAATTCAAAGCTTATATGGACATGTTTAATATAATTACCAAACAAAATCCTGTTTACTGACATATTGCTTGTGAAACCAGCCTGAATAATCTGGTCTCTGGCACACATAAATCAGGCAGTAATAACAGCTGTAAATATTTCATAATATACTTAGAGTGCTTTGATTTTAATACTGAATCCACTTTTGGGTTTTAAGGATAAAACATAGGTCAAAAATGACTTTTACCATATGTTCCTTCCTAATCTCTTGCACTACTTTGCCTGAAATTTATTGAAAAATATCATTATTGTATTTTATTATGAAAAAAGTAGATATATACACGTTCACGAGCTGGGAAAATTATGTAATTAAATTATGCTGGAGCTAACAAAGTGACGCCATTCACATTGGCACGGCACAATTGCTTCTGTACAACCATGAATATTTCTTGTTGGAAAAGACACTGCAGTGCCAATACTCTTTGTCTTTCTCAGAGTTTTACTATTTTTATGTGTCTGGATGTCTGTTTATTGTACAATAAGCCTGAAAGACGTGCTAAGACACTAAGAGGCAGCTGGTTATGCAGCCAATTCAGGTGCCCAAAGGGCTGGGAAAACGAAGCTGAGCAGGGGCCAGACTGCTGGAGGACCTATGATACTGGGTTATGTGTGGGCCCCTTCTTTCTGGGAAGGCTTTGAGCCTGTACTTAAATAGCAGGAAAAAAATTGACCAGTTGTCTGTCTACTGCAGAATATTTGGGGTTGCACGAGGCTATGAAATCATCTTTGGGCGTTTGAACTGTGTGTATGGTTTGTCTGTTTCAGAAAAGGGCCTTGAAAGTTCAAGAAAAGGTTTGTGATCATTCCTCAAGTCATTTTCCCCTGCACCAAGCAAAGAACTTAAAAAGCAGTTGTGCAAAAGACAACATTTTGCAATTTTTGTTTACTTGGAAATGTTCTTTAACCTCTACAATAAAATAAGAAATAAAGTAACTAAAGTACTATTTAGAAAGGCAAATTTGAAAAAATATTGAGTTTGGGAATTTTTTTACTTTTGTTCTGCAATTGGATTCCCCTGCTAAAGTTGACATAAACTTTCAAATGTTTTAGCAGTTGCACTCTCTGAAAAAATCATTAGTTTCCAAAACTGTGCCAGGCTCCTTCATGAATGCTGTCACCTCTGAGCTATGAACGTCTCAAGCTTAGGATCCCACCCCCCAAAATAAAAACCACAACGAACAATCGTTATGAGGTAGGAAATAACACTGGGATATGTCACAATGGTTCTTATTTTCTTCTCCCTGCATCCTTGAGGGGATAAAAAAGCCTGTTTGTGTGAAGGGAGCTCCTTGGCCTTGCTTTTAGATGGTCAGTATTTTAAGATACATCAACATATTTAGATCTGTGTAAATCTACATGGTGATACTTGGGATCAGTATGAAGTGTCCCTATCAGCATCCTACAGGCACCTAGGGAGCTGTGGCTATGATTTCCAGAGGTGTTGCTACAAAGTATTTAGCAATTCACTCTCTCCGGAGAGATCACAGGGGTTCCTGCGTGCAGTACTTTAATTTTGGAGAGCTGAAGCCCCAATTCTTAGCTTTCTTAGTTGTATGAGAACTTGCACTGAAGGGTGAGCCATTGCTTGAGAACATTGTAGTGCATGAACAATATTAAATTGCTTTGCTATGTGTATGTGCAGGCTGCATCCAGACACTGTCACTGGGAAGTTATTAGTATATATAATTAACTAACCACAAGGAATTTCTGGACTGAAATAGCTTATGAAAGCCTACATGTTTCCTTCCCACAAACCCAGTTTAAATGTTTATGCAAGTCTCTTGCTAAGGAAGTGTCTTACTGCCCATGAAATATTATTTGGGAAGGTGCGCTTACCTGCACAGAGTACAGAGCTTTACCTGGCAATAGTCCGACCTTCAAAAGTTAGTTCTTCTGACTTGTGCTCTGTGCTGTTTATCAGATGCTGAGTTGTTTCATATTAGATGATGTGACCTTTAGATTTCAGCTGCTGCCATAATTTAATTGACAGCATGAGTCTTCCTGGCAGGAGCCTGTTGTGGTTTAACCCAGCAGGTAGCTAACACCACACAGCCGCTGGCTCTCCACCCCCGCACCGTGGGATGGGGGAGAGAATTGGGGGGGAAAAAAAAAGTAAGATTCGTGGATAGAGATAAAGATGGTTTAATAGGGCAGAAAAGGAAGAGAAAATAGCAGTAATATTAATAACAAAAACAAAATAATTAGAATATGCAAAACGAGTGATGCACAGTGCAATTGTTCACCTGCTAAGTGATGCCCAGCCAGCTCCTGCACAGCAGCCCCTGTCCAGTTTCACTTGTATACTGATCATAACAGGATATGGAATGGAATATCCCTTTTGGGGTCAGCTGTCCTGGCTCTGTCCCCTCCCAACTTCATGTGCACCCCAAGCCTCCTTGCTGGCAGGGTGGGGTGAGAAGCTGGAAAGTCTTTGACTCAGTATAAACACTGCTTAGCAACACCTAAAACATCTGTGTGCTGCCATCATTAGTCTCATCCTAAATTCAGAATAAGGCACTATACCCACTACTAGGAAGAAAATTAACTCTATCCCAGCCGAAACTGGGACAGAGCCAAAATTGTTAACGAGAATTTGTGCAACACCAGGTTTGCATGACTCAGGCCAACAGAAGTGACTGGTGTGTATAAAGATGAAGTAGTTGTGGCAGTGTAGGTCTGGAGTTCAGGAAGGCCAAGGGTGTTTTTGTTAGCAAGGAAATGGAGACCAGCTGCTTTATTTATGCTTATAAATATATATTACTGTATTTAGGTGCCCAGGTAAATTGTGTGTGCTGCTTAGCCACATCTGTTCCCAATAAATTTCAGCCTACAGGCTCTAAGCTTTGAAACTTTTGATTATGCTCAGATTGGTGAGCTAAGGAGAAGAGCTGGCCTTCACAAAGTATGTTTGCAGCTGAACGTCTCATTTTGTGTAAACCAGCACAGCTTCCCTGAGTTCAGTGTCTCAGTTCTGCTCCAGCTGAGGGCTGTTAACAGTCAGGGTTTCTGTAAGACTGGTCCTGGAGGAAAGATTTCTATCTGGTCTGTTTGGACAGAAAAAATTTCCATGACTCTAAGAATGCTTTTAAAAGAACTGGGGAGAAAAAGGAGCAGATGCTACAAAGTACATCAGAGAGCAGTCCCAATGTTAACAAAGAGAGAATATTTACCACTAAAATGAGGAGGAAAATGTTTGTATCTTTACAAGATCTTGTCCCACTTAGGAGAGCCTAAAGAAAAGATAGGCATCTAGAAGGGCAATTATTGGTTAAAATGCTAGTTTACGACTACAAATTGTTTGAGTCTTTTTATTAAAAAAAAGAAAAATCTTTGGATGTTTTTGCAATTACCCACTATCCCACTGATGCAAAATCTCTTCAAAGACTTAGTAATTAAAATGAAAAGGCTGTATGTTCACATTGCCCCAACCCTCTGCAGTGTTTTGTTCTCAGAACATCCCCCTACTTCTGAACAGAACCCGAAATGAATTTTTCTGTGTACCATCAAGACCATCTTCCTTGCTGTGACAGCGACCGGTCACTTTTGATCATCTTAGAGGGTATTTACAGAAACAGAACTAAAACTTGGTTGTCCTCATTGACTTCTATCAAAGAAGGCAAGGGAAAATTAAAATGCAAAAAAATGAACCTGCTAGGATTAATGATTTTAAATATTAGTAACAGTGGAAAACATACATTTCTTTGTAGAATTATGAGTTTTAAATACACTGCAAGCTGCATTTTTATTTTCCGGAGTGGTAAGACAAATACTGCACTGTATAAAGAAGTCCAAGCATCCTCTTCCCCCCAAAATAAAGTTCACATAAACAAGGTATAGACTAAACATTCTTTTCTCTTGCATGAAAACTTGGGATGGGAAAAAACCCGCGGGATTTGAGGCTGGAGAAAGGCGGAAACAGAATAGTGTGTATTCAAAACCACAAGACAGACACAAACGCCCACAGGCAGCCTGTTTAAAGGTCAGGTATGTTGTGTGTGGATACTTGAGAAGGGGAAGGTAGTGATAAAGGAGCTACTGCTCCATTTTATTAGGACACCAGCACGCACAAAGTGGACTGGTCTGGCCTAATGACTCTAAGTGGCCCCACAATCATCCCACACCACTGGCTATTTGCAATTGAGTGCACTGAATGTGGCCCTGACATAAGAGCCTTTGGGCTTCCCTGTCTCAGGAAGGACCTCAGGATCCTCAGTTCAGTCTGGAACGCTATTCAGGATGAGCTAAGGCAGGCAGGGAGGAAAAACTTCTTGAAAAGCAAAAGAAAAGTCACATGAACTTTTAAAATAAATGTGTCATCATCTATATGAACTATCTATTATATTGTGGCTATGAGGCACATTAATCAGCATAAGTACTTTAAAAAGAAGAAAAGGATTTACTATTGCCACCAGGTTATCTCTTGATGTTGTTGCTTGGTTTGGATTGTTTGTTTGTTCGTTTGTTTTTAATGTGAGACTGTTCCTTATCCACCTGAGAAAACTTGCATTGGGAGGGGGACTTAGAACAATTTTCTGAATTGGTTCATCTAGCCATTAAAAAGATATCAGTGGGTCATTATTATATTTGAATGTGAGAGGACACCGTAAAACCCAAAGGCCATGTAAAGTGGGATCCCACAAGCTGAGTGAGGAATTTGAAGCAAAACAGATAGAAGGTATCAGTGAAAAGGACATGGACCAGGCCGTTGGTTTTGAGTGTTGGCACTGGTGCCAGGACAGGGCTATTTGTTACCAACTCTCCTGCTGGGATGCTTTAGGAAAATGTCATTTTGGTGTGGTTGCTGGGTATGCTAAGCTGTAAATTACATAAAAGGAGCTGAAAAAGTCGCTTTAAGCATTGTGGACTTTCATGCACGAGGAAAAATGTCAAAGGAAAATTTGAAGCAAGAATAGGATTAGAGGCACAGTTCTGTAGAAATCCTTTCCCTTGTGAGCAGTCCTATTAACCTTTGAATTGTGATGACACTTATACAAGGATCTGTGCTTCAGTGTGTGAGTAATCCCACACTTCTAATATGCAGCTGTGCAAGGTTGTGTGTAGCCTAAAATGAGTAGTCCCAACAAAGTTTCCCAGTAGGATCAAAAACAGATCCTTAGGAAGGAGTTCAGACCAGAAACATAACTTCTGTGAAGAATTCTTAATCTAAACTCCCTGTTGCAGGAGCTCTTATCAGAGAAGTTTTGGCAATGTCTGTTGATTGAGTTTCTCTTTTTTTGTATCTTAAAGAGTAAATCGAAAGGTCATTTTTTATATTGACGTGCAAGGAGTTTTATTGATTCTCTTTTATGAGGCATTAATGAAATCTATAGAAGCCTAACAAGATTGTATAGTTAACCTTGGCAAGATTGCCTGTTCTTTTTACATGTGCAGAAAAGGGAAAGCAGAATGTTCCATTTTGGCAGTTTAAATTATGTGGAAGTGAGTGAATTTTGTGGAATTAAATACCTCTTAGCACAGAAAAGAGAGCATGGTGTATCTATACTCACCCATTCACTCCAAAATGTGCTTAGCAGAGATTTTTTGGGGGGAACACTTTGTTTTCCTGCCCAATGGTACCACATATATATCACTATGAAAACATGCAGAGAAGTCAATCACTCACTACATGTGCCAGAAATGCCTTCCACAGTCACAACGGTGGTATGTCAAGAGTCTGTCTCACTTTAAAAGAACAGGCAGGATTTATACTGGAAATGTACCAAAATGGACCAATCTGTCTCAAAAATATGAAGCTGGGATCAATTTTGCAAAGTTAAAATAAACAGTAGTCACACTTGACCCAGTATATTAAGCTAGCAGAAGAAGAAATGTAAAGAGCTGGGGGTATCTGTGGATTTGGCTTGGTAGAATATTAAATGTGATACATTGGATTAAAAAATTATCTACTAACCTAAAAACTATGCATAATAAAATTTGGGATGACTTTTCTTAAACATATTTTCTTTTAATGCCACTTAAATTAATGAAGGCCATCTTGGCTATGAAATACAAAACTCATGCCCGCTGAGAAAAGGTGCCTTTGCATACTGACAGTTCAGAAGCCTTTGAGTGTATGTCGTACATTTTTATTTGCAGTAGGAAAAACATATTGGAGAGAGGCAAGTATAATTATCTTCATTTTTAGATGGAAACCAGAGGAGCGGGAGGCAGGACTGGGGAGTGAGCAAACACAGGAATTCCCCTCTGGTGGGCTCGTAGAAAACATGGAAGTAATTTGTGGTATGAAAATGGCTGGTGGTGTTTGTTTCCATCAAAAGGCTGTGGACAGTATAAGAACTGGGGGCTGGATTTTTGCACTACGGTCTGATTTGTGTCCAGCCTAAATGTGCTGACCCAGCTCATCTTTGCCACTCATCCACACTGGTGGTCAGCAAGATACAGATGAAAGTAGGAGTGGGGCTCCCAATGCCCAGCTGGAGAAGACTGCTGTGCTGAGCCATTGGTCCAGTTTTGCTGGTGCCTCTGGGGACCGGTCCTGCCTGATTTGCTCCATGCCATGTGCTTTACTCCAGCCTCCTTGCCCGTGTGTGTGCGAGGTTCTGTGACTCTGATGGGGCCCCTACACAGCCTCTCTGTTACTCACACCCCTCGTAAAAGCCTCCTTTTCTCCTCACCAGATGGACGAGCCTTCCTAGAGCATTTCCAAGGCTGTTTTAGCTGTGAAGGTGAGGGGACTCCTCTGTGCCACTGCCCCTGTGCCCCATGGGGAGGAAGGCTGTGCTGGGTTTCCCATGAAGCAGCCATGCTGCAATACTGCATTATTCAAATCTGCACTGCTGGAAGTCCCTCACGGTCCTGGTGCAGTTTGTCACGAGAAGTGTCCTCTCTTCGCCCCATGCCAGGCACCAGTTGTGTTTGAAGAGGGCAGAACTGGCTGGAGATGGTGGGTGGTCTGGAGTTGCTGGAGGGGCATTAGATAGCACTGATGAAGATTTTGCCTTTGCCCACAGGGTGATTGGCTTTCCTTCCCACTCTGGAGCACCCGTCTGCTTCAGAACAGTACAAACTCAGTCTGTAAAGAGACACATCCCAAAATACAGAACTGATCTTTGGCTCAGCTCTTGTACTTTTATTAGCCGTCATGAAACTGAGGGCTGGATGTTGCTGCCTTTCTCAGCACAGGAAACAGGTACAAGGCAGTTCTCCTTTATGTATTTTTTAAAGTCATAATATGTGTTCTATTTTCTGATTTATGTTTCAAGTAATGACCATTCAGGCTCTGGTGTTTATGAAATTGTGTCTGCACTGGAGACAGTGGAGACTTGCAGTACATTAGAGTCTCTTTATTTCCTCCTTTGGAAGATATACCTAGAAAATCCATTGATTGAGTCTCCCTGTATGGGAGCACCCTCAGAAAAGAGCTGGAGTCACCTTCTGAGATACTGTACAAAAACTGCAGGATTACCTGAAATGACTAAAATGCATTGCAGGATGTAAGAGAATCCAAGAGGCACAGGCAAACATGTTACTTTCTGTTTTCATGTGTAACACGAAGAATAGGGGTTTGGTTACTTTCCTTTTAATGGAACATTTTTGACTAAACTTCTTTGTGTTTGCACATGTCAATACATGAATAGATTTGTATATTTGAAAGTTAAAAACATTTTGATGGCTGCTAATATTTAGTTTCTATCCACTTCATATAAGCTGCAGAATTCTTTTATTTTTTGATCAAAAGAAGATTTAGAGATAAAGGATGCCAGAAAGTATTTGGATCTCAGCACTCCAGTAATAATGTAAGGACAAAGCGCAATTATATACACCATCTTCAACTGCATTTCCAGGCAGTACATATTCAAGAAAACAGATATTCCCAGTTTTGTAACAGAAAATAGTGGAAAAAAGACTGAGGGAACTGGAATGACAGAGAGACAAAAAGGATGAGTGGATGGATACAAACATGAAGAGAAAGAGTTGGGATTAATCGGTCCTTTGCAAACATAGTATGTGCTCCAGAAATGCCTACTTTTTCTTCGTGGGAGTGAGCTTGGGAGTGTGTGATGGCTTTGTTGGCCAGGCTGGGGGAGTAGGAGAGGCAATGCTGAGGTGTCTATAAATGCTTCTGCACAATCCGGCTGACAAAAGGAATGAGTGCAAACAAAGCTGTCAGTGCCTCACAGCACCAGTCAAAAGTAGGAACATGCAGCAGTCTGATGAGGAATCACTTGTCTGCCTAGGGATGGCCAGGATTGCTGTCCTGGTGACTCAGCTTCCTTTGTCCCTGTTGCACACACCAGCTCCTGTCTGCAGGTGAGCACATCTGCCAAACATCCCTGCCAGGTGCTGCAGACGTGTCTGCCAGGAAAAGAAGAGCTGTCATGAGGCCTTTGCCACACGTGTTGCTGCCTAGTCCCTCTGTCTGGCTTCCACAGTTTGCCCAGCTGAGTGGTTTATGATGTGGAAAGAGGATAACGTATCAAAGGGGAAAAATAGCTACTGACCCAAAGGTGCTCCTCTCAAAGCAGTTTGCGTGGCTTCTCCAGCAGGCATTGTGCTTCGATCCTGTGGTAGAGCTGGGCAGAACCATGAACTGTATCTGAAAGCCTTGGCCCTGCTCTCTGGGTGGGTTGCACCTTCCCCCTGACTCCACTGACTCCTGCTACTCAGCACTTCCCATCAGTCTGTAAATCCATTAACATTCATAACCTCTTACCTGCAGTTTGGCATTTATTGCTTTACGGAAGTTAAGAAGTGATGACCTTTGTTACAAGCTTGGCTGTTTTTATCTTTCCTTTGATGCTGAGGGCTTCTCTGGACAGGCTAGAACCAGTGACTTCTCCAGGCTACGTGAGGTTTCTGCCTGCTGTTGAATTTGAGGATATCTTTGTTTCTACCTTGTAATATACCTTTGGTTTTTAAATCCCAGACATGCCGATTTCCTGCACAAAAGCACCACTGGGGTACAGCAGTACTGGCACAAAATACACTTTAAGAGGCAAGCCACATTCCTCCCAAGCTCAGAAGCAGGGGTTACAGCCTGGATAAGATATGTCCTAAGCACTTGTTAGACTAGTCTGGGAAGGAAAATGAACTCCCCACAACTACAGCCAAGAACGCAACATATTTTGGACAAATGGACAAAAAACACCCTTGCTTTTTGGAAGTGTGGAACAAGAGTTCAAGCTTCGTTCAGGTCAGTACTAGCTACAAAATGTGACTTTGTTGTAGTGGCTTTTAAAGTATCCTTGGCTTTCTGGCTGTGTTTCGTGCTCTGGGCATTTTGCTCAAAAACATCCCTGCCCATGCATGAATCATTCCCCCTTTTCCTTCCCCCTACGTGGCATTTTGCAGGCTTCGTGTAACAGTGTGAGTTATGCACAGTCCTCCAGACACCCTGATGATCAAATCCTGTAGGAACTGCCTGAGGTACTCATTTCTGTCACAACTGTAGCAGGCTTTTCCTTTAATAAGCTGCATGATGCTCCTGGGGGAGGCCAGCTGAGCCCTGCACCTTCTACAGAAGGTCACACAAACCAAAAATCCCTGCTCTGCAGAACAAGTCGGTTCTCTCCTGGTGTGGTTCACAAGTTTATTTTGCTGTTCAGACACGGAGGGTTGGTTCTCAGTGTCACAGTAAAGTGAATTATTTTGCAATTCGCACTGCAGGGACAGCCTGTGCTAGGCACTTCTGAAACTGCTGGATGGAGAAATGGGGCTTGCTTTGGGCCAAGATACAGTTGGGGTTTTGGTACGTGGGGTATTTCTGCTGCTTGTGTGCAAACAGCTGGGCAGGGGCTTCCAATTGAAGTTCATCCTCTGGTAGTCACTGAACACTAAATTCAAAAATTAGTGACATAATGTATTCAAAACAACTTTCATGCCTTTTCTTTGTGGTTACTTTTTCTGGTATTGCTTTTGCCTAGGACAGGATGAGTTCCTTCTTATTTTTTTCCCCATTTCTTCCAAATCAGAAAGCTGTCTAACCTATGGGTATTAGATTATTTCTTCCAAATGCTGTAGTAAGTACTGAACAAAATGAAAGGAGAAGAATGATAGAGTTGCACTTACCTTGGGCTGTCCACCCTCTGATTGCCCTTCCAGTAGCCTGACTAGGACTACCACACAGAGACACAGTCTTACTCTGTTCCTGAGCAAAACATTCTTAGGGTTAAAGTGTTCAGGACTGCCTTTTACTTGTCTGTTGCATTCAAGGTCAGATTATTGAAGAATTTAAACTGCTGCTAAAAACAGCGGAAAATGGAGTTACATTATCTTATGTTGTCCTAAGGACATTCAGTTCTCTTTCGTGTAATACTGTAATTTTTAATGGATGGAGAGTGAATGACACACCACTTTTGTCTTTGTTAAGACATTCTGGTTGGAATTCAGTGTCAATGAGATTTTGTATGGATCCTTTGCCTATGTATGAATTAAATTCAGAAATGCCATTCATTTGCACAGGGTAGGGAAAATACTTGAAGGTTTTGTTCTTTTCTTAAATGTATTTTCTTATATAGTTTACCACTCTACATCTTGCTTTGACACTGGGATTATTGAAAATACTTCTTAAAAGACTGTTTTCAAATCTAGCACATAATAAACCTGCTTCAGTAATTTAATATATGGTGCAGTACATTATACTGCAAATAAATCTGCTTCACTTAATTTATACATGGTAGGGCAAATACTTGAGCTGGAAAACTGGAATCATGTGTCTACTACAACTGTCCACTTCTGCGGACATGGAGACTCTGTGCTTTCCATATCCAGTCTTTGTCTTTCTGTGGAATATTTTGAGGTGTTATATTAGTCAGTCAATTATGTATTGATAACATATGGAAACTCAAGCACAGGAAGGACATGGACCTGTTGGAGTGAGTCCAGAGGAGGGACACTGAGTTGATCAGAGGGATGGAGCACCTCTGCTATGAGGAAAGGCTGTGAGAATTGGGTTTGTTCAGCCTGGAAAAGATAAGGCTCAGGGCTGACCTAATTGTGGCTTCCCGGTAACTGAAGAAAGCCTACAAGATGGAGAGGGTATTTTCACAAGGGCATGTAGTGACAGAACAAGGAAAAAATGACTTTAAACTGATTTATATTAGGAAGAAGTGTCTTTCTGTGAGGGTGGTGAGCCACTGGACCAGGTTTCCTAGAGAAGTTGTGGATGCCCTATCCCTGGAAGTGTTCAAGGCCAGGCTGGACGGGGCTTTGAGCAATCTGGTCTAGTAAAAGATGTCCCCTTCCATGGCAGGGGATTGGAACTAGATGATCTTTAAGGTCTCTTCCAACCCAGGTCATTCTGTTATTCTAAGAAAAATGTTTTAAAATATCCCTAACAAACGCAGCTTTGTTTCAAGGAAAGGTATGAAAAAGATGCAGCAGAACAGCTGGGGTGTCTGTTGTGGTGAGCAATGAACAGTACTTGGTACTGGTTTGCAATCTGGAATATTGAATGAAGTTTTCAGAGCACGCGAGTCTCCAAAAAATACTCTAGAACATACAGGGACGGTATACCAGGATATACCAGCACATTTGTCTGCCTTAATCTCTTGCAGCTGTTATGTTAGTTATGTTTGCATATGTACTTGAATTAATCTAATATTTGCCAGTTTTCTTGGCTTCAGCCCTGATGCAAGAGCACAGTACTTTTTAAAAGTTCAGGGAATTCTTCATTTGTGCATGCTGATACTCAAGGCTTTGTTGCCAAGTAAAGAGTGGCATGGAAACCAGATCTGGGAGGCAAAGCTCTCTAGTGATTTTGAGTCTCCCAGCAAAAATCTGCTGATGGCTTGCTCTCTGACTACAAAAATATGTGCAGGCAACTTTGGGCTGTTGTGTAAACTATTTTGTATGTGGGCTTGACCAATGAAAGCATGTAATTGAGAACTGGCATGTTTCCTTCCTTTTTGAAGAGGCATGCTGCTAGGGTTTGCTCTCTGCTTTGTATTTAGACAGCATCCCTTGTTGCTGTCTGTTCTCACTATTTCCCAAGCATAAAACAAATGAAAGCAGAAATATGTTAAAGCATGGTAAATTTGCTCCAGCATAACCTCAGCATTTCCTTCCAACTTTTTCTTCTTCCTATGACTATGTGGAATAATTTTCAAGGATTTTATCTCTGTCTTGCTCACTACCTCCTTATGTTCCTCACTTCTTCCCAATATTCTCGGTTTAAATGTGACTATTTTTGGAGTTTCTCAAACCTTCAATTAATTTGCATGCTTTTCACTGCCATAATTTGTTTCTGCACACCATTTTGAAGTGAAGGGTAGTCACAGCAGCAGGTTTACCTCTGGCGGTGGCCGTGCACGTGAGGAGACCAGCCTATCTTAAAAAGAAAAAAACCAAACATCCCCAGAAACCTGTTTTTAAAAGTTTCTGGCCCAGTTCTGCAGACTATTTTCAGAAGCTGTCCCAGCAGCTATCCAAATATTTTGTTGCTTCTCTGGATGCTGTTGATAAGGTTGATGCTGTCACTAGTTGTAATGGTTTTTATCTCCCAGAGCAAACAGAGGCGTTAATGCGGATTAGTGTATTTGTCACTGTGTCACTGGCTTTAATTTCCGTGATTCCTTCGGTCATCCTCACCACTATTCTTCAGCATCTGCATAAGGTAGCACTGAAATTATTTGTCATTCTTTAAAGTCCATTGGGTTGTGGTGTGATTGATCATTTGTCTGAAAATTTGTATTTAAGATGTATTGCATGTCTAGGGGTGTCAGCAGCATACTTATTATTTACTATTTTCTAGTGCTAGGAAGCAAGAATGGCTCTTAATATTTTGTATGCCTTGCCAGGTGAAATGGTATATTGCCAGCACAAAGACTTTGGGAGGAAAGTGTACATAAAAATTTTCCATGAAAATCATTCCATGAATACTGGCAAAGCAACAAACATAGGTGGATAATACTCAGATTGGACTGTAAATAAAACTAAGAAAGAAATAAGGCCATATATAACTTGTAAAGTAGAACATGATAATTCATGTGTTGTCACTACTTTATCTTCTTGCTGCTGTTTTTCATCACCAATCAGAATTGCTGTGGTTATTTTGAAACGCACCTTTGAGTTACTGGGCTTCAGGAACCATAAATCTCAACAACTTTGTTATCACCTTTGACTTACACTGCACATAAAAGTCAGATTTGTCTTGGGAAACAAGTTAAAAGGAACATCTGTAGTAGCCTGGGGCGGGTAAAGTTGAGAAGTTTTGTGAGGTGGGGCTGGTACCTGAAGCAGGGGGGTGGTGTGAAGTGGAGGAAGGACACAGTGGGGTCAAACCCTGTCTCCACAGCAGCCTGTGGAAAGACCTCCGTTAGGATTGTCAGGGATAGGACTTCACCTTGGTGTTACCTTTTCAAGAGAACACCAATGGGAAGCTACAAGTGAACCAGCCTGTGCAGGACTTTTTCACAACACACTCCTACTATTAAAAAACCCCACAACTAAAACATCTGTTTCAATGGCAGAGTGCTGTTTGCCTTTCAGAACAGGATGGGAAGGGCCGATTTTCAGCTTGTCTGAATCTGTACTGCTGAGGGCCCAGGAGAGTATCAGAGGAGAGTAGAGGCAAAAGCAAGTGAAGTATGTTTGTATATGTCAGTGGAGTGTCCCAGTATATCTGTAACACTTTCTGCCACTTCATTCTGCCTCTGTCATCTCATTAGGCATTTTACCTGAGCGTAGAGTTTTATAATTGCAAATATTTGTTTAGAGAAAAATATCTGAACATTTAAAATCTCCCTAAGGGTGACAAAAAAAAAAAAAAAAAAGGGGGAAAACAGTAAAATCTGTGAGGCTTCAAACAAAGAATTTCTTCCTGCAAGTGGGGGAGAAGGAGGGTGAAGAAAGAGGGTAAGTCAGAAGGAGAGAGTGGTTCCTTCCTGCTCAGAGTATCTGCAGGGGTGATAAGTGGTGGAGGCTGTGGAGTGCTTCAGCTCTTGGGGTTGAGCACACACTGCGTTTCTGGAGCGACTGTCAGCGGTGCTGCTCAGACCCTTCGGAGAGGAGCTCAGGCTGGCTGTCTCCCCCTTGGAGAGCAAGGACTGCCAGAGCCTCCCTCTGGTATTTTACCAGTGCCTGCTTGAGGAGTGCCATCTTACGCTGAGGAACAACTCATCCCCTGTCTCGCTTGAGGTTTTCTTTCCCCTTTGAGTCAAGAAGAATCAGCTCTCAGAGAGGAGATAGCACGCTCTGTGATTTCAGCCAGTGCAGTCAATAACATCTTCCAGATGTTTTACAGTCCCTTGCATCAGTTTCACAATGAAATTCTCCTCTTTGTTGCACATAATTTCTCTTATTTTCAGTTAACTCTATGCTCTAATGGACACCTCCTTTATAAGGTGATGAACCACTCAATTTTAGCAGTGTGGGACAAACATTTACTGGTTGACAGCTCCATGTGAAGTTTGTGGGATTTTCATAAACTGGCTTCAGTAAAAACAAGATTGACTGTGTAAGAAACATTACTTACAGAAGTTTAATGTCAAACAAGGAGTCAGGGAAATAGGTATTTTTTATGTGAGATTACACAAACCAGGATATACTTGTACATTGAGAATAAGGATAGAATTCTTACAATCCTGCCTGCCTGCTGAAGTTTGGGAATGCAAAACGGTTGGGGATTCAGCTGTGAGTGTATGGTAAATGCTGGAATCAGTAATTTTCAAGCCCTTCACTAGGCATTAAGTCTCAAAGCTTGGAAGCAGATCTGCATGACTCAGTTGAATAAATGTGTTTGACACAGAAGACAAATATTGTACTCAGTAGAGCAATTTTGAAGTCTAATGCTCTCCTCTCCCAACTAATTCTAAGGCTTAATTACTGAATACCAATATCATATAATTCACAAATAATTCCCTGGCTGCCTTTTGTTCACTTGTGCCTTTAGTACTGTATTATCAAATACCAAAAGATTATAAGATAGCATGACAGGCTTGCAGATGCTCTGCAGTGCCAAAAAATATCAAAATGCATTGACTTGCCAGTTCACAAAGTGGTGTTTCACTGGCTCCACAGGAGTATTATTCCACTCTTTGGTTTTCCAAGTCTGATTTACATGTGGTAATAAAACCTTCCCTTTGTAATACTATTAGTCTCCCAAAACTGAGAGGCAGACAGCCTGTTTCCTTTGTCTTCATTCAAGAAAATACATGTTTTGCCTGTATATATTACAGCTTAGTTACCTGCCACCAGATTACTGTAGTGCTGGGATATAGGAGAGTGAGCCTTTCTGCATGGACAGGCTTCTGCCCACATATCAACAACTGCAGCTCTACGACTTCATATCACATGTTTTTCCAGGAGGAGTCTATTTGGTCCCCTTTAACAGGTTGAGAAGATGGGGGTTTTTACAGTAGTTTCTTGAAAAGCTGCACTTTCATAGGAGAGCTTTTGAGTGTCAGTTTTCACTTAGTTGAAATACTGTACACAAAAGGACACAAAAGCAATGTATTTAGGACTGGAAATTGCTAGAATTGATTTTTGTGCCATGAATTGATCTTATTTTTAGCAATAATCATATTACATTATTGCATCTAGAGATTTGATAGATGTGTGCCGTTTTTTCTCCCTTTAATGAAAAGGTGTCAGTCAGAAACTTTTAGCATTCCTGTGCTCAATGTCAAAAATAACACTGTGAGAAGGACTGGGATTTTCACTGTGAATATACACCCCATCATTAGATAGAGCAATTCAAATATTTCATCTGACAAAGCAAAAGGCGTGAAAAGCAAACTGCTGCAGAGCCCTTGGGAAGCAGCAGAATGGTTCAGATTTTGCTGGGCACTTACAGTCTCACCCAATAATTGCCCACTCTCAGGAGAGAAGCTTCCCACCTTTACGATCCTTTGATCTTGGAGAGGTGCATGAAGGCTTCATGCTCCTGTCTTTGTTCCTGTTAGGTTTTTAATGTATAAATGAAAATTTTGAGCAGAAGCTCAGTTTAGTTATGGCTCTCAAGTTTCTTGGGCCAAGCAGGTGAGTTCAGAATAGTCTTCATTGTTTTCCAAGTTCCTGGCCTAGATCTGTTCCTAAAGTGGAGTGACTTGGATCCCCCTGAAATATCACATATGGCAGCCACAAGAGGAGTAATATAATAGTAAGTGTTGCCAGCCTGCCCAACAAAGGAACTTCTTCTGCCTAGACTTTTCTCTAGTGTTTGGCTTTTGGTACTGAAGGAGGTGGCAGCAGCTCCAAGTGTCACCCTGAGCATCAGTGATCAGTGAGAGCAGCAGCTTGAGACTTTGGGCACATGAGGTGCCGCCGCAGTCAGCGCTAGCAGGGTTGCGAGTTCTCCATCACCAAACGTGAAGCCACACAGTCTTTGGAGCTGCTTCGAGGCTGCTGGGTGCTAGGCATGGCTGTGACTGCAGCACTGTGTCTTGCACGAGGGCACAGGGCAGATGAGGTTAGAGGGTGGTAGGACTGCAGATAAAGCTGTTTGAGGCAGTTAACAAAATAAATTACACTGTTTGTGCTGTGACGTTTGGTTGGCAGCCATGGCTTTGCTTGGGGCTTCAGTTTCATTTCCCCTAGGATGGGGCTCTAGAGGACACAGGCTGTCACATAAGGAGGAGGAGTTTTCCAGTGCCTTCTGCCGTGGGCCTAGGCAGATGGTCATGTCCTTCCACAGCTTTCTGGGAAACTTCATCAGAAGAGCAGAGCTTATTGCAGCATGAAGAGCAGTGGAATAGGACTTCAGACACCCCAGACACCCTCCTGCACATATAGAGCAAGATGAGGTGACACAGGCTCAGGAAGAGCACATAGGCTCTGGGGCTGGGCTAAGCCCTGAGCTCAAACACAGAGAACAAGCGCTGAGTTAACCCTCTGAGAAAGACACACTTTTAATGGTGCTGCCACAGTGTAAAGAGCATCAGTGGGGTGTCTCAGAGAAGCCTTGTATTGCTCCTGACCACGTATGATCTGTCTGTGGATGAACAAAGGCTGTTGGTTTCTAGGGCTATCCATCCATTACTTCAGACACACATGCGAGGCTTGGAGGAGAAGGATGTTAGAGCAGCAATTAAGTGAGGGATTAAGGAGCCACAGCTGGCCACTTAGCCTGTCATTAACGACCATTGCTATGCTTGAGTCAGGAAACACTAGAAATCTGCCGAGGAGACCTGAATTAGCAAAATGTGAGGACAGTTTTGAGATCAGATGTTGGAATGATTAATTAACTTTTGGAAAAAAACACCTGCTGATAGATCCATACTGAGTCTTTGAGACTTCAGGATCAGGACCGCCACAGAGGGGGACATGATCCTGGGGCTGTGGTGTGGCAGGAGCTGTAGCCATGGAACCTCCCCTCTGCCCCAATGGTGCCTGCTGCAGATGCCAGGCTGCAAAACTAGTGTTGGAAATGCTTGAGGAAAACATAGGGTCTGAGCTGGAGGCTGCAGAGATAAGGTATAATTTTTGATTGCTGAGGGGTGTGCATCCACAGCAAAGCTGGAACAGTACGTCGAATCCTGCTTTTATTTGTGGTTTTATACTTGTACCTGCTAATGGCTTCACGCCCCTGCTTTAACATGAAGATCCTTTTTACCTCCAGAAGCTGCCATAGAACTGAGTTCATTAAGCTTTGAAGTTTTCAGCCTCAGTAGAGGCTGAAGAACCCCCTGCATATAAAGCACAGTTGAAGGAGCACAGTAGTGCTCTAGTAAAGCACCATGTCATGCAGCTTGATACTCCTGTAGCACCGGTCCCTAGAAAAAAATGGATAACCAGAGTTAGTGAATTCTTTTTCCTTTCTTTTTGGTGGGGGAGGGCTGTGGGTGTGGGGAGGACAGGGTTTTTGCCCCTTATTTGAGAGAAAGAAAAGCATTTAAGAATGGGTACTAAGAGAGTACTTTGTTAGTAGAAGACTTCTTCAGCCACTTTCTCTCTGATTCAGTGTTATTGCAATGTGTGGGACTCCTGTGGCTGTCACTGCCATATAATGCAATGAGTGACAAACACTACTTAGCATGCTGAATGGGGGCACTGTCCCTAGCTTAATCTACCTAATGCCCCCACTGCAAGATATAAATAGATTAAGAGAGAAAATTCAATAATTTCTCCATTCTCCCACCAGAGCAATCCACATTACATGTTCCTTGCTATCTAATTGCATTACATGGCAGGGATGCAATAAACATTTAATGGCAGTCACAGTCATCTGTCACTTCCCTTTAGGTTGGTAATGTTCAATATGATTTACATGCTTAATGCTGAACATTTTCAGGGGGAGGGAGGAAGGTATGAGTAACCCACATCAAAGAAGTTGTGGTTTTAGCTAAAATATTTTCTTTATTTAGTTAAGAAAAAAAAATGAGATTGAGTGCCCAGTGTTCCTGAGGTACCTTAATTAATGCCTTATGAAACCAGGATGGGACACTAAAAGTCTCGGTCCTGATTTACCTCCAGTGGTACTGTAGTAATGCCATGGAAATGAAACAGTAGTCACACCAATGAGTTAAAAGCAAATAATTGGAAGTGTTTAGGGAAAAATGCTTGACTCCCACTCTAGCTTGTCACTTGGACGTCTTCATATATCAGTGCATTTCAGAGGGAGGTGCAGTGGGTATATATGGGTCTGATACATGTATGTATTTCAGAGTGAATTTTCCATTATCTTCAATAAGAACAGAGGGTAGTTCCATGACAATAGTCTGTAAAAACATGGATGCCATGAATTATATTGTTCATGTTGAACACTGTAATGGAAAAAGCTACAAATCCCTGTGGACACATTAATATTAAATTATGTTCCCCTCTCCCCAGACAAGTTGGGGGAAGATGCTCAGCCACACTTCTTGTTAAATTGCTCTGCTTTGCCTGTGTAGAGTTTTACCACATGATGGGTAACACATTCCACATCCAGTGGCCAACCCCAGCTGTTTCTAAACAGGAAGAACAGAAGTTTTCACATACTTTCTCTTGTAGCAGCATTGAGACCTGTGTTTTTGAATATGCAGGCTGTTGGCTTTTAGAGCAAAGTTAAATGACTGCTTCAAAAAAGTGTCCTCTTCACACCAATGGTGAAGAGGATTTACTAGAGAGTTTTGCATTTACTAGAGAGGCATGAAATGTTTTTTAAAAAATCCCAATGTAGGTTAGAAAAAAGCATAAATCAGACACAACAGCAAAATTTAGAAGAACAACTAAAAGTGTGGGAAGGCACGGGCTTATTCTAGACAGACCACCAGCAAGTCATCATCTGGTGAAAACTTTCAGCCAGTGTGAATTTGAGCCAAACAGTAACCTGCAGGTGACAGTCTCTGTAGCCCATTAAGAGTCTCTTGAGGCCTGTAACCCTGCAGCTGAGCCCATTCCTTACTCTTTCTGAGAGCTCGGTTCGCATTTAGAGTTGCTTTGCTTTGCTGTGCTTTGCTTGTGGCTTGCAAGCAAATTGGGGAGCAACTGTGCTCTGCTACAGCACTGTTCTTCCCCAGCAGTTAGACAGTTTCCCTGTGGATCCCTAGAAGGATTGCTCTAATGTTTTGTCTCTTAATTTTGCTTTCATACTATGTAAAGAAAAAGAAGGGGAGTGGGTTTTAGTTTCCTTGTCTGTTAGAAAGTAAGAGTTGGGGTTCTTGGGATCCTTCACCAGAGGATGGGATAAGCTGAACAGAAATCCAGCTCTGAACTACCCTGTGCTAGAAAGAGCTCCTAGAAATTGTGCTCAATCAGGATGAAACACAGTGTGTGTGCATGTGCAGAGATTCACTTATTGATAACCTCACGTCTGGAGTTTGCCAGCGAGTTACCTGCTGTACAGTGCTCAGGGCTTCTGCTAATTTGACGAGGTCACTTCACGTGGCACCATCTGCAACGCAAACAATTACCAAAGGTGGCAAGGCAGCTTTTCTTCTATGAATCACTAAATCATTAACTTCTGTGTCACTGGAAAAGTATCCTAGCTACTGTTTGTGTCCTTCTCAATCAATATCCCCAGACAGAGTATCCATGTCCTTTATCCCCCACAGGAATGACTAAACCTCTCCAGCAGCTCCGAATCACTCAGCTAATGGGCAGGAGAGCACAGACCTTAATTGTCCCTGACACCACACAGCCGCTTCTCTGCTTTGCATATCAATCCTGGACATCTCTGTCAGCGCAGGGGCCAGCTGGGTTACGGGAATGCTCGGGCTGCTCTCCGAGTCAGGTTCGCGGCGCAGTGACTCGACTGCCGGCGGACCTGCGTTGCCTTTTTCCCAACCTGGAAATGAAACTCGAGATAGTTTTAGTATAGGAGGTAATATAAAAGTGGATCTTTATTTGGAGACTTCCAGGGACAGTTACGGAAGCGTCCACAAAAGTCCACCCTGACAGAGGTACACACAATTTTATAAGTTGGGTAAATTAGCATAATTGACAAAAAAGCACCAATTAGGAACACAAGTGCTGATGCAAGTCCCCCCCCCAGGTCAAGCCCCTTCTCTGGAGCCCCCCTGCCCTTGGTGCTAGTTGTACTTTGTTTATGAAAATGTCTCAAAGACCTTGGTAGCCAGGGGGAACCAAGATAGCATAGGGCTTCTGGAATTTGTTTTGTCTTTCTGCCTAGGGAAAGGGCATGGAAAACTACTGGGAAAACTATCCACTAATGCAATAATAAGCTACAGAGCTCCAAATAGATGTGTAGAGAAAACAGAGAATATAGAAAAGAAAAAAAAAGGCAAAAGCCCAAACGGCATCACCTGGGGTGCTCGCAGCCTGCCGAAAGCAGGCCCGTGCTGTTCATGAATGCATCCTGCGCGGTGCCAGCCCGGCGTGCGCCCTGGCCGGGTCAGTGCCGGGAGCTTTGCCAGGCTGGGAAGAGAGGGGAGGACGCGGCGCGCACCGGGCGGCAGCGGCGGGACCCGCGGGAATGCTGCCCGCGCCCTCTGGCGGCCGCGCTGGGCACCGCGGGGCCGGCATTGGGAGCGCGGCGCTGGTTTGGAAACTCCGCCGTGCTCCTGCCAGCCTCTTAATGCCGCTTCACTGCTGAGAAACGCGCTAAACCTCTACCGCGTTTTAATGCTTCCACTGAATCCCCTTGAAACTACCTCCGCGGCTGTTAAAAATGAAGATTACAGATATTGCTGTCAGTCCCTTGCATTCAGTGCATGAGAGGTTTTAAAAACCTGGAAAATACAGTAATGACTGAAGTTTTGATTGTGTTATTTTTTTGCATGTACACTTTGGACTCATCCGTGTGGATGTTTTAATTGAAATTTCTAGTCATCTGCCACAATAAAAAAAACCCCAGCTCTTTGTTATTAATTTTCTATTTCACATTCTGTGGATGTCTTGTGACTTTTTAAAAGAAGGTACCCACATAGCCCCAACAACGGCAAAACTCCAGGTGTTTTCTTTATAGTAAGTGAAATGCAGTAACTTGAGGGGCTAAGAGCACCTATGAGTGTGGATGTGACTGCCTGACTGATGTACTGAATTCAGGGATGGCAGAGCAGGAATGGATTCTACACAATCCCTTGCTGTCCACTTAAACATAAGTACATGCTTTGATTTAATTTTCTGCTAATGAGATGAAATTTTGCTTAACTGAAAAGGTTGCAAGAATTACTTCCCATCTGTGCAATTGGGATTTTGTGGTCTGAGATGTTGGAAGGTTTGTTTTCACAAGTAGCAGATCTTTGAGAAATCTTCCCATACAACTAATCTCAGAAAAATATTTTGACTGTGTATATGTACAGACAGTGTAAAAATTTGTCTTTTTCATCCTGTCTGATATTCAGCAGAGAACAATGTATGATTTAAGCCAAGACAGCTGTCCCAGTGCCAACCCCTCCTACGCTCACTGCAACCAGTGCTGGACCACAAGAAAACTTCTGCAGTGGGAGGATTTGGTGCTCCCAAAATACACAGTAGTTTCTGTGGTCCCCCCAAATCTGCTCTTTCTCCCTACCCCTCTGGCTTTGCTTTTCCTGGAAGCATCTGTGTTCATGAGTGAGTGTGGGGAGATCTCTGCTCTTGCATGCTGGCTTGAATATTCAGGCTGGTTTGTTATTGTGCTTCGGGCCTCGTTAGAAGCTTTGAGAGAAGCGTGTGCATATAGATATAGTCATGAACACATTTATTATTTGCAAATTTACACTTAACTTCAGATATTAAATATACAAATGGGAACAGCCTGTACCAGTACTACTGAACTGCCTGAAATATTCATTTCAGTCAGGTCTTGCAGTGATGTAAATTGCTGTAACCGCATTCAAATCAACGTTACCGTGCAATTTAGAGCAATTGGAAAATCTGTCTGCAGTAGATATTATTTGTTAATAATTCGGAGAGCGAGTTTTATTTATTCCTTTGAGGGACAACTCTGAGAAGCCTAGATTTAAAAACAAAGTGAAACTATATATCATTAATTTTATGTATAATACATAGCTTGGGAGCATATGCCATAAACCAATCTAAAAATTCTAGGCCCTGGAAATATTCTTTAAAAAAAGAAGAAACAACAAACCCAAGCACACTTCTGTAGCATACAAAGTGTGACTTTGTAAAAAATAATAACGTTTTTACAAGATATTTTGATAGGCATAAAGGACTGTGTTAGGAGAAGTATTGAGGAGCGTCGGGTAGAGGTCACTCAGCATCTCTGTTGACTGGTTAGCCCAGAAGGGGAGACTTGAGAGCAGAAGAGGGTTCTTAGCATGGCTTCTGATGGAACTGTTGTAGGAGTGATGTGTCAGTCCCCTGTCAGAGAAAGACACTCATTTCTTCTGCTCGTTCCAGCTATTCCTGGAGATATTATATATATATATGTCCATATATATATACAAAGGCTTATATTTATAGATAGGTACACAATAATGAGGAATGCACAGATTTAGAAAGTAATTTACATCCTACTGCAGTGAAAATAGAAGTTCCTTATTGGCACCATGTTGATGCTATGCTTTGGATGCAATACTGTCAGGTGCTCAAGGCTTTGCACCCTTAAAGGAAGGAGTCGGTCCTTCCCTTTCCACCACCAGGCAGAGGAAATGCCTCTGTGCCTTTTTTATGGCAGGAGACTCCAGCTTGGACTCATGAGAATGTCACATGGAGCACTCTTAGCAGAGCAAGACTCACTGTTCAGGAGCTTTAGAGGGACACGTGCAGAGAGGAAACCACAGCCCCAGGGCTTGGCAAGGCAGAGGTGAAGTGCTTCAGCCTCCAAGGAAGCTGGTGCTCAAAATCCCAAAGTTCCCTGGAAGCTTTGTGGCTGTGCAATGCAGGCAAGATCCTGGGTTTGCAGGTCATTTGGGGGTGGAGAGGCTGGTGGCTTTTCAGACCTTCTTGGCCTGCAGCAAGTGTGGTTCTGCTGTGCTGCACTATCACTGCCTGATCAGCAGTAGCCATGGGAGTTGGCTGCTTGGTCCTCTGAGGGTTCTGCTTTCCTTTAATGTATTCCTAAATTGCTTAAAAGTTTAGTTGTAGCTGTAATAGCCTGGGCTGTCCTAATTTCTGTCTGCATGTTTGTAAAATCAGATGTCAGCAGCCGTCAACATTTGAAATCATTGCATCAATTACATCCCTTTGATGCTGGTAAAGGCTGTTTAAGAATAAAATAACAACCCTGCATTTACTGCAATAAAAGTTTCCCCAAAACTGGTTTACACCATCATCACTCATTCAGTATGCTTGAAAACATTTTGTATAATGCTGTTAGAGTGACTTGCCAGGGAACAATACAAGTTAATATTGATTTTAACACACACAAATGATTCCTTAAATCCCCAAATGCTTAATGAAAATTTTAGTGTAGTCTTATGAAAGAATACATGGATGTGAGCTGGATAGCATGCAAAGAACAGTAGAATCTTCCATTCCAGAATACAACCTGATGCATGGCATACTTGTTTATCTTACCTACCCTCCAGGTAAACAGATTCGTGGCTCCATAAATATTTGATATGGTCTCCTTTTTTCCCCCTTGTTTTCTCTCCCCTCACCCCCCAAGAGTAATGAAGTGTGTTTTTAAGGCTCCCTCTACCCTGTGAAAAGTCATAAACAAATTCCCAAGTCTAGCAGTGATAGAAGTCTCAGTACTGACGATGCTTTGTACTCAGACCTATTTTTAGCACTACTTCACAGTAATGAAATCTAGCAGCCTTCAGTAGCAATAAGGATTTGTCCATCTGACCTCATCCTCTAATCTCATTTCAATTGTTTTAATTTCTGCTTCTGTATGAACTGTGTTCCCAACAAGCTAAGGGGTGAGACATGGAGAAGGGAGAGCTGTAGTTCACAACGAGAATCGGTTGATTTGTTGGATCTTTTTAAGATCAGAGATCTGAAAGTGTGCTTCCATTGGAAAAGTGGAAAGCCAAAGAAGAGGTTTGGGTAAATGAAAAAATAAAGAGGGCTCAGAGGGAGATTGCAAGAAGATGTATGTGAGGGTCATGCCAGGAGGATGGAGATTCCAACTTCCAGTCCAGATTCGCACAGGTCAGCTGGGCCAACAGGGAAAGGAGACCTTCTTCACTCTGCTGACCCTTGCCCTCCTGTCTGCAGCTGGAGATTTCTCCACATCTTTGTAAGCTAGAGACTTGTGCACGCAAAGAACTCATAGGAGGTTGGAAAACTACTTTACTTGTAAGCCACCAAGCAGCAGCAGACACTAATACATCTGGGTCACTAGTAAAGTAGGTTACCTTTGAATTAGTGACCTGAGGTGCAAAATTCTGTATGCAACTGCCGCTCCCTGGAGGAATGCATTGCCCTTCTCTCTGGGTGGTCATTAAGCAAAAGTTATGTGTTTATCTCTCCAGATTATGCATTAAGCGCTAAGGGAAGGAAGATTCAGAAGGTGTGCAGGAGAAATATCTTACTCTAACACTGCACAAACTTGTTAATATTGGTGCAGCTTTATATTTTCTCAATTTTTGTCTGATTTATTTTTTTTGAACTCAGAGTTTGCTGTGCAAGAAAGACTTGGCACTCAAGGTGCAGAGGGAAATCGTGACCAAAGAGTAGGTCTTGTTGCTGTCTATTTCCTTTTCCAGTCTGAGAGATACAAATGCGTCAAGGGCACACTGATGTTTTAACTACTGGTGTTCAGCAAGCACTGCACCTTAGCTTTGGTCAGCAAGGAAAGCATGAGTGAAGGAACCACTGGTCTCTCTCTGGTCTTCTTTCACCCTCCTTTCCTTTCTGAAACCTCCATTATTTGGTCCATCACCTCTTCCTTTCTGCACCAATTTATTCCAGGAGGGTTGTTTCCTTTGCCCAGAGAAAGAAGGATTGTGGCCCCAGTGGCTTCATCCTGTTAAATGCAGTAGAGTAGATGGTTTTGCACCCCCTGCCATGTTTAATTCACCCACTGCCACTGTTTCCTCTCCCCATGCTGCCAAGGAGGGTGTCAGCTGAGTCTGTGGCATGGCACACTTCCCCTGTGCTCATGACTGGCACAGACACAGCCGGGGACACTCCAGTGTCACTGCTGCATGTGCCTGAAAGCACGAACTGTTCCACTCTGAAAATTGCTTGGAGATTCTAAATTGCTTTTTTCATCCTTTGGGATGAAAAGTTCTATATCAGTGTATTATTATTAATGACAATAAATTATTCTTGAGGCGTGAGGCTGCTTCGCTTCCTATGAAGTGAAATGAGCAGGCGCTTTCCCAGGAGTGCACCCAAAATACAAAATACCAGCAGATGAGGCTTGCAGATGGACAGCCTGATGTTTCACTGCCATGCATGGGGTCTGCTTGCTGAAGTGGCCACAGGGGAAGATGCCCTGAAGAGGAGGTGTGCCGTGCCACAGAGGGCACGCTCCCAGGTGGCAGGGCTAGTGCCAGCCCTGTGGCTCACTGATCATCCTTGCTGGGAGCTGGCTGCACCAACTCCCTCTTTGAGAGACTTGGAGAAGTCCCAGCGTGGTGGTTGAACTGTTTCCATCACTTGTTTTTCTGGGATGCCTTCCAGCTGCTCTGAATTGGCCTCTTGTTTGCCCACCCCCCTGCCTGTGCATGGTCCTGCAGTGCTCCCCGGGTCTCTGCCCACCGCTCACACTGCTTGATCGGGGGTGGCTCGCAGCCAGCAAGTGGCTACGAGTCAGATTTCAGTAACTTCATCACTGACTTTTGGCAACACCTTTGTCTCATGTTACTTCTAAAACACTCAAGTTCGTTAGTGTAAGTTCAAGCAAAGAAGAAATAAACCCCGGTGCTTATCACTGGCTATGGAGAAGCTTGTTTTTTCTTACCCTGCTGCTGATTTTTAAATATCCAGGATTTATTGTTTTGAAAGACGCCCGTGTGCAAAGACATATTTCAAAAGGCAAAGGGGCTGACAGTGCTTAACATGTGCTTTGGCATTTTGGGAGCACTGCTAACAGAGTGAGCTTTGCAGAGATGCATTTCAGCTAGGAGCAATAGAAATGTGGGTAGGCATGAGCAGGAAGAGTTTTGTGCAGGCTTGAGAATGGGAGAAGTGGAGGAATGACAAGTTACGTGATGGCAGATTTGTGCAGCCATTCTTTTCCTTCTGTTTTTACAGTAAGTGAGAGGCTATGGCAAACTGTTTAGTGCCAGGGAGCCTATTTGCTGAAAGTAATTCTGGCTCTATGGAGAAAAAGAGAAAAAAAACAGTTCTGAGCTACCCCCCATCCACTTCATACCAAGTTTTCAAGGCTGAACTAAAGCCAAATAATTAGAAAGGTTTTCCTTGATTACTGTAATTTCATGCAAAACATGTTTACTGGCTAATCTGAGAACAAACAAGGTGAGGAGGCTAAAAAGAATCCCCAACCCTCCTAAACCAAAAAACCTCATCACCACCTTTCTTTATTTCTACAAAACCTCGAGGGAATGAGGTGGCCAATGCTTTGTAAAGAGAGGGATGGACAGGGGCTGAGGGTAGCAGTGGATTTATCCAGTGGGCTATCCAGCACAGAGCAGTTCTACTCCATGGCCAGCCCTCCTAGGCAGCCTTGCAGTACAGCTGCTGACAGGAACTACCCCAAGAAGTGGCTGCCCAGCGGTGGCGAGGCTGTGACCCCGTGGCACAAGGCCTCTGGCAGCAGCGCTGTCCCCGGGGGCACTCCCAGCCCCCTGCTTCTGCCCAGAGCTCCGTGTATCACCTCCGCAGCTCTGCCAGCAGGTTCCAAACAGCCTGGGAAGCTGGCATTGATGCCAGGGCCCCTGTGCTCTGTTTGGCTGCGTAGAGCCCGTCGTTGCTTGCTCATGCTTTTGTGGGTAGTGAAGCACTTCTGGCCCTGCGTGTATGTTTCTCATTTTCACACCTGCGTGCATGTCTTTTCCAGGAATGTGGAGAGGGCTAGGTTTTTTTAATGGTAAGCTCACAAGATTGTCCTTCTGGGAATACTATTCTACCACCCTGAAAGGAAATAAGTGTGCTTAGTCCCCTCAGGAAAATGTTAGTTTTCTCCCTTTTTTAAAAAAAGAGGAGAAAGGAAAATAAAGGAGGAGTACAATAACTGTGGGCTTTGATTGTTGGGGATCTGCTGAAGAAGACTTGCTGGGAAATTCCTTTGGAGAGTTTGGTGGAGAGCATCACAGCTGAAAAATGTAATTTTTCTGAAGAAGTGTAAAAGAATAATAAAAGGAAAATCCCTTTTACCCAAGTCATTGAGAGGCAGTGCTGATGAGAAGAAAAGAAGGTATAGGTCTTACGTGCTTTTATTTTTCTTTTGCATAAATGTTTGTATGAATTTTCAAATACATAAACACAGGGTTTTGATCCAGAAAATGCTGGGGTAGTTACTACTCACTCTAGGCTTATGTGCTGGCAAGGAACAGGAGGCAAATAATGAGAAGATAGAGAAGCCTTTTCTTTTCCATAAAACTGTGAGCCTTTGTCTGAAGAGAGCTCTGTCAGTTCAGCATCTGATGAGCTTTCCCATGTCCTAGGAGTAGGAGCGTAGGTAAGATAACCATGGGAGCAATTATGGGCTCTCCTGGAGCTGTTCTGAGTGGCACAGATGGCAGGCTGTGATCCTGGGCTCACGTATTGCACTGGGTGTGCGTGTGGCCCTGAGAGATGCTAATTTGGAAAGGTGGCATGGTTTGTTTTAAGAGATGTTCTTGGGGACATTCTTGTAAATTATGAGGTTAAAGGGTTCACTGTAGTTGTGGTCTACCACTGTAATCAAGTACAAACAGAATTGGTGGGATTTTTGCCTTATAGGCCAAATTCTTCATAGAGTTGTTCTATTTTAACCACAGCTTTCTTAGAAAAGAAGTAAATGCAAAAGAAATGCAGCTTTCTGCAAGATGCAATGTCATCCTTAAAAAGGTGGATATGAAAAAAAGACTAAACCACCCTAACTAGATCACATCTTGACTGTGGTGTTCTTCCCTCGGAATGAGTCAGAATTTAATATGCATTTCAGCAAAACAGCCTTAAAAATGTTAGGCTACCATACAGATATTTACTGGCTTCCTCATTAAAATGGAATAATATAGGTCCAAATAACTGGTGTTATTATTGAAGGCTCTAAACTAGACCTCAGGGACAATAAAAGGGTTACATTTACATGGAGAAATTTATTTTTTCTTTTTGAGAATGGACTGCAGTTTTACATCACTCAAAGATGTGGATGGCCAGAAACCTATTATCTTTTTTTCCTCTGTTTTTCTTGATGGAGTAGTTTTCTTTTTAAATGAGACAAAAATAAAGGAATCATTTATCTACTTTTTGTATTTTTTACAGAACAATTTAATATGACCTAACAAGAACATTAACAGAATAGGGGCTGAAAATTATAATAAAGTAGACCACTAGTTATCTATTCTCATGGTGTTTTGTATGTGTTGTATTGCTTGTTGGTTTAAGTTTGGTGTTCTTTTTTAAGAATGAGCTATGCCGTCAATCTAATTACTAGGAAATTAGGACTGAAAGGAAATTCAGGCAGAACTGTTACTCAGAGGGAAGCAAACATATGGAATAAGTTGTCAAGCAAAGCCATTAAAAGCAGTATGTGAGCTGCAGAGAGACAAAGAGGGTAACTTGTTTATTGTGAACCGGGAGGGGGTTCTGAAAACACAGAAATAGATGCACGTAAGAGGAGGGTGAAATAAATTCAAAGGGGGGAGAGAGACTGGATTTTGTGGGTATAGTACCCCTTTCTTGTGTGATGTGAGTTTGTACACATCTATAAGGCAATGGAGAAGTCTGGTTTTACATTTAATTTTCAAGTTAACCGGGTGCTTTTAAAAAAATAAAGGAGCAGGGAAATGGAATTCCTAATTTTTCTTGCAGCTACTGTTTCAAGGAGTTGCATTTTTCATCCACCGGACCCTTGTTGGGCTCCGGTGACACTGGTGTCAGTGTCAGCTGTGTTTTACAACAGCAAGCAGGTCTCGTGCAGGTCTGTCCTTCCCTCTCAAGTCAGTGACAGTCATATTGGCAAAAAACCCCCATTGCTGGCGCTGTGATTCTGGTGCTTTGACAAGACACAGAGCAGAAGCAGAAACCATTGATGAGGACGTAATCTTCAGAGCACTTTGCATGTAGAAGGCTCAGCCCTGCCCCTAGAGACTGGCTCTGCTGCCTCAATGAGACTGCCCAGGTGAGGGGTGGACAGCCTGCACCTGAAATTAAGCATCCTTGTGACATGGGGAAGGCATTGGGAACGGACCCTGCCCTTCCAAGAGCTGGTCAGGATGCTTGTTTTTTTCCTCCCAGTTTTGGGAAAAGTGTGGGCTTTCTTTAAATGGGAATATAATGATCCGCGAGCACTGTCAGGGAGTCCAGCTTCCAGTCCTTCCTCTCCCTACAAACCCGACATCTACCAGGAGACAGCTCTGATCGCAAAGATAAGGCTGCTTTGTAAGAAGCCATCCCCTGCCCCCTGGGGTCTCCTCTGTGAAGTGTGCTGAAATGAAGAGCAGAAGGACGGATCCTTTGGTCCAAAGCGATAGCGAGAAAGAAAGGAAGCATGACCTGAGTTCCCCTAATTATGGCTCTAAGCACAGAGATCCAAGGCCCGGGGCCTGGTCTTTGCCCCCACGCCTTTTCTGTTCCTTGATGTGAAACAATCCCCTAAGTGTGATAGCTGGTCTGTGGGTATCCTAACAATGATGTGTGCAGCCTGCAAAGATTGTCTGCTGCTCTGCATCAGAACTCTCCTTATTTTGTGGTTATATTTCACACATCATCTTTCCATCCTCTCTTAGGTTTCAGAAATTTCAGGCTTCTTAACCAAAAAGTCAAGCTAATATTTAAGGTCTCTGATTAATTGTTTACTAATATAATTTAAAAGTGTATAGTGGATAACATAGTGTAGGAAACTTTTAGCTTTTAAGATTGTCTTCTTTAATGATTGATAGCAAATACCACATTTGAAAAGTTGTAGCAAGCCTTAAGCTGGGATAAGCCAGCCCTGATTGTGAGCTGTGCCCAGACGTGACAGAATTTAGTATCTCATCTCCTTTAAAAGAATTTGCCTGTTTCCTAGTGAAGAAAAACCATCAATTGTCTGCTTATTCCTGCATCTTCTCTGTTAACTAAGATGATGTGTAAGCAATGATTAATTATTTGCTTTTGTTTCAGGTTTAAAGGTTTCTGCAAGTGACAGTGAGAAAGAGGGTGTCTGTGAGCTGGTCTTCTGCCATGGGTTGTCATTCATGTGGTTGACAACTCCATTTCTCTAGAAGGCCATATAATAATGTATTTCCAAATAAAAAGTCAGTTAAGGGGACATGCATCACTTTGAGAGCTTGTTCGAAGTGAGTGTCAGGCGTGTAATTCAAAAGCGCTTCAAAGTAGGACTCCTGAGAGAAGAATTAACAGGAGTGAAGCACAGAGAGTACTCCCTGTGTCCTTCCCACCCTAACTCTTACAAATGGGAGGGAAGTGGCTTTTTGTCTCCATCTCAAAGACTCCAGGGTGAATGTCACTGGCTGTGCCTGAGTGCCGCTGCCTGTTGGCATCGGTGTGGGTTCAGCCAGCTGATGACGTGCTTCCTTCTGCACCACCATTTGTTGGACAGAAAGGGACAGCACTGACATCACTCATGGAGTTTTCGCACTTGAAGTGACTCTGTTAGCATGACATAAGTGTGAGGGAAGCACTGGGTCCAGAGCGTGCCTGCCAGCTGGTATCCCACGCTCCCGTGGTAAGACGAGGCAGCAGCCGTGGTGATGTGGCTCTGCGGTGTGTAGTGTCAATTCGACAGCAGCAGATGTGGCATCCCTGGATCACTCACACACCTCTGCTTTAGGGCCTGATCTCATTTTTGATGGTTGCCTCACTCTCTCACTGTCACTGCTATAGCTGCCATTCAAAGGTGAAGTTTTAGGATCCTGGTACAAACTGGTGTTTTCCTGTGGCTGTGGGTCCCCACTGACTAGCCCAGCATCTACCCACAGTCGTGTGAGTGTTTGGAGGGGTTCTCAAGTCCTTCAGCAAGCTAAATACTTTTACCTTTTCTGAATAATAAAACTGGGTGAAACTAGCACAGGTTAGTTGATTGCTCCTGAGGCTGATTGAAGATGGTTTTATCTGTTCTTGTCCCAGTCTTTACATTAATCTTGCCCTTTCCCCCATGGCATTGCTTTGGACCAATGTAAAGATATTATTTCTCTTATCTTTCTCTTTCTTTGCAATGTGCCTGCTGTCCTGGGTTTCAGTTTGGGTAGACCCTTCCACTGTTCTGTGACTAACGTGTATTTTGGTCTTACCATGATCATACTTAACATCTCCATTGATGCACAGGAGCCAGTGGGAGTTTTAAATCCAACTTTTCTTGATCATATTAGGAACAGGACTATCTTAGACCCATTTGTGCCTTAAGTGGAATGCTGTTTTCTGAAATTCTTGTCACTTTGGGTCCAGGCTCATACAGCATGTCACTGTTTCTGGGAAGATTTCACAGTTGCTGTATTCTGTCCCAAACCAAAAGTGTCTGACAACTGCAGACAAGACGATCAAAGTGCTGTCAGTGAAAGTACAGGTTGTTTGCACCTTTAGATAGCTGGTAAATGAAAATTGCTTTCCAATATCTCAGAGGAAAGTGTTAGAAACTATTAGCTAAAAGCCTTTTGCCTGGTAGCATTAATTTCCTATTCATTTCATTAAAGGAAGATTTTTGGAGAAACTTGTAAATTACAACATGCTCCTAGCAGAATAATAGCTTCAGGAAAAACATGTAATAGCTCTCCTTAATCAAAATAAGGGCAAGTCATTGCTTATCCAGCTGAAGAGCTGGGGATCACTAAAGCTTGATTTCACAATTCTCATTAAACAATCAAACATTTTTTTAAACTGTTTTAAGAGAAACATGGGTCTATTTCAGTAAAATATGTGCCTATTTGGTTATTTGTTTTTTCTGAACATGTTTATCCTACTGTTTCCCTTTTTATTCCTATACCAATCTCCCCTTGTCCATGTTCTTCCTTGACTGTGACATGTCAGCCTAAAAGAAGCAACCCCAAAATGTTGGATAAAACAGAATTCTGTCCCTGTGGGACAACATAGCAGATATTATCATTAGATAAAAGCTGATAATTAGATTTCCTGCTGGAGCAGAATGATTCTTGTCTCAGTCACGTAATAGATCAGGTGGGAGTTTCTGCAGGCGCTTGCACTGTGATGCTCAAGATCAGCTCGCACTGGCTCTACACATGTAAATAATTAACACAAGAGGGAAGGAGATCCTGAATTAAACCACTGATTTCAGTGGGCCTTTTCAGAGAGAGGTGGATGCAAGCTTGCTGGAGATAGCAAGGACTGCTATCTTCAAAGACAAGTCTGGATCCTCATTGGTGTTTAGAAAACAGAGTTCTTTTAAATTAATATGCCAAAATTTATTGGGTTTTTTTTTTCCTGGGGTACCATTTTCCTCCTTAGTTGCCCTATGTCTGCCTTTAATTGGGTGTTAGACAGTTTGTACTGTGGATCCTCTTGCATTATCCTCTTTAACAGTTTTGTGTTCCTCCAGCCTGTATGTTTAATTAAGCCTCAGAACCTGTTTACCACAAAAGGTTATATTTTAATTATAGATAATTAAAGCAAAGAGAATTTAAATAAAATAGAATAAATGAATTTTTGAAATAGCACAACAATTTAGTAGCTGTAATCCCTTGCTTACTGCTTGCGTACTTGTCAGGAGTTGCAGCATACTGTGGCATGTCTTCCCAAAATCTAGGTGCTTAGGCTCTTTCCTAAAAGATCAAGACACTAAAGCTGGGGACTATTTTGAAAGTTAATGGAGCTTGTTTTTCAGGGTATGTACTGTTTTGGACTTTCAGAAATGCAGGTGATTTGCATCAGTAAATCAGTGCTGTGACGGTTGGGTGGAGGCAGCAGGAGTTCTGTGGACCCCTTGGTGTGGCTTGTGGACTGTCATGGCTGCTGGTTTTTCCCTTAAGGAATCCATCAGCATTTCCAGTCTGTCTGTGCAGGCTCCCCTGGAAAAGGACAGACTAACAGGCCTCTCTGTTTGGACAAAACGAAAGCTGAAAAGCCTATTCAGACTGATGTGTACCTTTGAGTTGGCTTCCTTGCTCTGTACAAGAAATGTATTTACAGATCACAGTGTGGCAGGGAGTTAGAGCAGGGAGCTGAGGCTTCTCCATGCCGTGGAGAGGGTAGGAAATGTGTGATTAGTGCTGCAACAAAATTGTACTTTTCAGTGCAAATGGTTGACTTTACTAATAGTGGCGATGCTCATGGGGAGGAGCAGAACGAAGAAATAATTGAGGAAACCATGAGGAGCAATAATGTTCCCCAGAAATAGCTTGCTTTTTATTTTTTTCTTAGATATATGAAATGTGGCATGCAGTGCTCTTGCCTATATTGCATTCTCCATCTGGCTGGTTACTGAAAGCTCAGATCCTCCTGGGTTTTTCTGAGTTATTTACTTTAATATTCTGCCTTTTATAGAAAAGATTATCCTACAAACTGGATTCTCCATACTGGACAGATTTTTATGGTTTAATCCTGTTTTTGATATCTAATTCTATTTTTTCCCCTGTATTTAATAACATTTCCCCTGACACACATACATAAACACACACAGGATTTCTTGTCATATTTTTTCTGCAGTAGTGTCTCATGCAGAGATTCTTTCCTTACCACACTTGATTGAGAAACAGCTCTTATGGGATTCAGAGAATTGTTCCATACCTCCAGCTTAGGAACCAAGAAATCCTTGTGTGCCTTGTTCCCTTTAAATGGAGACTACAACCAAAGCCCAATTAATACAGAGGGAATCCTTCCACTGATTTCAGTTATCTCTTGGTCAGGCTATCTTTTATGCTTCATTATCCTTATCACTGAGCATATCATAATACATATATTTATCCTTCTACATGCCTGCAAGAGACAGTCCTTCCACTTTATTGATGGGGATTTGAAGTACAGCGACATGAAGTGCTTGATCTGGTAAGAGACTGAGTTCAGCTATTGAAGCCCTGGTTTAGATAATTTCAGTGTATTGTCACCGAAAGGCCCTTTCAAGTGGCTGTAGGTGCTGGTGGAATGCACTTACCCTTTATGCAGATGATGTGGTTCATGTGAAGTACTGTGGAAAGAGTTCTGGGAGCACAGCTTGGGATCCAGGTCTAGCCATCCTTCTGCCTTGTTGGCCTTAAGGGAGAGCAGGAAATCTATTTTCTCTCTGTCCTGGGTAGACACTCACATTGTGCTCTGTGGCATCTGTGCAGTGAGAATAAAATCTGTCCAGCACAGGATATTGTTTGGTGTCTGTAGGACACTACTGACAGAGTATGGACCAGAGTTATCTGGAACTGAGCCTGGACAGTGAATTGTCAGCTATGTATTGCTCTACTTTGTTCCCGTGACATTTATTGCAAGACATTGGCTCTTCACAAGAGGCTTCAGGGTTGGGAAGCTCTAATGTGGTGGTTGTGAGGTAGGGTTTTGGGATTTTTTTCTTTTAGCTGGAAGGTAATTAACTGGTGTCCGTAATGGCTGGTGACAGTGTGCTTTGGGTTGCACTGGAGGATATGCTTAGGATGGGAGGAAGAACATCTTTCTAACCAAAGCCAAAGCAAAACAGCTGGAGTTTTGTTAGCCCTGGGACCAAGAATAGGGCTCTCCCTGTTATTCCTCTATCCCACCCATTATGCTTACTGGAGCAGCACTGCATTATTTAGTGAAATATGCATCTCTTCTTGTTTATGTATTTAATTTTATGCAGGAAAATATTTTTTTTCTTTACATTAGAAGACCACCATGTAAATGTCCCATAGTGCCCTAAGCAAATCACTGTGAGATTTAAAGCAGAAAGCTTAGGACGGTGTTTAGGCTTCCCATTAGACTGAAAGGGGCTTAGATTTCCACTGATTGACCACTGAACTCTCCCCTCCTCCCTCCCCCCCGCACCAACTCCACTTCTCTGGCCCAGATCAATGTCAGTAGTTAAATGGATCGGTTATTTGAAAGCTGTCTGTTGACCTTTCCTTCATGATTGATTGCATGAAAAGTGCACAGGAGTGTGGCTTCCAGCTAGGCAAGTAGTCACTGCTGACGGCTCTCTTTCACCACTCCCCATAGCCCACTAGGATTTCCCACAGAGGAATAAGCTGTCTGTGAAGATGCCAGACCAGAGAGTGCTCTCAAGTAACCATAATGAAGCTGAAAGCCAGCTCTAGTCTACCTCAATGGCTGTGAGGAATTATTTATGAAGAGGAGACCAGGGCTGAGTGGTTTACTGGTCTTCTAAACACTTCCTGACCGGAGGCCTGGAACTGGAGAGCCACAAGAGCCCTGGGTGACAGTTACCTATGGGTGATGGCAGGTGTCCTACCAAAACTGAGGGAAGGGGACAAAAGCAGGGCCATCTGACTCTCTCTGGTGCACACACCAGCATGCACTTGCCGTCTCACTTGCTCGTCATCTCGCACACGTGCTGTCCTAGCCCGGAGAAATAATTAACTTTTTTATCTTTCAATATGCATTTGAAACACAAAAACAGCCTGCAGGAGCAGATGCGTGGAATTAGTCTTTGTGCAACTCTTCTTTCTTATGCTTTCCCATTCTAAAACTAATGTTGCCAGAGCTTTAATTTGGTTTAAATCTCCTGTAACCAATTCCATGCTAACAGGTTTTGATTTCTGGCATATGGAACATTTTAGTTACTCCCGATTGTTAGCATTATGAATAATGAACCCACCTTTTAACTCTTAAAATAAAGTTTGACAGTGCAGTAAGTGACATTCTGTTTGCACGGAAGCAGAGAATACAAATTACCCTAAATCAGGTAATGGGAAGCTGATGTATGATGATTATGTTGTTTCTTCACCCAGTTTTTAGTAGGTTGTGCAGGATTGGTAATTCGCTGCATGATCTCCCTTTTAAATCACTTCCTTAATAAACATGTAACAACACTAGGCTGATGTAGGGCACAGCGTGACTCTATGCTTAATGTATATTTTACAAACCAGCAATACACCGCAAGTAATGAAAAGGTTTGTAATGTCAGTGCTTGATTCCGATTACCAGGGAATTGCTGTCTGTAGAGTGTAGGGCGACATGGACAGCTGGGGAGGAGGATGGAGCAGGTTGAGAACTGGGGTTTCATGTACTGATGCCCAGGCTGTGGGAAGGCCATGGTAACCTAGGCTAATGATGGGTGCCAGGCAATTTGGCAATTGGAACAATGGCTGGGGGCTTTTGATGGCAACAATTTGCCATCAGCTACCTTCTCTCTTGCCTGTCAGTGCTCTTACCTCTGGCACTGCAGGGTGGTCCTGCTAAAGGGTCAGCCTTAACCCTTCACAAACAGTGAGGAAAGTGTTTGTGGAGGAGCTCTGAAAGGTATGAACTGGGAGTGAGGACTGAGTGAGTCCATTGCAGGCTGAAGAGGGTTTTGGAGTCTTCGAGATTTCTTTGTTTTTGGGGTGCAAGATAATTTAAAATTATTCCTTGTACTGGAGGGCAGAGGGCCAGAATGAGAAAGGAGACAGAATAAAAACAAAATAATAAAAAAAAATAAAGATGACAGTCACCTTGCTTGCAAACCCAGTGCATGCTTGAACCTAGTGCATGCTCAGTCTGCACAGCTGCATGTTTCCTTGCCCTCCTGACTCATCTGGAGTAACTCCATGCACAACACTTATTTTGCTTGGGGTGGCTTGGTGGGATGATAGGGTTGTTACACAAAGCAAATCCATGATATTTAAGAAATACTTCAGTTAAAATTAGCAGAGGAGTTGGTGTGTGTTGGAAAGGAGATGGCATTTACTGGATTCACTTATTATGGTAAAGATGGAGTGATCCAGCAAAAACCTGTTATAGTAAGGCCTTGAGGAAGTGGGAAATCCACTGGATGCTATGAATACTGAGAGGCTGGACACAGATAACACATGTTGCAGAAATGGCTCCGGGAGTGAACCTCCCTCTTTACAACAAACCTTCAGGTTTTGCTCTCTTTCTTGTATTGTTTTTAAAGGACTTTTCTGGAATTAAAAATTAAACCAAAAGGGACATTCTTCTGCTGTAAAGATGGTATGAGAACCTTTAATAGGACTAGAAACTGCAGACCTATTCAAGATGACATTTGCCATTACCAAGCTGTTCACGGAAGAATTAATTGCTCAGGAGTAGCCAGCACCCACTGGTTTGGGTGCATGGCCATAACAGAATCGAGTCTCCAGCCTGTTGAATTGGTGCTCACTCTTCTCTTCCTCCCTTCTCTGAGGATCTTTTCATTGCCAAAGCTGAGAACAATGACAAAGCTGAGAACAGCAATGACTCTTTGCAACAAGTGCTGAGGCAAATCCTTATCCCAAGCCCGGTGTCCTTGTGTGGTCCTTCAGACCCAGTGCTAAAGGGATTCCTTGTATCTCCCACTGATTTTGCCAAGGACAATTTCTGAGTACACATTTCCGGCTCAGAGAAGTGGTTACCTGGGGTCACTGCAGTGCTTTGTTGGTCAGGAATTACTCCTGAGCAGAGAACTCAGTTCCTGGATCTCCCTAAGTGTCCAATAACAGCACCTTACCCTTCAGTAAAACTAGGGTTGATGAAGAATTGTTTTGATAGCTGAGCAGAAATGAAGGGGATGCAAAGTTACCCCTGCTCATTCCTTCTTTCCATGCAGCACGGCTTTTTTCAGCTGTCCTTCACCCCAGCCCTGGGTGTCTTACTGGTCCCAGTGCCATGATGCTCTGCACCCACATTTCCACAAGGGAGTCCATCCATCCTTTTGCTGGCACCCCCACACAGCTACCTGACTTCTGATGGACTGGGAAGTGAAGTGCTTTCCCTGATAGTGCAAGGATGACAGCAGATTTTGCAAACAGCCCCTTTCCTTGCTCATGGAAATCTGGGCTTCAGACTTCAGCAGTTTCATTTCCCAAAAGGGCCTTTCCCTGTAGGTAGGCAGAAAGCAGTAAGTTGATGGAAGACACACAAGAGATATTTAACTCCCTGCCAGCTTGCTATAATCGCCTGCACCAATGTGCTACCTTGAGAAAAAAAAAAGAGAAAAATATCAGGCAATCCGGTTTGTTTTCGTTTAGAGGGAGAAATGGAGACATTTTGAGAGATTAAGTGATATGCCTACGGCTGGGCAGGAGGTCTGACCAGAGCTCAGACCTGAATTTACTGTTGCCAGGTCATGTAACTCGAGCGCAAGGATTTTTCTAACCTTTGAATAAAGCGTTTTTAAAGCCAAACAGTAACAGTTTTTTCTGGCATTGCTTCTTTCACATCATTCTAGTAAACCGAAGGATATTAGAAAATGTAAGAATAAACCTGGGTCACAATATCCTGCCTTTTTCTGAAGTCTCATAGTGATTTTTGGGAACATAATTTCTATTTTATCATGGTTAAAAAGCAGCACCTGCAGAGGGTTTAATTCTTTGCAAATGCCAAATCTAATGTTTCAAAGAAAGCTCAAGATGAAATGAAAAGGAGAGCAGAAGGGTAGGTAGCTGTCATTAGCCTTAAGATTGTTTATGAAAACCCGAGATGACCTACAGCTTTAAATGACATTGATTGGCATACTTTAACTTTGTACTAATGGACTAATGACTTGCAAAGCTCTGAACATTCAAAGGGAAAGAAAAAACCCCTGGCATCTGTGAAAGATGTTGATTACAATCTGTGGCATTCAGCTGACTTTTCCAATAAGTGTTAAATATGCAGCACACTGCAAAGAATTGTAGTTGTTGCTGTTCAAAAGAAAAAAAATTAATTCCTCAAATAACAAAGTCTTTTGTTTTTAGTGCCAGGAATGCAACACTGAAAGTGAATAGTTTCAACTGTAACCTCTTGACCAGAGGCAAACCTTGCTGCAATTCAGTAGCATGCACTGTCTGAGCAATCCTCTAAATCTTGAGTCTTAAGGGAGGAGTACTGAGGGAATACAGCAAAAATAAAAAAAATAAAAATGGTAGAAACCCTTCCTCCACCTGCTGCAGAATGCAAGTCAGCTACCTTTGATTCTTGTTTTCCCCCCATAACTCAGTAGGATGCTTGAGATAAAAGGGAGGATAGGATACGACTTAAATTTCGTGTAGTGGTTACCGTTTCTTCTTCTGCTCCTTTTATTATCCTGAGTAAAATGTGCCACTACAACAATCCTTTTGAGACATGAAATACTGCTGAAAGGTCACTGTTTAGAGCACAGCCAATATAGCACAAGACACTGCTAATCTATCAGTTCTATGATGAATATGTTGACAAGGAGCTGAATTTTAATAATTAATCATGATAAAACTAAGGCAAGTTAATAATTTAGAGTCTGATAATGGAGAGTGGTGTGACTCCTTGAGTAGGCAGTTTCTGTTAAGTTTCACCTCTGTTAATTTTAACCAAAAGGAGCACTGTCTCTTTTAATTATGAACAAGAAGCTCTTGGAGCTGTACAGATGTCACAGAGGTCAGCTCCAGAACATGCCAACAGCTCTGAGAGAAAATTTGAGGAGTTCATATAAAGTCAGTGTAAAGCTACTCAATGTGGTTAGTTCCTCAAGCTGTATATTCGCTTTACCATAATAGGGTGTTAATGGAGAACAAGTAAGCAAAATGGTAAAAAGTGAATAGATAGAAGGTAGATATTTGTCATCGCAAATATGTCAACCATGATCAGTGTGAAGCCCTGAGCTTACTAGCAATGGTGGCAGAATTGTCATCATCTCTGATGGAACCATTTATATGCATCTTTTCACCAAAATGTTCTCATTACCTTCCATCATTGCAGTCTCCTCCTCTGAAACATTCTGGGTTCCTAAAGACGTGAGATGTAGGTACTTACACTTTTGTTTGCCTCTCCAAAAACTTTGCAATTTTTTTTTTTTTATTTAAATAGCCCATTTCAACTGAAAGAGGGTAAGGAACAGCGTGAGATATTTCTCTAAGCTCTGCAAAAACCACTAGCAGGATCTGAGAGGACATAACAATATTCTGGTGGAGGGAAGGATGCGTGTGGGAAGGGAAGGGTTCTTGCACCCTGACCCTGCAGCCCTACTCTGTGCTGCCCCAGCAGCCACAGTGGGAAGACTAGGGTGCTGCTAGTGGTGGAAGCCCACTGGAACCAGGGAAGTGGGGAGATCTGGGGTACATAAGGCAGTAATTCAGGCCTTCAGCAGGCTTCAGGAATTCTGCTGTTGGGGGAATATCGCAATTGATAAATACATCTTGCTTTCTTAAGGCTGAATATGCTGGTTTGGGACACTACAGCATGTGCTCCATGTAAGATTGCCAGTGTGGCATTAGATGCTGCAGTGCCTGAGCATTAACTTGTGTTTCCTGCTGCTTATGGTAGGAAATTCTTGGAATGCTGGGACTACTGAGGTACCTATTCAGTTATCAGAAGCATTTGGCAGGTTTCTAAGGGCAGCCACTGTAGCTGAAATGTTATTTTAATAATTTTACAAAGCTCTTTGATAAACAGAGGTTGACATTTCTAAGGAACTCTGTTCTCTTCATCCTTGTGGCAGTCAGAGTTGGCTAGTGGGGAGGAAACACCTCACATAGTGTGGCTCAGGTTACACAAATCAGATGATTTAACAGACTTTTCAATGTTCACTGTTTAAATAGCTGCTTTTGTTCCAGGTTTGGCCGAGTTTTCAGAGGGCTGCCATTCTCGTCTTAACTGTCCTGTTTGCAAAGGTTAAAGGCTGTTCATGTTAACGATGCATTGGCATGGTTTTAAAAGTAAGAAATAATAAAACAGGGCACTAAGTAGTTAAAGTATATGGTGTGTAATATTCAGAGTTACTTTACTTGGCCTCAGCACTGTATCAATGGCAGAAAAATTAACACCAAAAAAATGCATGCAAAGAACGTTTGCTTCTGAGAAGCACTCTGAGCAGTACCCGCTTACCACTCTTACATCTCTGAGTGTGTGATCTTGTCTCTGTTAGTTGTTTGTTTTGGCCTGACTCCAAGGGATTCGTACTACAGGCTGTTTTGTCACTACTGTTGACATAACTCACAGTTTTTCTCTTTGGTTTTTCACTAGAGAGAGAATCGTATTTGTTGTACTGCACAGAATAACTTCATCTCGCTGTAGTTTCGTGGCATGTTGTGTTGATGTGTGATGAAGGCACGTCCTGTCATGATTTTATGTCATTATATGACAAGGCACCTTCCCCATAAATTAACACATTTTGAATAAGTTGTAGCATTAGGTCAAGTTAGTCCATTGCAAAGTTTCAGGAGTCCAGGAGACACAAACTAGTTCAGAACAGCAACAAAGTTTTAGACTAACTTTGTGGGATGTGATATACTCCTCATAAAATCAAGATTGTCCCATGAACCTCTTTGTAAACAGTCTTTGCATCGTATGTCAGCCTAAGACTGTGATTAAAAATGTTCCTGAATTGTCTAGCAAGCACGGGTGATGAAATACTTGTGATTTACGTCTCCATTCCTCTAAAACCAAAATTCACATATAACTGCACTTATATCTGTCTCATTTCCAGTTTACTTGAGTGCAAGGGGTCCCCAAATGTCTGTACTTCTTACTCCCTAAATCCATTACATGGCAGTGTGGTGTACTGTAGATGTATAGATGTTTGAAAGAATGGCAGCACCCAGTGCACCATGGGAATCCATCATCCATGAATTGTTAGATTTGTGTGCAGCAACCTGCTGCATGAAGTATGGCACTTAAGGCATGGACAGAGAATGTTACCTGGCAGGAAGAACAGAGATATGGCTGTTTTACAGTAAATCAGAATTAATTGCCCATGTTCTCAAAAAAATGCGCCAACATCTCTGAAGTCATATGTGAACTGTTAGCAATTATAGACAAATATCTACATGAAAGGGCCAGATCTGCTTCAGGTGCCCTGAGAAGCCCAGTTACTTAGCACCAGACATGAGAGCTGTGTCTGTATCTCAGGGGTCACCAAATTCGTCCCCTTATGTTAATGCTATCACCTACTGCCTTGAGGTAATTGCATATGTCATTACTTGATTACTGTAGAATTTTTATTATAATTCACTCATCTCCAAATTCCAGCTCAAATTAGACTGCATGTCAGATAACCTTTGTATTTGTTATATCTACAGAAAGAAAGAGTGGCGTCACATTTTTATGTATGATGATTTGTACCAGTAATCTCCTGCTGTAGGCTGGAGAAAGGGTAATATTGCTTTCTCTCTTAAAAACACATGCTTTTGAGTTAGATTTCACATATATACATACAGAAGGTTTTTGAGAATCTTACCTTTTTAAAATGTTGAGTATTTTTTGTAGGTGACAGAAATGAGCTGGAAGAATGAAATTACCAATTCTCCCCCCTGCCAAGTTTTCCTTCTTGCCAGTCATTTATCACTTGACGGCATATAAAACTCTGGGTTGTGTTTTTGGTTTTTTGGGTTTGTTTTTTTTTTGGGGGGGGGTTTGGTTTTTTAAATCTGGCTTTGTTCTTACTACATAACATCAATAGCTACTTACATCTTGAGTGCAATCTATGGACGAGAAGACAGATCCAGTCTATCTTGTTCATGATTTATTGTAAAAAGATTGGCTATTAGGTGTTGTTTTCAGGCCAGCAGAAAGTCCTTTCACCTTAACTCTTTGTATCTAGTAAATAATTTTTCTCACGTTGTTCAGCTAGTAGATGTCAAATGTGAGCGCTCTCCTACAAGCTCATGTAATTGTTGAAGGTTAAAATTGCTGCTTGCATTTTGGCTTCTATTACATTTAAAACAATGGACATCACATTTATTCCTTCCCTAAACAAATGGTGCAATGAAGTATCCTGTTCTACATGACTTAAACAAAAGTAATGACAAAGGAGTTTAGCGCTTAGGAGCTGACAAGATTGCTTTAGGATTGAGATGAATCACAGCCACTGGGTTTATGTGATAATGTTACTTCTTCTCTGCCTTCCGCACTGATCTGCAGCTCAGAGGTGATGCTTGGGGCGACCTCGTCCCTTGGGTGCGTTGTGACTCATTCACATCTTCCTCTATCCAAGGTGGAAGCCCTACATTATCCGCCTGTGAAATGAAAACTGAGAAAAGATCAGAAAGGGCCAGATCTCCCAAAGTGCTAAGCAGACCCTGAAGCCTTACATTCCCTCAGCTCCCCAGTGATCAAGATGCTCAAGTTTGTTCATTCTGCATTAGGCATGACAGCGGTGGAGAACGTCAGGTGTTCATTTCTGGTTTACTTGGTTCTGTCCATTAGTTGGTCCCTCATGTTTGTTTGATTGCAGCTGCAAGGCAGATGCTCTGTATCAGTAAAAAGTAAAACCTGTTACATAAGTCACCTAAAGAAAATATCAGTAAATTTCTTATGGGATTTTATCTGTTTTAAATTACTTTCATATGACTGAAGTTACATGCTGAGCTAGGAAGAAAAGAAGGGAAGCTGACGGTACCTCTGGCCATGTTAAGATATCAAGTGGGGAGTTTAATGCTTCTTTTGCAATCTTTAGGAGTCTTCTGCTTGGGCTGATCATAAGAGAACAGTGAAGTAAAGACCTTGTAACCAGCAGAGCAAAGAAGTCAGGGTTTTCTTCCTGTGGGCTCAGAACTATCGTGGTGTAAGTGCCTTTATCTCACTGGTGGTCACAGGTTACTCCTGAAATAAACCACACTTGATGTAGGTTAAAGATGTGCTCCCAGCATTTTGGTTTAAAGAGAGATAAATATTCTTGGTGTTATGTTTGCCTGTCTTTTACAAAGGTTTTTTAGTTTTAATTTTTAAAGAAAGTGGTAGGGCAAAAAGTGTTTCCATAGGCTGCAGCATGGAACTGAAAAGTAAAACTTGTTACTGGTGAATTAGTATCACTTGCTTTTTATACTAGAATATTCAACATGCTGTAGGATCTACTCAGAGATGACAGGAAGGCATGATTCCTGTACTGCAGAGCTCCCCAGGTCAGCATAGGCACAGAGAAGAAGACAGGCCAGAGCAGACAAAGAGTGTGAAAAGGAAAGTCAACTCTGCTCGCTGTAATATGGCACAATTGTTTCTTAAGGGTATTTCATGGGTAATGAAGCTAAACAGCTTAGTTTCATTATCCAAGCTGAGATAAATGCACGGGGAATACATTTCAATACATCATCTAAGCTTCCATGTGATTTGAGTCTCCAGTCAGGTCACGGTCTGTTCAACACAACACTACAGTTGTAGGAGTTGGACTTTTAAACACAATTAAAACTTCAGTTCCCAAAGGTATGTGAGGTCTAAATTTTTGTGAAGGATTTAGTGTTTGCACACATAAAGATGTTTCTCTGACTAATTAGTTTGGGATCACTGTCTGTCCCATCCCACATACTGTACAGGGCTTGGGCAGTCTCACTGTGCTCAGAGCTCCGGTGAGAGAAGGAAGCAAACTGAAAGGTTGCTGTGGTTGCTGTAGTTGCTGGGCTGGCAGCATTGGGCAGTTGTCTTCTGGATCTTGGTAAAAGGGTAAAAGCAAGAATATTTTCTGTCTTATTGCATGGAGAAAGGCCCTGTCCCTCTAAGGGTGTCCTGAATATGTGTCTTAGGGAATTTTGACTTAGCAGCATATCTTATGCAGTGTAAACCAGACTGCTTTAAAATTTCTTTTAGCTCCAATCATCCTAGAACAATTTTATAAAATCAGGTAAGAAGTTTAGGATGACATGAAGAGTCCTTGGCTGCCTCTTTCCAGCAGAGTTCTTGTCAAGGGTTTAGCCTGTGGTGTTTGTCTTGGTGAGGTCCCTTTACACATCTTATTCTCTTCAACCCAAATTATTCACTGCAAACCATCATTTCTGTTTCCTCCTGTGCAGTGCATGCACTGAGGGAAAAGGAAAGGTTCAGTAAATCAAATGAGAAGTCACTGAGGAAACACTCACAGATACCCATGAAAGCAAGATTCAGCTTCACTAGCTTGATAAATTATGTGATCCAGAAGGCAAAACTTTCTGGTTTGAGCTCTTTGATAACCCCATACTAATTGCTGCTCCTTGCTAAGCACTGTGCTGTCCTTCAAGCAGTGGGTGGAAAGCAGACGTGTGGAAGAGGCGCAGGAGCCACCAGAAGGCTGCCTCATCTGCCTGGCCCATTTGCTCATGTGCCCTCCTATGATCTCAAAAATCTGCTGCAACTCTGCACTCTCAGGAAAAGCCCTGATATGCAAAACAAACATGATGCTGGAGATGCAACATTAGGCAACTGATGATGTTAAGAAATGTACTAATACTCGTGCTTGAGGCCTTCTGGTCTGGTTAAACCCTCCTGAGCCTCTTTAATAGATGAATACTGTGTTATTACACAATGAAGTGCTTTAGGATAAGTCTTCCTCTTATTGTTGCTATATTCACTGAAATTAATATTTTCTGATTTACATTCCCCCTGCCTCTCTTGTCTTCATATGTATGCATTTATGTGCTCCATGTATATAGATTTGAAAGATAATTTTTTATATCTTCTCTCTTGGGAAAATTCTTTTCCCTAAAGATATCTGGCTTTCCCTAATGTGGGCTAGTGGCACTGACTTAATGAATTTTAGCTTCTTTCCATAAGAACTTTCACCAGAAGTACTTCAGTAATAGGATATTACTGAATATAAGTGGAATATAAATGTTGCACAGTTGAAATCCCTGCTTTGATGGAAGGGGGCAGAATTACAAATGTCAGATATTCCAAACTGTTTTGAGTTGACTGGATTCATTTGAAACAGAACTTCATTGCTGAGAAACAGCCTGGGGGTGGATTGATTTTGTTTACCTGCTGCTATGTTTCTTCCGTAGTTATGTGTGCAGAAATTTGCCCATGCAGGACTGTATGGCTTGGGAAGGTTGGTTTGTTTTAGACCATTTGACTGATTGTCTTTAGAGTATCTGGTTTGTCAAAAAGAAGGGGGGGAAAAAAGAAAGGATGTGTTGAACTGTTCCTTAAACATTAAAAAGGGAACTCAGGATTCTTTTAAGCCCAAAAATGTTTCAGTGCCTCACTCTTCCTGCAGTGTCCCAGTGCAATGTTGCATCACCCAAAAGAAATACTTGGTATTTTTCATTCCTAAATTGTAGAGGTATCCAAAGGACCCAGTGTAAGAGATAACATCCATAGTGGCACGCTGTGGTGCTGTTTCTCTGTCAGGTTTGTTATTTCCCACATTCTGCTGAAAGAATGTCAAAATGGTGCTGCCACACACATTCCAGCATCAAAGAGCACTTCCCTCACCCACCCACCCTGCTGGGGGCCTTGGGGTAAAAGGGAAGAGAATATGAGTTTCCTGGTGACAACATTATTTATAATGATTTATTCTTTCCATTACTGTGGTTCTTGGAGGCCACATGTAAAGATCAGGGCTTAATTGCAGTTGCAGTCTTGTGGCAGAAAAAAGAAAGCGTCACCCTGAAGACACTTGTTATTAACACACACTTGCTGGTCTCAGGTCAGACAGGTGTGTGAGCTGGAAACAGGGGAGAGAAGGTACAAGAAAGAACGGAGGAGCAAGTTTATTGCATAGTAAAATGTGTGCAGAAATGAAAGTGTACTTTGCTAGAGTGCCAGGCACTGGAATAAACCTCACCAGCCTCTGAAGAAGTGTCAAGACTGAGGCAGAGTGGCTGGACCTGATGCTTGCTGAAAGAATTAGCAAGCCTGGCAATAAACCCCTGGGTAATAATGGCTCTGAAGAGTTACATTTGCTTTGGAATTTAACTTTATAAAAGCATGAAATTTTATGTGTAAACAAGATCTATAACCACCTATACGGAAGTAAAGATTTTTAGTACCTCTGAGAATGAAGGACTGTGTGCTCCAGCAAGACAGAACTTCTATTAGAGCTGTAGGATGAGAGCTCAGTGAGTAATTCAATATTGGTTATTTCATAAGCTTTGTCTTTGGTGAACATAAAATATGATTTTCTTGAATCAATTTATTACATGACCTTTTTTTCCTTTTTTTTTCCTGCCAATATGCTTCTGCCAGACTTACTCTTAACATTTTCCTCGGTCACCCAGATGCCAAACCAGAGGATGAAGCTGGGATGAGGGAGCATTCCCAGCCTGGGTCGGGGAGGACCAGCCCTTTGTATTGTCTCAGGTGAGCTTGCCCTCACCACCTTGCTCTGCCCTTCTGTGTGAGGACGCACAGAATCGAGCCCCTCCTCAGCAGCTGGCAACACTGCAGCAGCCTGCAGAGTCTCTGCAGCCGGCCACTGGGCTCCAGCTGCAGCAGGAGCTGGAAGGTGCAGGGATGAAAAAGGAAGGGTGAATTAGGGAAGGACAAAAGATTTTTCTTTTTCCAAAGTCTTTCTTCTGTTTCTTTCTTCTGGGAACACTGGGATCTGAGTTATGTTCAAGAGTAGCACGGATATAGCTGTTGCCTTCAGCAAGAACATGCTGAAAAGCAAACTTGCTGGAATTACACTTTTGGTTATTGCTCCCATGAAGCAACAGCCTTGTGAACCTGGTGATAAATCAGGGCCCAAAGCCCACAGCGATTATGAGGTGAAGTACAGAAAAAAAACTGCAAAGGAAAAAGCCAAGACAATGAAGGAGGCATTGATTTGATTTTGATAGCTGCTAAACAAAATGGGCTGACAAAAAACATTAATGCCCCTTTCAGACGCCTCTGTGGGAGGTCAGCTGCCAAACAGAGGAAATGGTGGGGGTGAGTTATGTGTTTGCTATAAGACTGATGACTTCTTATGCTTGATAGGGGATGATCTGGCATATCACAGGGAGAGCCAGACTATTGTTTTCTGATGAGGAATCCTGAAGGAGAGACAATGGAAGAGTGTTGCTTGCAGTGGGCTGTGGAAAGTGCCTGAGCTGTGCAGATGCCCTGGGAGGCTTACTGGGATCACCTTGGGATGGGCTATTCTTGTGCAGGGCATGGCAGTGGAGAGCAACCAGCCCCAATGTCCAGAAGGGTGTGTGGAAGGTAGTTTTGGTACAGGTGCTTTGTACAACAATGTCACTTTGCTAGACTTTTGTGATGGTATTTAGTATTTGTGGTTTGGTCGCAAGATCAGCCTTTGTTCTCCTACGCAGTGAAATTCAGAGATAATCGAGGTACTGCTGCTTGTGTTAAATAGCCCTACGAAGTGTGGGGTTGTGAGGAGCAAAGGAGCAGGATTTGGTGGTAGGGTAGAGTGGAGGAATCCTTCTCAGGGAGTAGTGCTTGCAGCAGGTTTCCTTGTTAATCTTCCTTATTTGGGTTTTCCTTCACTCCTCCAGGATCAAAATATTCTTTTTTGAGTCTGTATACATTTATAGACTTGTTTGTGACCGTAACTGAGCTCATTCTTTCTCAAAATAGTTTCCACCCTGTCCATGATTTCAAGACGCCATTTGTGTCATGGTTAATCTGTACAAATTTTTACCAAATAAGTAAGATACTGTTTTGAGATAGTTGGACCTTTCTGCACAAACTCAAATTGTGTCAGTAAGGGGGAAAGGAAGAGCAGCTGCAAACCAAACATTTTATTATTGATAATGGCTAGCGAAGATGGCTAAAATAGGATGCTGGCTACAGCACTGGTTCTTTCCTCTGTTTTAACATCTCTGTGGCTGGCAACTTAAAAAACCCAACTAAATTCTGCTGTAATCAACAGACATGAAGTTTGATTACAATGCAATAAAGATAGCTTAGCTAGTTTTCAAGTGGTACTTAGCTGATTGGATAAAGGAAGCCTGAAAGGATATTTTCCCCATTCATTTTCATCACATTCTTTCACTGTATGTTTTCACATTATGCACCATAGAAAATTGTTTGCAGTCTGTCTTGTGTGAGTGACAGAGTACCCTAAAACTGGATTTTGAGAGCAAGTCAGAGTAGGCTTGTTTAGTCAAGTGTTGCCTTGTGGGCCAGAGACCCAAATTTCATAGATCCAGTACCCGTAATGGAAACTTTGTCACTTGGAAACTCTCCTCTACTTTTAAATGCCCAATTTGCTTCTATTTAATGTGAAAAAAGATTACCTCCAGAAGGTTACTTGGAAAAAATTTTCTGTGACTGCTGATACCTGATGTAGAAGTCTGAAAGTTACTAATAGAATGAAGTTAAGTGATGTTGCTGAGTGTTTTCCTGGATATGCTACCAAATAACCTAACTAATGACTTCTGTCTGACCAGTGGGCCCCTCCTTGGCAGCAAAGTTGACTTACAGGATTTCTCTGTGATCCCTATCCCCCTTTTGCTCCCTATTACCCATTTCACCAGATTTTTGTAGCCTGTGCCCACATAAGCTTTTCTGGGGTGGTGCTATAACCTTCCTGACATGATCTGAGCTGAGAAACAAAGCTTTAGAAGACATTAAGAGTTGATATTTTTTTACCCTATCACTTTCCCAATGCAGTTTGTAATAAAACATCAAAAATTATCAGTGTATCCAGGCAAACAGTGATCAGTTTTCCCCATCCCTAGGTAATGGAGACAACACTCTCTTAAGCTCTGAGTGCCACTGGTGCCTACTCTAATCTCCCTCCTTTTCACAGTTATCTTTATCCTTAACCCAGCTACCACTTACTGGGTTATTCTCTTTTCAGTTTTCATTGCCTTCCTTAAGCATCTGATAAGCAAGCAGCTTCTGCAAGTGTACACAATAGTTAGCTTCCAGGACTTTTATTTCCATGACTTGCATCAGGACAATGCTAATGAGGTATGAAATCATGCTGACCAGGAGATGTTTTCTAAGCAAATCCTGCTCCAAAATAAGCAGGCATCTGTGCCTGATGGAGCAGTGGAAGTTGTATGGCACAAGGAGGGCCTTGGAGAGCCATATGTTTGAAGGCTGGTGGTGACATTTCTGCTTTTCTTCCTTATATGGTTCATTACTACAGTTTGTTTGCTTTCTTAATTGCTGTCTCTGTTGCTGAGTCTCTGTGGACTGTAGTGTATGTAAAACAATGTGTACGATTCAAGGAAAATCAAGGGTTAGACTGTCTTGCTGTAGATACCAATACGTGAAATACTGTGAACTACAAATTAAAGGAATCCGCTGTATGTTGAACTAAATCCTAAGCCAGTAGTAACTTCAATCCTTTGTTCTTACTATAATTTAATATTTCACAGCAGCAGATTTGCTCTATAGCAGTGTAGTGCCTAAGGCACTCGCACAAGAGTGCACGCACCATAGCGGTTCCAGCAGAAAGGAGCCTGCTTTGTCTGAGCAGGCAAAAAGTCTGGGGAAAAGGGAATATTTTAATTCTTATTCCACAGAATAGGCAGCCTGCAAAATTAACAGAGTTGCCCATAATCTCCCAGGGTCTTCACAAATGTGGCAGTGATTTAATCTTGTGATTGTGATTTTCATCACAAATTCTGAACCAATCGATAGCATGTTTATTTGCCATCCCATAATTGCAGCAGTATTTTGTTGTTAAATACCCTGCAGTGCCATTAAAAAGCAGGTTATTTAAGAATTGTGACTAACATGGGCACTCGAGGCATTTCTAAAGGAAATAGTGTGTGAGCCGTTCGATATAAATAACAATAAAGCAAAGTACTTGATTATCCAGCGATACAAACCTGAAATCCTGCCTGAAGTACTTTGGGGAAAGCCTGACAGTGTCATACCACCGTGGCACATCCTCTTCAAGACTCTGCAGGGCACTGTAAAATGGATGCAAAATGAAACACAAGATTAAAAAGGAAAAAATAGACCTGGGCTACCTTAATCTGAGGCCAAGAGTGAGTACATGCCCCCTTGTCCTCTGACTCCCTGAAACAGAAGGGGAAATTCACAATGGCAAATTGCAGCTTTGAAACTCCAAATTCAGCATTAAAGAAAATTGAAACGGGGCTGAGTAGGCTGGTGGCCCACTGGAGTAATCACCTGCTGCCGTGTTTTCAAACAAAAACTCAGGTGAAAGCCACAGGGTGACTAACAAAGGGACAGAAAGCTAATTTTCCACCCACCTTTTGTTATAAATAGTGATAAACTGTGACTTCTGGTCCCAGAGGCAGAATACTGAGAGGAAGTGAGTTCTGTGGCTAGAAAGGATATGCTAAGACACTTTAGGCAAAACAAAAGAGGTTGTTGTGCCCCCCCAGTCAGATTAAAACACCGGTACTGCTTCAAGATCCAAAGAACTTGAAGCTAACCAGCTAGGCAGAGATTTAGGCAACACAGGAAATGTCTACAGATAGTTTTTCGAATCCCAGCTGTTAAAAAAAATTATGAACTGAGCTGACATATGGATATCGCAGCATTGTTTCTGCTTTCTGCATTGGAATGGGGCTTTTAATTGGGTTTTCAGTACATGTGCTTGCTGTTAGAATTGTGTTTGGATAAACCTGCTGGGAAGTTTGTTTTTAATGTATTGTTTTAGCAATGTTCTTGTTTTCTAACATTCTGGAAAGATCGATATTTAATGGCTTTGAAAGCACTCAAGTAATTTTATTTACAACTGTGAATGAGCATTTTGGGGAACTGTTCTTTTTTAGTTGCCCTTTTTTCCCATTTGGTTATCAATATGATGGAGATAAGAAGACAAATCCTGTTCATCTCCTATTGATTTTGGACTAAGTGAGCAATCAGCCCCTGTAACTCTACTCCTCCACATGCTCAAATGACATCTGTAAAAGCAGAGATGTAGTAACAGATGTGACGGCCAGATAGGGATACACCGCTTTTGCAAGGGAAGCATTTAATAGAAAAAGGGGAAATGAAGTGACTATAGCGAGTAGCTTGGGAAGGTTAACTGAACTATTTGCACTCTTGAAAATGATAGTAACTGAAAACACAATTTTTCTCTAAACCAGTGTGGGAATTCCTCTCTGTCGAAAACTTGACTGGAGTATATGAAGCAATTAGTGCAAATATACTACAACATTAGGGAGCACAAGCATATATTTTTTTTTAATTTTACAACAATAGAAGAAGCCAAATACCCTTATACATTACATTAATGAGATAGATTGCTACTTTTAATGGAACCTCTGTGCTCTACACTGCACTGTATGCAGATTTGCTAGTTAATAAGCCCGAACAGTGTTTCTGTTCATGGAAAATGAATCCGAAACGTTTGTCAGATTATCTGTTTGGCATGCCTGACTGGTGTCTGGAGTGGCACTTTGCTAATGTGCTATTACTCAGTGTCATTAACCCGCAGAAGTGATTGAAAGGTGAATTTATATTTGCATCATGCTGCTCAGAACAGGCGGTGCTCTGGATTAATCTGGTGCCCTGTGAAATGGTGCTGCACAGGATAAAACGAACCGAGCATCTCACAAAGTGCATACCCCTAACTCTTGGTGGCTTTTTTCACTAGAGGAGTGTCCTGGTGTGATTATGGTAAAATGCAGTCACAAAGTTGCCTGTGGGAACGTTTGTTTGTTAGCTGTCTGTCCAACATTGTTAGAAATCCAAAGTTTTTTTAATTCCTGTGAAAAGCTTCTGATTGCTTTACCCATCAGCATTAAAACCACGTAAAATATTTTGGCAGCTGCATTATGCATAAATAGCTTTGAAATATTGCATTAAAAAGAGGGGGATTGGTCTGGAAAATGCAAAGCTGATTTTTTTTCTTATTGATTAGGAAAGTGCATCTGTTTGCATGCAAGTAGATTACTTTCATCATACAACAGATTTCCTTCCCCACTGGAAGTGAATAAGTCTTATTTTCTTTCTGTAAGCAAAACCATCATTGTTAGTTTGTTTAGTACTAAATAACTGCTTATTTTTTTGTTCAGTCTTTTGCATAACATGATATTTTTACAAACAATATTCATTGCAAGCAGCTTTTAATAAAGTATACAAGTAAAGCAACAATCTTTTCATTTGTGTGGATTTTGGAGCTGAAATGGTGTTTGCTATGACCTGTTCAGGAGTGCAAGGAGATCCAAACCTACAAAACGGAACAGGTTCTCGTTTACCAAAAATGTAGAAAGATGAGGGAAGAAAAGGCAGCTATGATTGTTCTGTATCTCTCCTGATCTGACTTCTTTCTATTTGGATTTATATCAAAGTTTGAGGCTTGAAATAATTTGTTTTCTGATTTTTTAAAATTTTTTTCCTTTTAATTTTATTTTTTATGTAGTCTTAAAATATTGGTATATTTTTCTATGTAAAAAGGCAAAAAAAATTCTTAAGCATTTTTGCACCGGGCTTCACAAAAGACAGAGGAGTGTGACACACCGTGCTAATCAGCTTTTGACACACCCCGGTGTTGGAAATGTTTTCAAAACCCCACTGAATGGGGGTTTTATTTCCTATTTTGACAGCTCAGGTCTCCCACTCAGTCTGCAGACAAAATGCCCACTGCTCCAGCAAGTTGTACCCGCGTAACTGCGCGCTGAGAGCCTGCACCCAAACAGGACTGGGAAAGGAAACAGAGAAAGGTGTAAGTGATGACTGTGACATTAATGAGTCATTGTGACAAGGGGCGCAGAGCTGATCCTAAATGAGAGGTGTCAGGGTAATAAATGACTTCTGAAAGCCGTGGTGACAGGCGCGTGTCCCGGATCGGGGTGTGGAGGCGCACGCCGGTGCTGTGCCGTGCGCGTGCTGGGACGCGGCTTGTCCCACATCTCCTTGGGAAGATGCACATTCTTGCTCCTTTCTCTGGAAGTAAGGATTAGGGCTGTCTCCAGTTATGAAGTTTAGCCCTTTTCCAGGGACTTGAAAAATAATGGCTCGCTGTTCTTCTCAATTAGTTCTTTATTTTCTTTAATCATCTAGAGATCAGTTTTCTGTCATCATTCCTTAATAACAAAAATGCACTGATGAGCCTAATTGTTACAGTAATTTGACCTCAAATCCAGGAGCAGTCACCCTTGAATTTTATTGTTCAAAAAAGGATAAATGCAATGCAACCTTGAATGTCTTTCCAGTCGTTGATTAGCTGTGAAGCCTAAGTACTGGGATTCTTCTGTGTGTTATTTTTGCTGTTATTGGATGGTAAAACAAAGAAAAGAAATCCCGAGGAGTTCATCTACATTGACACTTTAGATTACAAGAGCTTCTCCAGGGCATTTGTTCATCATGTATAGATAAATTCAATCTCTCTCTCCTTTTCCTGTAATGGAAAGATTGCTGCAATGTGGGAGTTAATTAGCAGAGCTGTTTATGAAAAGAAAAGGGGGGGCTGTGGGTTAGGCATGGATAGATGGATAGATGGATGTGTTGATGGATGAATAGATAGGTTCTGGAATGATTTTAATTTGTTAAAAAACCCCAAGTGTGCAGGGGATTGCAAAATCTGGAGTTTGCCCATATTTCTAAAAACAAAATACTGTTTGTTGGCAGCCCTCGAAAAGCATTGTACAGTGGATAGTACTAATTTTTCTGTGTGCACGTGTGTTTTTGTTAGCTGAAAACACTGTCTGGACATTGTATCATTCTACTCACTAAAGAGCAGTTCCCTTCATGTCACCCAAAGGAAGCACGACAAGCAGCACAGAAAAACGAAGGAAAAATAGCTATGAAGTCTAAGTAATGGTTAAGTCGAACCTGAACTGGTGATCTAGTCTGTTAGTTGAATTGTTATTTTGATAAAGAAAATATGTGTTGTAATGGGTTTCATAAAGAGAAGGCGGCGCTACTAATTTTGTCTTTTTTTCAAAGGCAAAACTGAGTCACATTTCATCACTATTTATTATTTTGTATATTACTCAATTTGGAAAAAGTTACAAACTGCAACAAATACGTTTAGTTTTCGGCATTTCACTCAAATGGGTGTAAGGCAGGGACCTTCTCCTATTTCTCCTTTAATGACTAGTTCTGACACAAATCTGAACAGATTCACACTTTCCTGTTTCTGATGGGTCACCATTCCTGATTTGCATCCACAACGAAAACATTCTTGTGGATCAGCACAGTACTTTGCTACTTGGATTTCCATTCCTCTGCTCTGATGTTTATTTCATTTTATCTGTTTTTTAAATAAAGCCATTGTTACAAAAATAAATATAAAAATATTCAGTAGCTCCTGAAGTTAAGGAGTGATCTCATGAAATAATTTATTCTCATTTTAACATCATTTATGTAAATGTATATTTTTAAGAGCTGGTTGAAGCCTTTTCATTAGACTACATACATACATATAGGTTTAGCTTAATCTTTGACTTAGAATCGCTTTTCATTACAAATAGAATTGTTTTAAAAATATGCAGAAGTCTTAAGAGCACTACAATTATTTGTAAAACTCATTAGCATGATGCATACAGGTAACATTCCTTTGGGCTTTAAGAGGGAAATCTCAAGGTTCAAAGTCAAAATGCAGCAAAAATTCGTTGTTAATGAGCCTGTATGCAGTGATACATGCAAACATGTCAGACAAAACACATTTTGAGATTGCACAGAAATATTTTGAAACTTACTGTGAGGTGAAGTATGTTTCATAGTTGCCTTACTTTGTGTTGGTCTGGAAGAGAATGCCCTACTAAACATGAGAGTAGCATGTCCCCCAGCCTCACAATTATTTCATTCTGTGATGTAATGAAGAAAATAGTATGGCTGTGCTCACGTGAAGGCTGAAGCAGTGCTTAGGGAGAGTGTTCAAGAGGAAAGTGGACACTTTGCCGCAATATGGACCCATTTGTGCTGTTTGCTCCTCCATTGCCCTAGCTGAGGTCTTGGACTTTGGTATTTCTTCATGCCCTAGGCTGAGCCATACCTCACCTAGAAGCACCATCTCCTCCCCAAGCATGTCTTCTTTTGAAACAAACATCTTCTTGTAGCTTGTTGACACTTCCCCTGTTCTTGCTGCTCACAGCAAAATCTTTATTTGGGGAGGCTGCGAGATGTCCAGCTGTCCATGGCCTTCTCTCAAAAATGTCTCTCCTAATTATCCCATGAAGTTTCCCATTTCCTAAAGCTGCCTGCAGGATCATCATTTGGTCACAAACATGCAGCATGGCTATACGCTGACCATCATCAACCAATTGTGCCCAGTTCTCCATGTGCTTTTTATATACAAATAGTAGTAGAGAAAGTGAGAGTCTTTCTGCCGTGATCTTGACTCCAATAGACTTTAGTCAGGTTCACAGTGAGCACTTAAATGTGGGCCATGTTTTCAAACGTTATCTGTTGATGTCCTTCTCAGTAGCAAAGGGAAGATGCTGAAAATGTTTTCAAGGCAATAAGCTGGTGAAACCCACTTAGGGCAAACATCTTGCTATCGCTTGGAAAACTAAGACCGAGGTGGGGACTTGTTTCTTTGTCCACATGAGAAACCACCCATTGCTCCTTCTTGAGTGCTTGGGGGGCTCTGTGATTGTTAGATTTTAAATTTTTAATTGTTTTGTTAGCTTAACCTGCAGTTGACCCATACAGATTTCATTCTGAGTGGTGCCACTTAGGAGTAATGCATTTTCTGACACCCTGTAGAAATTATGCTGCCGGCGTTGCAGTCTGGCCCATCAGCCCAGGCAGAGCTTCTGGCGGGCCCGTCCCCTGCCGGGGGGCCTTGTACAAGGCTGCTCTTTCATTATTTAGCACCTTGTTTATGGCATCGCACTTGAACCCTGGAACTTTTCAAGTCCACTTCCCAGGGGTTCAAGGGCAATTATTAACCCCTGCAATGCCAATAATCTCCAAGAAACCCAAACTCTATAGTTGCATGAGTGCACCTGGCTGATGTGTACGAGGCATTTGCTTACTGCTTGACAACTTTAAATGAATTTAGCCCCCATTTTCTGTAACTCCCTCAGATCCATCTATGGGAGTCCCACTGGGGGCCAGACACATCCCTTTGAATGCTCTTAGGTGTGGGCATAGCCCCCTAAAGACAAAGCTTCCCTTAGCCTCGGTTCTGTCAGGATTTCACTCTTGATGTTCTAATGCCATCATGTATTTAGAGTTGTTGCTTGCAGAAAGAGGTGTTTAGTCCCATTATTTCCAGTGCTTGCCAACATTTGGTACCAGTTTCCTCAAGTGGAGTTTGTAACGATGTCTAAGTAAAGTATATCTGTTATGCTGTAAGGAAGGCAAACCAGTCACATTACCACACTGGTTGCTGCTGCTGTTCACTGCTCTGTGCCTTCTTGCAAGCATGATCCTTTAGGAAATCAATTTTAATTAAAGAACCCCAAAATACAATGAGCTACAATTAAAGGCCTCATCCTTTTGAACAACAGAAAAAAGGCAGAATTCAGGTTTTCTTTCAGAATGTGTGAGAAATGAGAATATTTTATGTTGTGAAGTAGAAAAACTAGATAGATTCATTAATGTTTTACTTTGAACTTGAAGTTGCAACTCAGGAAAACATCAGGCAAGAAAATGATATTGCCATAAGAGTAGCTCATTGATGAACAAGGAGAGTCCTTGTGGTGGCACATCTTTCCCTGAGGCTGTCTGCAGGGGTGCAGGGAAGGGCAAGCCACTGCATGAGCACTTGTGTCACTTGTGTTTCAGAAGGATATCACCTTCATGAAGGCCCTGCTCAGGCCCAAGGGCTCTCTTTGTAGGTTACTTCTGAAAGAAAAAGGCTCAGATACTTTAAAATGAAGCTGAGTGACTCAAAAACAAACATGGGTGAAAATGCCTGAATAAAAAGCCAATCCTGCACCTGTTTGCCTTGTATCTTTTGGCCCCATCTGTGCAATGGAGAAGTGTTTCTTTGTCCTCAAATGAGCTGGATGCAGATGGCAGCTACCTATAGTCCTGATGCAGCTGTACTTTGAGATCTTTGCATTTTGCTCATTCTTCACGCAAGGGCTTAAACTCCCTCCTAGGGCAGGGGTGCTTAAACTCTCTCCTGGGTGCTACCTGCCAGGTGGCTGCAGCAAAACACTCTTCCAAGCACATGGGGCTGATCCAGTCTTCATCTCTGCAGCTGCTCAGTCTGCCCTTCCCAGCACAATGGAGAAGCTGAAAATGTAAATGGTATGGCACTGGCATGAATTTTGTCCTAAACAGAGCTGTATCTCCCTTAGCTTTGAAACTGTGGACTGTGCGTCAAAATAAAATGTGGCAAATGGTTATGCAAATGAGGAAGGGAAAATGTGTTATTTCTTGAGTGCGAGATCTTGCAAATGGATGTCTGCAGGCTGACAGAGCCCTGCCCTCACGCTGAGCTCTGAAAAGCTCTGCAAAAACAGGACAGGCCATCTCCGTTTACTGGTTTGCAAGATTAGGACTGGTGTAATAAGGGGAGGCAAAAAGTGTGGAACCGTAATTTGCCTTAGAGAAAGTTAGTTTGGAAAAATTCTTCTGTAGATAGATTATCGTTGCTTCAGAACTAAGTACCCACAGGAAGACACAAAATGATTGCAGTTCCATTTTTAAAGGGATATTAGATGTGAATTTAATCTAACCTATCTCTTCGCATTAGACAGATCATGAATTATCACTGACGATTACTGGAATTCTGCGTAAGCATTTGAAGTACGGACAGGATGCTATGATAGTAAAATTGAGTAGGAAATGACTAGACAAGTGGGAAACTGCCTATCCTGCCTTCATTAAGAAAGAAAACAAAGACCAACACATTTTAAGCCTTGAAAAACAGGTTAAATGGTCAGAAAATCCTTCTGGTGTTGATAATCTTCACATGCTTCTAGTGTTTATATGAACTCTTATATCCAGCATTTTTAACCTCGTGACTGTATTCCTCATTCATTGGATAGCATGTTTATTTCTCAGCTATGTAGTATATATCATAAAATTCATTTAATAATTGATGGGGAATGAGCTAGGAAAATAAAAATTAACAAATCCCCCATCAGGCAGCTGTTCCCCCCAACCTGACAGCACAACAAACGGGGAGAGATAATCAGAAGTTACCCTCCTCTGGGTAATTTGGAGGAGTACAAGGTAGCATTTGCACTTTGGTGGCTAAAATCTCTTCTGATCAGATTTGCTGTGGCACTTCCCAGGGTCAGCTACCAGAAAAGCTTTGCACTTGTGATTTATGATATATGTGACTTGCACCGCAGTTTTGTTAATTCTGGAGACCCGGATTAGGGCAAGTTTCAAATAAAGAGGGATCTTGAGACTGATCATCAGATCCTTATATTGCCTTTTTTTGTGTGCGTTTTACACTGCAAAAAAGGGTTATTTTCCATGTTTCAAAATGGGAAAATAACTCTGGAGTGTCTGTTTTAGTGCCCTAACGTTGGATAGAGAGACACATGTCTTCAGTTCTATCTTGCTCATGGTTTGCCATGAAAAGCAAACCTCTCTTAATCAACTAGAATTTTATAATCTTTATTCTTTGCATAGAATACTTAAATTTTAATTTTTTAGCTCACAGGACTATTTTGGGAATATAATTATTAATATTTATTCATTTAATTTTCTTTCATTAAAACTAACAGCTAACATTTTAATTTTTAATACTACTTCTGGTGTACCTAGTATTGAGGGAACATAAGGGTGCTCCTGGGAATCTTGTTAAATTTATAGCTGACCTATCCACTATGACTCATCAGTCTTCAGAGAAATTAGAGGTCCATTTGGGCACTCCTTTTTCTAGGGTTTTTTATGAGTCTTGCACACAATTGAAGGTAGTATGGCATTTTTCTGTGGACTATTTCCTGGCTGAAGGCAAGGAGGCCCTTCAGCACACACAGCTGATGAGAGAAGCTATGTGGCCAGTGAATCTTTACTTAGGCATGTCTGTGTGTGCTGTTTGGATGGGGTGGAGTTAATTTTATTCATATTAGCTAGTAACCGATGGGAACTGGTGAATTAATTCCTTGTTCTGCTTTGCTTGCACACGTGGCTTTCACTTTACCTCTTAATCTGTCTTTATCTCAGCTCAGTACTTTTCTCACTTTTACCCTTCCAGTTCTCTCTCCCATCCCACCGGGGAAGAGCTGAGTGAGTGTCTTTGTGGGGCTTTGTTGCTGGCTGGGGTTAAACCACAACACTGTGAAAACCGTGTTGCTGAGGTTGGTTTCCTCTATTGATTGTGTCTTCACAATATGTCAAAGGTGTCAGGAACCTGAGAGGCTCCTTTTAGGGGTTTTTTCTTGCTTAACTTTCTGTTTTTAAGAAAAAAACGAGGTGTTGGTTTTTCTTTGTTTTGGTTTGGGTTTTTTCCCCCACGTAGATTAACATTAACAAAAAAGGGATCAAGTTTCAGAGATGAATGACTTCTATGTTAAAATCTCTAGGGAAATCTGAGGGTTTAAAACTACTCTCTCTTAAAGAAATGGAAAGCGAATCTACTGTGTGTGTGTGTGTATGTATATATGATGGTCAGTTTCTATATACTTAAGCATATACGCTCTGGTTGTATGAATGGACTCATGTGGATACAACTGGCATGTTTGTTGACAGCTTTCTGCAGTGTGTCTGCTGACATTCAGCAAAGGTGAACAGAAACAGACACTGAATTGTTTTCTCACCTTGGAGTTTCTTGTATGAGTAAGGGCTTTGGTCCTGCACTGATTAGGGACAGCTTGCAGGCTAAGGTGCGTGGTGACACGTGATGTGTTATCTGTAGGAAAGTTGACCTTCATTCAGGTATCAGGATCAGGCCCATATTCCAGCCGTTCCTACACTGTTCTCCATGGAGTGTTTGTATGCTTTCAAATGGTCCCATAGATGGTCTGGAGATGCTCTTGTGTGACTCAGGGTCAGAATAGAGGAGAGGTGTTCTAGCTTCTGCTCTTCATGTTGTTCCTATATTACCCTGTCCCTGCACCTCAGGAAGTGTCCAGAACCTCCCATCTCCAGTGCTTTTTAGGATCAATACCACACTAGAGACGTGGCCCTGCTGGTCTCAGGCCTTCAGCAAGACTGCAGAGGATGGGGAGGTTCCTCTTAAGCAGTGGGTTTATGCCCTGGGTACAGAGCAGTTTGTGTTGCTTACTCCCTGTGCTGCCGTGGATTTTGCTGGAGAAGAGAGAATCCAGTGTTGCTGGTGGACCCTTTGTATTCCATGTTACCTTAAGCCTTAGACAGATGGCAAGGTCAAGTTCTGTACAAAGCTATATTTAAATTACAGGCTGTGGAAATGTGAATTCTGACCTTTTCATAAACTTTTTTGCTACTTGCTCTTATTTTTTTTATTTTTCATTCACCAGTGTTCAATAGAAAAAAAATCCATCAGAAGGTCTGAGACTGACATTTCCGAGTGAAACAGAGAGTGCAAAATTCCAGTTTGACCCTGGCACTGCAGCTGCTGAAATATTAATGGCATTAAATGCAGGTGAATCGGAAATGTGTGCGCAGGCCAAAGATTCCTCCAGGCGGTTTTCCTGGAGCTCTCCCGCTGCCTGCGTGGCGGCCGCCGGCGGAGCGTCTCCTCTGCTCACCCGAATGAGGAGTGACAGGGGTGATGAGGACGGCACTTATTGCAGCAGCCTTTCCTTGATAGGGAAAGCTGTCCGGCTGATCAGATTGAACAGGCAGCGCTGTTCAGCCGCTGCTGGAAAGCACATAAGCCAGCTGGGGAAGCAACATGCATTCTTGCACAGCGCCAGCAGCCGCTGCCCAGCCCTGACCACGGAGGCTTGGGGACACAGGTGACTTTGTTGAGGTGAATAAGGACCTCAGGCTGGGCTGCATTATCTCCCGGTACCAAACTTCACCTGCGGTGTTCCTACATTCATTTTGTACATGCATGTTGTGGTGTTCAGCACACGCTGCAGCAGCGGGGTAGGGGATCCACCCACTCTTCCTGGGAATTGCTTGCTCCGTTAAACGATTGCAGCTTGAAGTCTAGGAAATGAAACAGTTGATGAATTTTAAAAAAACCACTCGGAGCTGTCTGTCCCAAACAGCTTAGAGGGTGGCAGTGCTACATGGCTGTCAGGCACTAAGCTCCCGTAAGATTTTGGTGGTGTTAGGAGGTGAAATATTTGGAAGCGGGCACTCTCGCGGCTGCCAGAACCATTTGAATTGTTAATTTCCATCAATGTCATGCCAGTTTTTTCACAGAACTGGTTAATGAGGTAAAGAAGCTGTTTCAGTACTGTCACATTTAGGTTACTGGAAAATCTGCTGTGACATAAATGGACTTTAGAGAAAGCCAAAATAAAATGAAATGCTTAATGACTCCCCACTCTCCTTTTTATTCACAAAATAAAATGCTACAAAGGGGATTTAAATGTTTACATATGTGCCCAAAGCACAAGTTTCACTCCTTTTCCCATCTAGGACCAGAATAAACTCCATGAGTTTGTTTTCAAAGTTAGTTCTCCATCAAGTTTGTTGCCTGTTTTTCTTTAACTTACTTTCTACTCTTTTACCCCATCATTCTTTCCTCCCCCAACTGCCACCACACACCATTCTTGCTCACTTTCTTGCAAAGCTGCCAAGAAACTGTGCACAAATTTAATGTATGAATAACTGCTCGGTCTCTCAGTGACCTTGAAAAAATTGCTTTGCATCATTAAAAATTCATAGAAATGAAATTTTTGTAAGGAGACTGGCACATGCAAAATTAGTACTTGTTGAAATGCAGCTGGAGTAATCCAACCTCATGAACTTTGAAAATTGTAATTCTTATGAGAGCTAATTGTGGCCAGCTTACAACTTGGATCAAGTGTTGCTGTTTGACTTCCTAAAATAATATCATTCTATGCATGATATACCTGTTAGCATGTGCAGTACAAGTGCAGGTAAAGTTGATGCACAGCTTAGCAGAGATAAAAATGTTTAAAGATTGTTAAGTGCTGATATGCTGATAAGTGTGTAAAAGGATGCAATGCCTGAGTGGGGCAGTCTGGAAGCAAGTAAATTATAGTTCTTTGCTGCTGTTAGTGGGCTGTGTAGAGCTCTGGGCTGCATATCCCCTAAGTGACATTCGTGAGCTGTAGTGCCGTGATATTCAAGTCCACACAAGATGCAACTTCTTGAACTCTTAGGATTTAGCAGTCCTTATTTTTTTCCCTTGTGTTGGTCAACTAAACTGTAAAGCTTGGTTTTGCATCTGAGGGAGTGGGGAACCAAATAACACATTTGCTAGCTGTGTTCCAGGTGTCCTTGTTTTCCTGTTGTGCATGAACAATGTTTTGCCAGGGAAAAGACATAATTAAATAGCAACTACTGTAGTACAGTGTGTAGTAGCAAAGTGCACTTTGCTTTCTTCAGCTGTGTGGCAGGATGGAGGCTTTAATAGATGTCACGGTTCAGGGAAATAAAATGCAATGCTCATGGCACCTGAGCAGGATGGATACTGTCCCCACAACCTGAGCAGATCGGGTTGTTCAGCTCTGAAACCACTCAGTGTTTCCCAGTACTGACCAACATCCTTGCGGTCTGGCTCACAATTTTTGCAGTTTATTCCTTGAAGCCTGCTTGTTAATACAGGAGAGCCCTGCAGTGTTTTGGGCGTGATCCCAATTTTGTTAATACCAACTGGACACTTTCCATCTGCTTGCTGGATTTGAGATTTGGGTTCGTTCCATCCATGGGAAAGAAAGTGATACCTTTTATGCTTATGATCCATGGAGGCTCTTTTATACTGTCATTATTTAAAAATCACAAACTTTTTGGGTGATTTCCTCTGCAAGTCAGCGTGTGTCACCAGAAGTGTGATATCCCAGGCTCCGAAGCAGAGCTGGGAGCATACAAAGGCTGCAGCTGGCAGCAGCAGTGTTTTGTTGTAAGTGGCTTTTGTTTGCCTGGCTCTGAAACATGCCTGTCAGCTCAGTGGACGTGCTGAATACCAGTTGCAGCTCTGTCATCAGCCATGCCACGGTCCATATTGCTGTCACAACGTAATTAAAAAATCATTGCTCTCAGTACAGTTTGGCACTGTGGCTGAACCACAGCACTGAGCAGCTCAGACAGGATGTGTCTGATTGAAAAGAAGTTTGACTGCCCAGTGTATTTGCAGCCAAAGTCTGTGAGGATAGCAATGGATGCACAACTTGGGGAAGCAAGCTCACTCCTTTTTGATTTCCCTTTGTTCCTGGGTATTTGTTTTCCTCCCTTTCTTATAGGGCACCTTGTTTTTGTGAACACATCCTGTTGTCTTCCCTAGCGCCTTGCTGCTGGATGCTATTAGCATATATCTGGGCCACCCCTTGTGCAGGCTTGTCCCCAGGTGAAAGCCCTTGTGGTCTGGGATGGAAAGAGGCTGCAATTTACTGAGTCCATTATCACCTCTGGACGTGTAGAATGATAATGGAAGTGACAGAGGTGCAGCTGAAAATTGGTTCTTAATATTTTATGTGTTAAAGCTGAGGATTGGAAATCTCACACTGCTCTTCAGGGAGAATGAAGTGTGTGTGTCTCCCCCTTCCATCTCCCCCCCGCCCTCCCAGCACATTCAACTATTGGGCAGATCAGCTCTCTTTTTACACCTCCTCACGATGGAAACACCGTGCTTCAGCAGCGATGTTTTAAAAGACAATGGCATAAAACAATCTGGAGAAAGATGAGCTGTCCTGGGTGGTGGTATGGCCCCATCAGGACCGCTGTTGCAATGAAACTTTGTAGGATGTACATGCAAGGCTAGTTGTTCCTTTCTCCCTTCAAGTTAGGGATGAAACAAAATGACTGCTGTGAAGCAGCATCTTCAAATTGCTTTCCTTCACGTCTTGTAGTCTGTAACCTGGGCAGTTTCATACCCCTGCTCTAATGCTTGCAAATTGTGCACTTTGATCACGGCAGCTTCCTTCCCCCGCCTCTGCACATACACACTTAACTATTATTCAAGATTACTGTTCATCTATTCATGTGTAATGTGTCATGGATACATAATTTCAAATAGTTTCTTCTTCTTCTAAATGACTTATGCAAATGACAAATTAACCTCCTGGCCTTTCACCAAACTCTGTCTGCTGACTTTCTGCATCTTCTTGGTACTGATTACAAGCAATATTAGATTAAATTGGTTCTTGCAGCTTGGCTTTATTAATTTCTCGTGTTCTTACATCAGTTAAAACACTTATGACTGGGTGTTGCTGTGATTCCCATTGACCCAGAAATTTCTTGAGTGCTTTGGAGGACTCCTTTCCTTCTGCTTAGCCTCTTCTGTGCAAATGCTGACTGGCAGTAAGAGTGCGCTGCTGAAAGGTATTTCCACACATACAAAAGGGATTCTGGCTCTGCTCGTGTGCTCTGCATTTTTGAATGAGATATTCAGCAGTGTTGCACCGCTTCCCTCACAGGTGAGTCTTGCAGCAAGCAGACTCGGGGACCCTGTGCTGTAAGGCACTGGTGCAGTTTTAATGCCTCCAGTTGGCCTGAATTGTAGCAGCCCCTAAATGCACTCACAGTCAACTTCATATCATGGGTGCCCTACTTTGTACGGTGTGCATTGTTTCTGCTGTCCTACTCACAACCAGAAATGTTGAAATATTAATGCAAACCACCATTTTGTAGCTGTCATTACTGTAATGGGCTGTGAGTTGTGTAGATAATAGATTAACCTTGGATTTAGGGAGCCTAGGTGCTAGCCATGGATCTGCAGATGACTTCTGTTGGTGCAGATGCACGATTTATCCATGACTTGGTTCTTCATTTTTTAATGAAAAGTAAATACACTTTCTCAGTAGAGTAGTTGTGACATAACTGTTACTAATTTGGAGACTGCTCAGCTATGATGCCATTATGAAAATGGAAATGCTTAGGAAAATTCCATATTACTCACCACTTCGCAAATTGGTAAAGTAAAGCCTTGAAAGAACTTGGTTGTAAACAAGGCTGAGGCATCGTAGGTAATCATGTCTCTAGTGTGCTGAACTAATTTAAGACAATGGAAAAGTGCCCCCCACCCCCACACTGGTCCTGTTCCTGTTCTCCACAGAGATGCACTGGGATGCAGGGAACACCGTTAGCGGTAGCTGGTTGAAACTGGGATGCAGGAGATAGATGTGCCACTTTGAGGAGTGGGGAAATTTCCAGCATAATACACAACTTTCCTTCAGCAGTTCCCATTCGACTGTTGTCAAAGTTTTGGAGGTTTTTTAAATTCAAAATGAGTATTATTGGAATCAGCAACACTGCCTGCCATATGGGTGCACATAAAATAAAAAGTCCAGCCCTTTCATACTATTTGTGTTCCATCTTTTTGCTTGTTCGGTTTTAAATAAAGAACCAGGGAATCACTGCATTAAGATTTAATTGCCTGAATACACAGAAAAATCCTAACTAAGAACAAGGAGCAAATATTTCCTCTAATCCCAACAATGTTTATCTGAAATAGAAGAAAACTACAGTATTCAGATTTTGTTATTTAATCACCATGTTTGCTCCCAATTTCTGTTTCATGCCAAGCCTACTGCAAATAAGCCAAGGCGAAGGAGGTAACTTTCTTTTTAAGTTTAAATATGTTTTTCAATTCTAATGTTTAAGGGTTTTAAAATGTAGAGAGCAATTTCTTGATTACCATGATAAATATTTTTCAGTTTGTCGTAAAAAAAAATCAAATTATAAAATATCCTCATGAACTATTGTAAAATGTTAAGTTCAATGCAATCTAGTGCACATGGATTCAATTAGCTCAAGGTACAAATGAAATAGTGAGGAGCAATATTCAACCATTTCAGCAGCCATATTTTTTGAGGATGCAGCTAGGCTGCTCATATATGAGGAGCTTGGCGTACAGGCACATTCAGTTCTGGCATCCCATTAATCACTGGCTCCTGGCTGGAAGCTGTTGCCCAATGCTCTATGAACAGCCAGTCTGTTACGGTGGGGCTGTGTCTCTCTCTTTCTTCAGAAGGTGGAAATGGGTTAGACTGAGCTCTTTGTATTTCAAGATATTCTGCTTGATGTTGTTCCTGATGAACATCTGCCTGTACCATGGCTTTCCTTGTCACCCACATGCAGTGACCAAGGCAGGGAGAAGAGAAGCAGTCAGTTTAATGCCAACCAGGGCGCTGCAGCAGGAGGAAATAAACTCCAGATCTTTGATTCAATAAAACTTTGCCTCCTCTCGCAGACCACAGGGCTGCTGAGACATCTTATTTCAATTCTATGTACTTATTACATCAAGTATAAATAGGGCTGTTCATGCTTCACTTTCTGATTGGTATTCTCCCCTTTTTCCAGTTACTTTCTATGCAACTATAAGTTAAAAGTTTCTGATTGATCATGAAGTCATTTAATTTATTAATTCCTTTTTAATTTTGCTATTTGATGTTAGGTTAATTACCTAACATTTGCAAGGGAAAGAGAGAGAGAGAAGTAAAACAAAAGCACTGATCAAGGTGGTGGGTGGCTCTGTGCACTGCAAGACCCAGCATCAAAATCCCAAAGTTACTAAGATTGGAATGACCTCAGGGGACTCATGGGTTCCCAAAACACTACAGCTTATGAATTTTAGCACTAATGGTGTGTTGTTTCCTACCTGCTGCATGTTATTCCTTAATTTCCGTTGTTCATTTTTTATAAAACTACCTCAGTCAGTGAATTAGCAAACCAAAAACCAAGCCTGTATGATTTAAATAACTAATTCTTCCAAGTTACTTTGCAAACAATTCTAAGTAACATATATCCCCAAAATTCAAGGTCAAGATACAGACTGTTTTCATTTGATGAATGGAAGAAAGGTTTTTTTTTACATGTGAAACCATTTACATAACAAATTATTTTGACAATGTTTTGACGTGGTTTTGCACAAATTACTCATATATTTTTTAAAGTGAGTGCTCCTTAATAAATATTAGTCTCTTTTTATAATTTGAAGGAAGAGACACCATTGCCTGGTGGGAATCAACTAGCACTCCTGTTCTCCTCACAGTCCACTGAGGGAAGAGATCCTTAGGATTTATGAGTGAAGAAGGAGCTGAAAAAGTAAAATACTCAGCATAGATACTTTGTGTAAAGACACCTATTGATTTAAGGAGAAAATGAGAGAGAGGCATAATTCCATTGTAGCAGTTGGCTTTTCATACACTTCTAGAGCAGATGGTCTAATGGTCTAAGCATCTGGTTTGAAATATCTGCCTTCCCTAGGGCCATCAGCTCAAATTTAGACAAGCTTCATTTATACCTTTATTTTCAAGACAGGTCAATTGGGCTGACTCTCTGGCTGGTTACAGGAGGGTTTCTCTCAGGTAATGCTACTGATACTGGCTACAAGAGTTTCATGCCATTCATAGGGTTGATTTCTCAGGCTTGACCTTAAAAACAGAAGTTCTGTTGGCTACGTGTCATTCTTTAAGAGGATCCTTCTGCCACAGAGGGATTTGTCCTGGTGTCATTGCTCAGAATTTCCCTTGTGTCTGTACTGCTGTGCAACATTCCTGGGATGGATGATGCACCATCCTTGTGTTTCTTCTTGTGCTTTGAGTATTTAGGTGAAAATCTTGGAATGTACATCTGAGTTGGGACAGGAAGCTTTTGGGTAAGCGCAGGTAACTGTGTTTAGAGTGAATAAAAAAATTCATTCTTGTACAGCAAGTAACACAAGTGCATTGCATCCTCGGTGCTCGTTGCATGGGATTTTACAAGATAAGACTTGTTATGTGCTTTGAGTCACACTCACGTCTTGCTTTGCTGTCTGCTATCTGTCACTCACAGCGCTCCCTCAGATGCTGGCTAATAAAACCAGGAGGCATATTTCCTTGTAATAAGGAGGCAAATCTGAAACAACAGCAGAAGAATAGGAGGGCAGTGGAAGGGCAGGTTCATTTTGTGATCATTGTGTGAAATTGTTTATGCTATCATGTATTCCTCATTGCCGAAATTGTCTAACAGAATGTCTGCAGATTCTGTATTATGCTGCACTACAGCTGGTGACCTATATGCTGTCATCTGCATGGGGTTTTTTTTCTAAGAATTTGAGTATGAATTAGGGTTTTTTTCTCTATTATTTATTGATAGCATGTTTTTAGAAAAGCAAGGGGAAAAAAAAAAGAAGGACGGGGAGATTTATAAGTCGAATGATGAGAACAGAATTTAGCCTGCTGTATAGTAATTGAGTGGCAAAACCAATTCCCCCTGTTGAAAAGAGATTAATCAAAAGATTAACCAAACCCACTTGCTAATGGCGGTTCTTAGGACAGTCCGGAATATGTAGTAGGCAAAATTAATCCTTCCAAATTGCTAAGAAACTCAGGGACTTTGAGATTTAAGCCAGAGTGCTGCAGATAGTAAACCCTTTCCAATCAGCATGTCAGGTTCGTAATTATTTTTTGTTTTGATTTGGGGTTTGTTTTGCTTTGGAAATATAAAATCTCAGCCAGGTTCATGCTGGGGGTCAAACCTGGACTGTGGCATCTTGTGTCCCTCAGCTCCTGTGCAGGTCATACAGGGCCAGGGCTCTAGAGATTGCTCCACATTGTATCAGCTCCCTGTTCAAAAGGAAATTAGGTGGCCACTGTTGATTCGAGGAGAAATCCTTTAGCTTCTGTCCCACTGGCATCTTTGCTCATCTCTAGAAGGGATCCCAGAGCAGCTGATGCAGGCACTAGGCCGATGGCTTTTAGCAGCTTCAGGGTCTGGCTACATAAGCAAAGGGATCCTTCATTAGTCAGCTGTATTGATTTTATGTTGGCTTTGTACAGTTGCAGCCCTACTGCAAAAAAAGGTCTTACTCCACAGTATTGGATGTCACAGGGCTTTGATGGTGCATTCTGTATCTCTAGGGATGATCAAGGCCTATAATGAAGAGTGTGCCTTATTAAGGGGTGTCTGTGTGGGTTAACTTAATAGGTGACCTGAGCCATTCTATAGAAATATTTAGTACAAATAATTTCTGCTGTGATTAGAATTTAAAATAATCTCCTTCTCAGATCTGGTTCCCAATGAGTTCATTGTGATCAAGGAAAAATTAAGAAAGAAATGAAAATTAAGCAATATTGAAAAGATAAATGGGAATCCTGCACAATTCATTTAATAAACACTCTTTTTTTCCTTAAATGCATTTCACAAGGCAAGGGAGAAAACTGCAGCAGAAGGACAAAAGACTTCTGGAAATTTCCCTGCAATGCTCTGTTTTCTACATGCTCTTTCTTCTGCCAAAGCACGAAAAAATCCCAGCAAAATGGGAATGAGACAGCAGCTTTATCTTTTTTTGTCAGGATTTTTTCTCTTTGTCTTCATGACTGACATACTTGGTGCTTCACTTTCCAAACTGTCACCTTCCCTCCACAAACTGCTTTCAAATCCCATGGAGCTCCTGCAAGGGAGCAACCTGTCAGAAGTGCCCATCAGCTTCTGACACATCGGTGTACTCAGGGACCTGGAAGAGGAGTTAATCCCTCCTGCTCTTGCCCCACTTTTCTTTCTCTCAAACTTTCTCAGTCCAAATTTTACTGGAAGTTGGGGTTTTTTAAGTAGGCAGACACCTTCATGGAGAGAATGCTCTGCTGAACATTGGCTGGAGACCACAGCAGTAAGAGGGGCCAAGGAGAGTCTTGGAAACCTGTCTTGATCCAGAGTCGGCAAGGCTAAGAGACACTGTGACACATGCCAGTACAAATAAGATTTCCTTTGCTGTGAGAACCAGTACCAGAAACAGAACCACTTCTTACCCATCAAGTGCTGGGATTCAGAAAGGTGTGATTCTCCCTAGAGCTGTGAAATGCAATATAACTTTTTTTCTTGCCTTTAAGAAATTCTCTAGAGGGTTAGGTAAGCTGGCAAAAGTATCCTGAGTTTACCATTCCCTTCCCTCTTGCTGATTTTTTTTTCCACACTATTAAATTTCTCGGAGCACATAGAATATTAGTGTAAAAGATTGAGGCAATTAAAACCTGGTAGCAGAACGGTAGGATCCTGTTGATATTCTGAAGAGTTTGAGGATAACTCAGTATTTTGCTGTTGCTCACTCTTTTTGCCATTTTAGAGACCTTTACAATGTACTTCTTTCCTGCAAAAATGGATTAATTCTTGTTGATTAGCTACTTTTCTTTCTAGCTGATAGCCAAATATAAAATACTTAGGCAAAGCTCTGGTGGGTCATCATAACTACCACTGTTGATTCTTCATCAGATATCCTATGGCTCGTTATCATCCATTCTGTGTGGGGTTAAATGAGTTCCTATGTTAGGTATTTTTGCTACAGAAAATGATCAACCTTTTTTTTTTCTTCAGTACCGGTCCCTTCAGTATATTGAGGGAGGCAAAAAAAAAATGGAAAACCAAACCAGTATTTCTTCAGTAGTTAAAGGCTAAACTGCAGCAGACATGGTCCCATTGCTCTGCCTGGCAGGGCACTGGAACGCTGCTGGAGTTTCAGGTTGGTACTTCTGTAATTTCTGTGTGGTTTTCTTTTGACATACTGCAGTTTTGAGCTCCTGAGGTCCCCTGAGGCTTTATGTGGATTGAGAGAGCCTTAGTTAAGCTTGATTTGATGCAGCACTCTTGGATTCAAGACAAAGCAAAGCTTTTGTATTTCCTAAAGAGCACATTATCCTCAGAGCATTATATTTCTACCCTCTACTTCTGCTAGTAAAAGAGGCATTGCTGCTCTGCCCTCCATGGGGAAGTAGCAGGGGTTTATTCCCTTCTGCCTTGCACGTACATCTGTTTTAACCAGAGTTATTTACCTGTATTTGCCTGCAGACCGTGACGAGGAGTCTTGTATAAATAAGGCGATACAAAGGAGACAGGAGGATAGTTTGCTCTAGGCCTGATGCACATCTGGAGGCCTTTTTTGTCCCTTTTGTGCCTGTTCCAGAGGGTATCTCAGAAAGCATGGGACGAAAATGAACGTGAGTGAATATATAATAACGCTTCACAAGTAAGAGAAGTGGGAGAAGAGCAAGAACAACATTACCCACCAGTACTGGGATACAGGTAGGAAGCCTTGCAGCTGAGCTGATGATGTACAGAAACTCTAATCCCCTGGATACTCTCCCAGGCCTAATCTGATGACTTCTTTTCCCTGCTGAGTGTTGTAGCGTTTATCCTCACCCTTGGCCACAACTCATGCAGCAGATCCAAGTATGGGTTGGCATAATACTCCTGCGGTTCCTGCACTCTGCCTTGCTACACCTCTGTGCAATACCCAGAGTGAGGGGAGCTCCATTTTGCCTGTCTTATCTAGGCTCTGAGTAATGCAAGGTACCAACACGAAAAATTGAAAACCATTCTGGGGTCTTTTTTATGTAATGTACGTAAGTGTACCTCGGTAGTGTGTGCTATGCTTGTTGCACTCTCATACTTTCTGTGCTGCATTTCTGTAACTTTACATATCCAAGATACTCTCTTTTTTAAAACTAGAAAGAAAAGTCTCACTGAATAGCAAGATAAATCTGATTTACCTGCAGTGGTAACAAAAAATGTTGAAAAGATTATCTCTGGAAAGAAGAGGGAAAGTAGATTAAGTGTGTTTTCCATAAAGCAGAGCTTTTTGTGTTTTTAGGTTTTTTTGTTGGGGTTTTTTTTTTTTTTTTTTTTTGTAATTTGCTTTGTTTTGGTTTCAGGGAGTGCAAAAGATCTGCACACATTATTAATAGTCAGGAGCAGGAGTGAGCTGGATTTTACCCACAGCCTTGCTGTTATCTCTAATGCACAAATAAACTACAGCTAAATTGAAGAATTAATCACATTAAATTTTTGGTCCCTGATAAGGAAAATGCCAGTCTGTTTTTATTTATTTTGAGCCTGGGAAACAATTTAGCTGAGTTCCTCTGGATGTGCAGTTTGCTTCTGTTTTGGCATCCTACAGCATTACATTAGATCTTATCAGTGCTGCTGCATTAGTGTGTCTAAGCAGCATTCCGGTGATTATATCCACCTCCTTCAACTCCACTGCTAAATGAACTGGGACAGGAAAGCTAATTACACCTTTGCTATGGAGGAAAGCTTCCTATTATCAGGTCTTTATCCACTGAAAAAGAAATGCACTCCAAGAGCTACGAGCCTTGGCAGGTTTGTTTGTCCCTGTAGAGTTTGGGGGATCCATGAAACGTAGGTTTTGGCAGGGTTTGGCATTCAGACATCTCTGGGGTCTGGACCTGCAGACAGAGACAGCAGCAGCTGTTTTCCAAAAGATGCTGATTCCTTTTATTATATAGCATGCCAAAAACTGTGAAGGGTCCAGGTTCCATATTTGCTTTCTAATATGGCTTAGTCTGCTGACTGCCCTACACAGTCCTAGAGGATTGTTAAACCATGGGCCACCAACACCTGCACTTCAGGAAAGACTGGAGGTGGTGGGACAGAGGAAACTCACTGCTTTTAGTGGAAGAAGGTGAAGGAATCTGTGCTGGATCTGGGACAAGAAAATTTTGGAGGCAGGAAGGAATGCAGCCTAACAAATCATGCATGTAGTGGTAGGCTCCAAATGAAGCCACATCCTTTATGGGGCATTTGTAGGTTTGCTGTATGTGCAGCCCCACTTGGCACTATAAATGTTATAAAACAGTCATAAAAAATAACAAGTATGTCTGAGAAATCCATGACCTGATTATAAAAAAGCATTCTTGTTTCACTGAATGAACTATTTCCTGAAAGTGATTAACTCAGATGGAGTAATAAATGAAGTAATAAATCTCTGCATTTGATCCTCTGGGTTTAATCCATGAGACAAGATTTATGACTGGAACCATTAACTCTTGTATTGGGAAAATGCTCTTCATATCTCATCTGCATGATATTAATTTGGAAGGTTTGTATTCAGACAGGTACATCTTAGCTTTCAGTTGAAGTAGGGAAAACTTAGAGAATATTTTACAGTAAAATTATGCAGGATAAAGTCCCAAAGCAATGCTCTTCTGATGTATGCAGCATTTTGCTGGTTATTCTGAAGTTAAGCTATGGTCCGACTGAAACCTGAAGAGCTGAGGAAATCAATTTAAAGCTTTAGTCAGATCTGAATTCATGCTGTTGCCAAATAGAATCATAGAATTATAGACTATCCTGAATTGGAAAGGACACACCAGGATCATCGAGTCCAAGTCCTGGCCTGGCACAGGACAGCCCCAAGCATTCCACCCTGTATCTGAGAGCATTTTCCAAGTGCTTCCTGAGCTCTGTCAGGCTTGGTGCTGTGACCACTGCCCTGGGGAGCCTGTTCCAGTGCCCAACCATCCTCTGGGTGAAGAACCTTTTCCTAATACCCAACCCAATATGTAACCAAATCCTCTCCTGACACAGCTTCATGCCATTTCCTGGAGAGTATTACAGGTCCTCAGAGAAGAGAGCAGTGTCTGCCCCTCCACTTCCCCTCATGAGGAGGATGCAGGCTGTGATGAGGTCTCCTCTCAGTCTCCTGTTCTCCAGGCTGAACAGACCAAGTGACGTCAGCTGCTCCTCATAAGGTTTCCCCTCAAGGCCCTTCACCATTTTCATAGACCTTCTTTGGATGCTGTCTGTGTGTCATATAATCCAGTGGTCAAAAGAAAGGACAGGGTTCTGTGTATGTATGCACACACACATATATATATATGTAGTAAAAAAAAAGGGTAAAAAACCCCCACTGCTTCAAGTAAGTGCCTATATTCAGACTGCTACTTCTGACACTAATGGGGAAATAAGTTCCCTTACAATGTGCTTTCAGGCACTAATATAATAAGTGTGTTATCCAGGGTCCCCTAACATCAGTGAGAGCTTAATTATAAAATATGACCCCTTAACAAGGACTTGTAATGTTTCCTTAGTGTAAACATTAAGGCTGCTCCAGTTACAGGTTTCCCTGTAGCTGCTTTGGAAAACACATACCTCTCTGCCTGCTTTCAACAAGGAGGGAAAGGAGTAATCCAAGTCAGGGGCCAATCCTGAGCATGCTCTGCTCTACTGGCTGAATAGTCCATTGACATTAAAGAAAGTCTGGAAGATAAGATCTTGGCATCTTATGGCTAGCTAGGATTTCACCCAGGCTGCATAAATTGAAGCAGGATGTAATTTTTTGCAGGTTTTGGACCTTAAGACCAAACATTGCCCAGAGGTAGGGCCCTTTTAAAGTCATTAAGACAGCAAAAGTTAGCTGTGCCACTAAACATCTGAAGAAGGAATATTTCTTTTTTCTTTTTTCTTTTTTCTTTTTTTTTCTTCTTTTTTTTTTTTTTTCCCCAAGTTGGTGAGGTAGCAAACAGTGAAGAATTGGTTTGGGATGAATATCCGTAAGGTGATTTAAATTAGTAAAGCTACACAGAAATTTCTGCACTTCTTCCTTGATAATTTCTGTTGTTCAGTTTTAAGTTGAAATGCTCAAAGGGTGTGTGCCACCAAATCCAAAGTGAACACTAGATTTCTCTCCTCTTTGGAGTTATTTCTGGAGAGCCAGATGTCCATCATCTGCTGCAGTATTCAAATGCCTGCCTTCAAAAACTGGAGTACTGGACACGCACGGTGTGGGTGGTGGCTGTGCAGAGAGCCAGGCATGGGCCAAGTGAGATGTCTGGGCTCTGCCATCAGTCCTAGCAGCAGAAATGCACAATGCCCCATTCTGCATCACTGCTGTTTGCTGCTAGCAAAGCTGTGCGGGACTTAACCCCTGGCCCTGCTTGTGGGAGCTCCTCTGATCATCCTGCTCCCTTCCCTGTCCAGGAGCAATGTGATCACCCATGCTCATGGACTGGGAAGGACACACAAGACTCTCTAGCTTAGGGTCCCTTGGCTGTGCACTTGAGCTACTCCTTTCTTCCTCTTTGCTTTGTTCTTCCAAGCCCCCGCACAGGAGAATATTCTGTTTCCATTTTATCCTTCCAACTCAAGTCAACATGACTGTTCACATCAGCTGTGTTTACAAGATCAGGCTCCCTGGTTTGTAAAGCTGTACATAGCTCATCTCTGTTGGTAAACTTCTCACTTGCAAATCCGCCCAAGGGAAAATGGTCAGAAAATGTTTTATGGGCTGGGAGATTCACTAACCCACCATTTAATGATGGTGTTGAAAGGATTTCTTTATTTTTATGTAGAGTGCAGATCGATAAATCTTTAATAAAGATCCATTTTTTTTAGAGAATGCATTTTTGAGCTACAGGATTGCTGAATTACCTACAAAGATCAGTTTCAGTACAGAAGCAAAAAAAGAGAAGAGCTCGCATGTAAAATTTTAGCCCCAGGAATTTTATGTTTTAATCAGTTTGCTTAGTAAAACACAGTAAGGCTGTTGCAGTTATCAGCAAGATACTTTTCAAAATATGATGCTTGCATCTGTCTCATTTATTAGTGTAAATCAGAAAAATAAATGGCAAATACAAAGCATTCAGACGCAGTTGTGTTAACTCCCAAGATGGCTTTCTTGTTCTGGTGCCTCACTAGCTTAAGTTTATAATGACAGCACTGCAGATCTGATGTCTTTGTACTGAATTTTTAAATAATCCTTAGAAGAAAGAAAAATCAGGTGTCTAACCAATTAAGACTAGGGATTTGGATTCAGAGTTACAGACACTTCAAAGAAAGCTAAGTTTGCCCAAAAAGACATTTTCCCATGTCACTTCTGGTTCAGATGTGATCTGTGAGACTTATTTGGGAAAAAAAAAAGGCTGTTTGTTTCATATTTAAGAGACATCTAAACAAGCCTGTGGCTGTAACAATGACCGTCATGTTTAAAAAGCAGTTGTATATATTATAACATAATAAGATAATAAATAATACATGTCTGTCTGTATCTATCTATCCACCCATCCATCCATCTAGCCATCCATCCATGCAAATCCATTCCTCTTAACTGTGAAATTACGAATAGCAAAAGTGCTCGCTCTCTCTGATATACTCTAAGCTGTTCCTAGGAAAGGTTCTGAACCTAAGCTTCAGATATAAGGAACTCTTATTTCAATCATGCTTGCTTACAAATATAATTTTTTTGTGAGACAAAGTGCATCCAAAATGTCCTCTTGCATTCAGCAATGCCTTTTTGTCATGGCCTTTCTTTTCAGGGGGAGAGGTCTGGTGATAAACCATTACTGGCATTTGCAATGTGTTACACTTTGCTTGCATGCACATCCTATGATGCAGGAGCACATCAGGCTTCACTAGCCATTATTTGAGGTTATCTAGAAGGGGGCCAGGACTGGGCTCTTGAGCAGAAACCTCATACAGAGACACAGCCCTGCACAAGTGGTTGGTCTCTGTGCATCCAAGGACTGGGACCTCTTGAATCCAAACCCCCTCAGTGTCTCCATGGGCTACAGTCAGCTAAATGGTGTTTTCTGTTATCTGCTAGTGGCAGATAAAGTCCTGCTGTCCCTGGAGGAGGTTCAGTGAGCTGTTTGGGGTTTGAGGGCGGGCCAGAACAGTGCCTCCCTCAGAGGGACTATTGCTGCTTTGCGCTGAGGTGGCTGCTACATGCCACAGGCTCCAGGTATGCCAGTTTTGATAGCTAAAAACTTTTCTCCCCTGCACAGTTCAGAGCTTTATACCCTTCCTTCTGTGAAAACTTCCTGATTCGTTTTGCTGCTGGTAAAATGCCTGTGTCTGTGGGCAGGTGCTGGGGACAGCCTGGTGCTGGCAACCCCCTGGCCCTGGGAATGGGCACCCCAACAAAACCCCAATGCCAGGATTTTATGCTGCAGGCTTTTCTCATCCATGCAGGATGCAGATGAGTAAATAATCTTTCAAAGCTTCATCGTCACAGTGGGACACCCCTGAAGGAGAGCTGTGAGGATGCAGGGGGGCCACTCTCAGCATGTCTGCCTTCTCCCACATGGGGCTGGTAACAGGTATCTGGCATATGGCAGGAATGCTTCCCATAGAGGAGGGGATGGACAAGGCAGGGGAGAGGTTGTGGTGGTGTGGAGACAATGAGAGGAATGCTCGGCATGGCAGGATGCCAGTGAGACCGGCGCTGCAGGGCAGTGGTGTTCACACTGGGAATCATAACTCTTTTTGGCTGCCCTTGTGTCCTCATTATGAATTATTTTAATTTCTTCTGTGGATTTACTAAGTGGCTCTTGTCCTGGTGGTTTAGCACTTATTTACCAAGTTAAACCAAGCAGTAAATTACCTATGCTTGCCTGGCTGCAACGGACAAAATGACAGAACTGCTGTTGCTGTGTTATGAAATTAAAGTCAGGCCAGGAATGAAGAAAATAGGAAGGGTTTTACTGTATTTGCTGCCTTTGCCTTCTGCTAGATTTCCCTGGAGAGAGGAATCCTTGTGGGAAGTCCTCCTGGATAAGACCTCTGCTGTCCCTAGGGTTTTAAAACTACAGATCCTTCCAGCTGATGGATAAACACTGGTTTTCTTCCTGATGGAGCCTATGTACACAGTTGCTTTTTACCACAGCTCCCAATATTTCCATCAAAATGCACCTTCTCTCCAGGAAAGGCTGATCCAGCCTGAGGACTTGCTCCATCCATTTATTCTGGCTCCAATTTTTCTTCTTCAGCAGAGTTGCATTTTCCCAGTGATTTGCAGATAGGTCAGGCATTAACTGGGCATGCTGGAGTTTGGTGTCTGGTTCTACAGTTGGCCCTTCTCCATGAACCCCATTAAAGCTTTTACACTACAATTTAGGCTAAGAAATTCTATTTTATCAATTTTATAGTCCTCAAGGTATCCCAGTGAATGGCAGATTGGATTATACAAAATGAAGACAGTTTTACTGAGAGCCTGTTAAAGGCTCTATGCTAATTTTATAATTTAGTTTATAAAGTGCTTCTGCTAACATCAGATTGATTGTGAGCAAAGAGGCAGAGGCTGTTGGGTCTTTTGAAGCATTACTTCTTGGTAGAACCAGCACAGTTGGGATGTTCAGTTGAGAATAGCAGGTAATCGTAGTGGCTTCCCAGCATTTGGTCATTTACAATCCCTGGACATTTTCTGTGCAAACATTGTCCCTTTTCTGATGCTTGTTTTTGCTGACCCTCTCTAGTCAGGGGACAGGGTTCCCTTATTAATCTGTAAATCAGAGACATTTAGTTGGCTTCTGCAATTTCAGTATGGGTTTGGTCATGTTCCAGTGGAAAAAATGTTGCTTTGACCAACCACTGTGATGTCTGTTTTTCCAAGCAGGACACAGAAGAGCAAGTAGAGATAAGATACAGTCAAACAGAGAATGCCTTTTCTAATTACAGTGGCCCATTCTGTTCTCCTGTGGGCAAAAGGCCAAATGTAATATATTACAGACTAAAACAATATAACTTTATATACATGTACTTAATATTGGGGGAAAAAAACCCATGTGAACTGAGAGTTTTCAACAGAAGGAATGTGCATGTTTCTTTGGGATAAACCAGCAGTTTGTAAAAAGGAGAATTTTCTTTTATCTTTCTGACTAGCTGTGGACTCGAGGTGCAGTTACAATGCTGTTTACATTCACAGTTATACTCAGATCAATTCATAATGAAGGCAGATGAAGGCAGGCTCCTCTAATGACTGGAAAGAGTCCAGAGTATGTTAGGAATTTCTGAGACTCTTTTTAGGGTGCACTGCAGGTAATTAAATCCAAAGGGGAACAAGAAAGAATAAAAAATAGTAGAGGAAGTGCAAGTACAGATTGCAAAACTAACCTCAAGGGTCTTCACCATTTCTAAGCTGCCTTCATTTGAATCTAATTTTGAGGGGAATAACTGCATTTATTTACATTCCTTAAGTACATCTCACAATCCCAGTAGGATGGACACTGCCTTCCTCCATTCTCTCCCAAGTTTGTGCATCACATCAGTACCTGAAAATGTTTCTTTTCACTTCCACGTGTAGGCATCTGTGTGTGTGTCTTGTTTGCTCCCCTTCATTTGAAGATGTCTGAGAGCCTGATAACAAAGGACAACTGGAGATGTGCATATAGGCTAGGCTTAAGACATGGAAAGACTTAATCTCTTCCTGAGGTTGGCAGCCTGCACTGGAAATCATCAGGTTCTTGGCAGACTCAAATGAATGCAAAGAACTGCTCAGGGGGAGTCGAGCATCAGTGTGCAGGAATGCAGGGCAAGATAAGGCTGGGCTGCTCCATGGGGAGAGTGCTGTCCCTGGATCACCTTGGAAGCAAGGCTGGGGGAACAGAGAGGGTGCAGCACTCCGTGAATCAGGGGAGCTAGGCAGTTACTGTCAGTCTCCATCACCTTCAAGAAGCTTGCTCATCCCCCCAGCTACAGCCACTTCAGTTGTGCTGCTTTAAATAAACTGAGCAAGGGGAATCAGAGCTTTTAGCTGGTTTTTTTTCAGAAGTTGTTACAAGGAACTGATAGAGTGGCTGGTGAAAGGGAGAGCTGGTTTGGAGCTAAAGATCTGTGTGCTGCCTAAATCCTGGCTGCCTAAGAGATGGCTTTGTGGGAGAGGAATACTCGAGCAGACCTGTCACAGGGGGAAGAATTGCTGGGCTTTCCCACTTGACCTCTGGTGGGAGTATATGAGCTTCAGGGGCTCACAAAGAGCTTTGCAGAGAAGCTGTCTGCTCTCCTGGTGCTCGCAGGGCTGTGCTGAGGCTCAGAGGCCGGTGGCTGCTGTCTCCTCTGGGCCCCTCTGTTTATTTGCCTTCAGAGAGTCTTTGAAATCCTGCTAAATGAAGTCTTGTGTAAATGTATTTTTTTAAATCCCTACAGTTTAATGTGAGTAGAAAGAAAGTTCTGTGATCTCGCATTTGCCGAGCTTGTTGCCCACTGAGGAATATGAAGTTGTTTTAAGTAAGTAGTAAAGTGGCTGTAGAACTTGAGGAGGAACGGCAGGAATACGGATGTAGACCTTGAATTTGTAAATCCTTAGATGTGATCCTGTGGACTGGCTACAGGAATCTGTTTTGGAGTATTTGGGTTAACATACAGGCTGCAGGCCTGGGCTCTGTTTTAATAATGCCAAAGATTTCCTAGATGAACAGATAAATGCAGGTAACAAATACTGTGGCAGTAACAAAACGCCAGGAACCCCAGTGCAAAGCTGCGCATTCCCGTTTATGCTGGTGAGAGGCTTTGTTTTGAGATCAGGCTTTGGTTCTGCATTGCCACTCTGTGGAGCTGAAAACCTAAGAGCAGTAAGAGCCTTTGGATGGGTGACATGACTGAATGGTGACTTCATTCAGTGGTCTCAGTTCAAGAGTGGTCCTTTTTTCAAACTGCTAATTTTTTTTCTTCTCTGCAAGTCAGTTACTATTAAGTTTCCAAATATTTTCTGCCCTTACATGTGTTTATATGTCTGTATGTTTATGTAGGCAAGCAATTAAGTAGACTTATTTAATGATTTTTCTCTTTGAAGAAAATTTGGGTTTATCTAGAAGGGGGCCGTTCTGGGTTTATTTCTTGATGAAAACACAGATGCTGGGAAGATGCCAGGTTGTCATGCCCCACTAATAACTAGAGCAGCTGCCCTCTAAAACTTCATTTTCATGCTGAAGAATAAGATCCTGATTTTCCTTTGCTGAAGATAAGGTTCAAAAACTCACAGATGTAGGGCATATCTGAATGATAACCAATATGTTCTTTTTATCCCCATTTCCTAAATGTCTTGTAAATGGAGGAACTTTTCATGCTGCTACCACTGGAACAAAAGCATCCCTGAGCCACCTGAGGCAGTCAGCCCTTGCCTGCAACTCATTTGCTCTTGGATAGCCATGGGATGGGAGGGTAGTTTCCATGGTCTGGGAAGGGAATGGGATAAAAGAGAGCCTGGAACATGGCTGGCTTTCCCAGGGAGCTCACAGGTCCTGCTGCATTTTGGGGTTCTTTTAGACCCACAGCTGCTGGACTGCAGTTGGTATTTGTGATTTCTAACCTGCAGTGCTCTAGGCAGCAGCCTGAAACTGTGACTTAGGCATGTCAGGACCATCTCATGAAAACTACAGAGGACCTTGAACAGAATTCCTTCTTTAATTTCCCATTTCTTTTTCCATCTTTCACTCTTGTAAGTGACCAAAGTGAGAAGGTTTGTTTCTCTTGGCAGCACTGTGTCTGGTACAGGTGGAAGGAAAAGGTAGTTAAGTGGTAAGTTAGAAGGAGAGTGGGAGTGCACTCTGCATCCTCCAGGGCTGCCCTTCTCCCTTGGGATGCTTGCCAGGAAGGAGGTGGGATGACACTTTGAAGCAAAAGCACTCCAGAGCATCCTTTGGGGAGGCCAAGCTTTTTGCAGCTTCTTTTTGACATTTTCCTGTCCCATCCTGCTCCCACACATGTGCTTGTTGACTTCATGAGCCTCTCACTCAGCAAGAGTGATGTGCCAGTACCTTTAGCTCTCGAATCCTGCTAATACATGAGAGATTTTCCCTGAGTGCCTTAACTGGGTGGTGCCAAGCAAACCATACTTCTTCCAATGGTCCCTGTCTTTTAATGGAAACAAGGCCATTCCTCTAACATTATGTGATGGTTTGTTTTATACAGATTACACTGAAATTCTCAGTTGCGAGGTTATTACAGTTTATAATCCCCTGAAACTCCATTATGAATGCTCTTGTAGTAACAAGTACCTGGCTGTCACGTATGCAAATGCCTTATCTCATGAGAGCAGGCGGGCACAGAGAGTGCCCTTTGCTGAGCACTTCAAGGCATCTGCTGAGACTGCTTGTTTCTTTCCTGTGTGAGTTTATCCCAAAAGGAACCTGCCCTCCAAGAAATCAATAATGCTTCTATATTTGTACATATATATATATATATATATATATATATATATATTTATAGGGTTTCTTATTGGTTTTCTTAGCTGTGCCAACACAGATTCCAAACACAAAAGTTATTGAAGCAGGAAAATAAATTTTGACCAACTGCTACCAGAAATGCCTAGTTACTTGAACTTGTACATGTGATCTGCCTCGTCTGTGATGCTCAGCAGCAGCTGGTTTTGCATCTTAAAAACAAAAGATTACAATTCTTTGTAGTTTCCTGCAGTACTTCTAGGTCCTTGGAAATGTGTAGTGAGCAGATAGGGCTTTACTTTGCTGCCTCCCAGCTGAGGGGGATCAGCTCCTTTTGCCAGCAGTAACTTAAAGAGCTGAATTTCTTAAAAACTGTTCAGCCTACTCATGGGACCTTACACACCTGGATCATCTTTCTGCCTACACTTCTCTTCTCCTAATGATAGGGGTTATTCCTCTTTCTGCAGCACTGGGGAAAAACTGCAAACTCAGAAAACTGCCACTCATCCTTACTATAAAAGTAATTAAGGAACTTGCTCTATTTAACATGCAGGAAGTGAAGCCAGATTGCATTCTCTGCTGAGACCCTGGGGGACAGAGAGATACCAGGGCTTTATCATAGGAACACTGGGCCTTCATGTGGGCTAATTGAAATGTCATAAGCTGTGCATCAGTTAACATGTTCAGATACATCTCCATTGTGAAATCCACAACTGATGAGGCGGCTTTCTTCAGACAAAATCCTGGCCTTGCTGCAAGGCCTTTTGCTTTGGAAGTGAGGGTGAGTGGGAGAAAAGGTGAAAAAGGGGAGAAAACAGGGAGAGGAAAAAAAAGGTGAGGGTCTAATTGAAGTTAGAAGTGATTTTATTTTAGAGAATGTTTTCTTAATGGAGTGCTGCAACCCTCCCCTTCAGCATTTTGGATTGAATTACTCTTGGTAGAGATAAGCTCCATTAGGGCTGTCATTTCCAAAGGAGGCTTTTTCCTGTCTGTTACTCTCTGTTCCTCCCCCAAACCTCAGGAATTGTGATACAAAGAATAACAGGGGCCAGAGCAGGCCATGAGGATGAACTTTTTATTACTCTGCTAGTGCGGGCAATGTGGAAAATTAGTATTTCATGTGTACCTCTCTTCACAAGGCATGTTGCGATTATGGGCTCCTGGTGCCTCAGCTTGGCGCCTGGCTGCGAGCTCTGTTGTCTTAAGCAGGGTCATGAACTTATTTTTGTTTCTTGCTGGCTGTTATCTGGGAACAAGTCAGGGGCCTGGCCATGTTGTGTTGGGCAGGCTGCCCCAGGGGCTGTCCTAGCACTGCCATGAGAGGAGCTGAGCATGTGAGTGTGCACAGCACTGAGTGCTGCTTCCCAAGCCCATGAAGCCATGTTGCACATCCTTACCAGGAAGTCAGCTTGGGAAGCAACAATTACAGAAGTGGTTGAAGTGGTTTTCTCTGTGCTTGCCTAGCAGGTAGGTAGGCAGTGCAACAGACAGATGTACAACCAAGATGTGAGTAGGAGAAGCTGCTGTTTGCCGTAATGACCCCATTGTGTGTTTGCACAGCCCTGACTGACACAGGCAGGGACACGGTGCTGGGATCCTCCTGAGAGTGGTTTGAGCAAAGAGCATGTCTGCTTGGCACAGGTGAGGATGCAGGTTTCCTCAGACTCCCCCAAGGGCTCTGGCAATCTTTGACCCTGCCTTGGAGAGGAACAGCATATGGTTCCTCAGCACCTACCAATGGCAAAACTGCATCTGCAGCACGGTGTGCTGTGGTCCCTTAGGCTGAGGCTGGCCTGCTGCCATGCAGGCTGCCCAAAAAGCCTCACATGCTTGGGAATACCAGTTCATGTCTGGCTCTTGCTCCTCTTCTCCCTTCCTCAGCCACTTTGCCAGGAGCAGCTGCAGTTTCACCTTCACTCAGCCTCGCAGCGTGCCTGCGAGGTGGGCATGTGCTGCTGTACCCTTAGTGCAGCAGGCAGGCAGTTCAGGAGTGGCTCGGCCAAAGTGACAGAGGACTCTGTAGTGAAGTTTAGGACAGGTCTCAGAAGCAAGTGCTCACCTCTTCTTTTTCTTACGGTGATTTTAATGACTGCTTATCACAATATATATGCAAAACCAAAAGCATGAGTCAATATACCACAACCTGAGACCATGCAGGCAGTGTTCTGCTTTGGATGCACTCATCCAGGAATAAAAGCCTCTTAATGTCTTCAGAGTATTAATATGCTTGAAGTGAATTTAAAGTAAAGGTGAGAGAGTTGTGAATTAAATATTGATCCTGGTATTTCATTGTCGAATTACAGGCATTCAATTGCCTGTGGATTACTCTGCCACCATAGCAGCTAGAGCTGGAAAAGCCGTACAGTTATCCCATTCATCTCCTTGGCAATGGAAGAGTGTTCTCCACAGTACATTTTTGTAGCGGCTGAAGTTGATTACTTAATTCCAATTACTGACAGTCTACTAATTGCTTAGGCTGTATTCCAATTTTTGTCAGTCCTCCCATCATGTTAACTCCTTCTATAGCAGTCTGCCCTGCCTTCTGGATGGGGGTCATGTGAGTGGCTTTGAATAGGAACTTGTAAAATAATCTTTTTTTCTTTTTGATTTAATTTCTGACTACATGTGTTCTTGATACACCTGCACTTTATAAAATAAACAAGGAAGCTAAAATGCCTCCAAGTGAGTAATTTAGGGAGATCAGCCATGTCAGTATTCCCCAGCCATAATTATTTTCCTTTCAATGTGTCCTGGTCACTAGCCTCCAGTGGATGGCTTTCTGATTTTTTTATACTTCTAAATAAATTAAGGCACAATATCTCTGCCAAAGTCTCTAGCATTCACATAATTTCTATCTCTGCTATTAGAGAATTATTCTTCAGCAATCCGTAGTTACAGAAATTAGTCTTGATGAGAAGGAAATACTAGCTTTCTCTGTTACTGATAGACTCACACCTTGGCTCTTCATCAATTTCTCTATTCTTAAAACTTCTCTGTTTTACCACAGGCCATTTTTCTGTAGGAAAAAGTTAAATGAGCACTGTCAAACATCAGAGGGCAGGGGACAGCTTTCTGACTGCCCAAATTTCTTTAAATCATTTATTTATTCACTCCTTCATTTTTTGGCCAGTGAATGTGTATGAGCAAGGTTTTTTGATGGGACTGGACAGCCAGAAAGGCACCAGACGGAAAGATTGGCAGAGACAGGGGTCATGGGAGACCGAGGATGAGTCTGTGAAGTTTATTTGAAAAAGAAAGTGGTGGTGATTGAGCTGAGGAGTAAAGGCTGGTGTGGGTCTGGGGAGAAGATGAAGTGCTTGAAGTGCATAAAAGCACTTTTTTTCTGTGTGTGTGTGCACTGCAGAAGCAAGTAGCTGCAGACTGGAATATGCTCAGCATCCCTGAGTGCTGCTGAGCTGTGTCCAGCACCATTAGGGGACAGCATGTACCAAGGGGCTGTTGGGCTGCCTGTGCCCACAGATCTCAGGTGTCCCTGGAGGTGATGTGAGTGAAAGGAGAGCCTTGTGGCTCAGAGCAGCATCAGAAAGTTTCCAAAGGGACCATAGCAGAGGCTTAGTTTTGACAGGTGAAGGTACAGAACTCCCAGATGAAGTGACATCAGATAAATGACTGTCATTTTCAAGCACATCTCCGGCACAGAGTTTTGCAAGGGAAGATTTCCAGGCACAAAGAGAGGAATTTGACTGTTGATGGGGATTGCAGCCAGAAAGAAGTCAGTAAAAGAAAGTCCAGTTTTAGAAGAATTTTGCAGAAGACAGAGAACCATGTGACATCAAGTCTATTAGACCTCCAGGCACATGAAATTAGAGAATTCTGCACAATCACAAGATGACACAGAGATATGTCAAGCTTTTGGCCTGAGAGCTTATAAAATGGCTTAGACTCTTGGCTTTGCTTTTGCTTTGAACATCTCAATTGAGAGCTGCGTGAAAGAATAGCTGGAGAACAAGCAGGCTGAAAATGAGCTTGTGCAGCAGAGCTGCTCCTTTGAAGGTGCATGGCCTTTCACTGCCCCACAGCTTCAGCGTCTGAGGCTCATCAAGTTTTTAACCTGACAAAATGAACTAGGCAAAGGGAAAGGAAAATGCATGAAGGGAAATTGTTACATCTGTCTGCAGTTTAAGCTGAGTCTCAGGTTCAGGTTACAGAGTAAAGTAAGGTTCACAGGAGTTATTTTAATATTTCAGGAACTGCTGTCAAGACATGGTTGTGCTTATGACTGGCTGTGTAGAATAACCTACAGGAAACATTATGTGCACTGGAGAATACACAGCCTGAGACAGGGATGCCGTATGTAAGCTCAGAGTGTAATATTAAAAGGAGCTACTCTCTCCCATGATAGTTGTTCATGAATGAAATGTAGTGCCAGTTATTGTAGCTGTGCTATGTAACCTCCAAAACAATTGCCACCATCACCTCCAAACAATAGTTTGTGGATTTTTAATCTTCTATTTGATGGCTCATATGGCCATTCTCTCAAAATGTGAATTGTGTCTGTATTACAGATGGCTGTCTAAAGCGAGAAATCATCCTGCTTTTTTCTGCTTACCTTACATTGGTGTATAGCTTATGGCTCTTGCACTTGACTGCTCTTAAACCTCAGCATGTCCTGTATATTTCTGTCCCTTCCAATATGAGTCTGAAATGGAAAGATGGTAAGATGATGGGGGTGGTGTGGATCCCATGGGCCTCATACCTTAAGCAGTTATCTTTGGACATAAAATTTTTGCTCCAATAGCATATAATTTTATACTTACAACTATGGCATTTTATTATTAGGAACTGCTTATATTTAGCAGATTTTAAAAATGCAATGACTCTCATTAATTTTCATGCAAATGCTGATATAAGATACTTGTGTTTGAACAGATGAAATAATTATTACAAAGAAGGGATCAGACATTTTTATGTGTTCTCACAGGACAAGCCTGAGTTGGCTGAGATGAAAGGAAAGGAGATTCAGGTAGATCTCCTGAAAATCTTTCAAATGAGATAAATAATTAAGCACAGAGTAAGTTGCCTAGAGAAGTGGTCAGGTCTGCACTGATGAGCTTTAACAACTCACTGGGTACGTGTTTATAAGCATGATTCAAGTTGAGTGGAACCTGCCTGCAGACTGAAGGACTATGTTTTCAGTCATTCCCAAGATTCAGGGAAGAAAGAATCCAGGTCTTGCACCAGTTCCTAGTGTTCTTCCTGGGTTTACCTCTCCTTGTGCAGGCTAGGTTGTAGCTTTAAAGGTCTGTAAGCACCCAAAACATTACTGTGTTTGTGACAGCGCAGTAGTTTGGAAATGCAACATAATTGCAAAGAAAGGTCAATGACCTTACTGGAAGTTAAGTGGGAAGATTTATGGTCTAAAGGGGAGTAAGTTTTTGGCAAACAAAAATAGTCAAATTTAGCAAAGCAGAAGAGAATAAATCAGTGGATAATTGCCCACTTGTCATTGTTTAAACTCTGATGCTCTTCTCTTTCAAGGTTGATCTCCAGCTGAACCTTAAGCAGTTGCAGACAGAAACTTTAGGACCTCCTTCCTAAATAAATAAGGGCTCTGGAAAGCAGGTGCAGATTTACAGGGTGGTGATGAGTGACTGCAGAAGCCTTGGCACTCCATTTACACTGGCAGGTATAGAGTGTGCTCCAGATTCATGCAGTGTGGTTCACAACTCTTCCATCCACTCCGCACGCAGCTTCTTTAGAAAGAAATCAACCTCTATCATGGATGACATTGTAATGATGGGTGGAGGAGATTACAGAACTCTGGCAGCTCTCCTCCCAGTAGGTGTTGCCATCAGGGCAGCTCTGGAAAGAGAAGGAGAGAAGGAGGTAATTTCTAGTTCTTTTGACTTGCTGTGATTATCTATTTCACGTTGAAATATTGAAGATGTAGTTCTGGTGCTTCTGCTAAGAGTGCTTTGGGAGAGGTGCTGATAGTCACCGATGGCCCATCTGGCTGGTAGGAAGACTTTCCAGCAGCCCAAATGCAGCAGTGCCATCCTGCAAGCCTGGACATGGAACTGTTCTGAGCAACTACTGGCTTTCAGTTGGGCTACAGAACTGCTCACTGATCCACACTGCATAGGAAATGAATATTGAACAGATAAGATAAGCAAGCAAAAATATGTTTTCAAACATTTTATGGTTTTTCCAGACATCTTTTCATCCAAAGGAAAGCTTCCTGGAGAGTCAGTGTTGGACTGCCAGTTGAGGAAACCGAGGGGGCGTGCTTGTGTGTGTGCTTATTTTAGAAACAGCCATCCTCTTTCCCAGGTGAAAGAAGAGATGTGTTCCCTTCCCCCCTGGCTACACCTCTGACTGATTAATGATGCATGCTCAGGAAGAAAATAAATGCTTGTCCAAAAATTATTTCCTGTATCTTTGAGAGGAACAAGCTGTATTATTTTTTCCTCTTGATTCCTAGAGTTGAAAGCTCTGCTTTTACCCCTTAATGGTAAGAGATGGCTGTGTTTGATGAAGGTTTTTTGAACCGCCTAAATGGTCAGATGTCAGAGATCTATAGGCAGCTGGTGTTTGTTTAGTAAATGATGTCCCTGTTATTGTAGTAAAAGACAGGCCTCAGTGGGCTGTAAGTACACTCTGTTCCCTTGCATGATACCTTTGTCCAAATGTACATTTCAGACCTTTGGTTGTTTGCTCTCAAATTTCTCTCTTTTTCATTACATCTTCCCCTCCTTCTCTCCCACCAGGTTATTACACTGAAATAAGACCAACCAAGTAATTCACATAATAACCCTTTCAGAAGGAAGCAGAACTTTCTCTATACAACAGTTGTCATTGCAATCTTATTTGTTGTTGTCAGCCATCGATGCTCCTCTGTAACTTGAATAATGTGACAAAGACAACAAATAACATATTTTTAGTGTATACCATTACTGCAAAATGCTCCTATCTACCTGCATGAGAAATTGTGAATTGGAATAAATAATCTATATTGTGAAGATGATTGCATGTCTGTCTGCACTGTGGAGGGTTACAAAGGGAACTCTCTTGTTTAGAGAGTACATGAGATTTTGTTATCAGCTGAGTGTCCAGATGAGAACTTTAACAGCTGACTCCTTCCTGTCTCTCGTCATTTTACTCCTGTAATGTTGTTCTTGTAGATATAGAGGAATTTTAGGTAATTTATGGGATCAGTAGTGTCACCAAGATCCCAGAGCTCACCAGACATTCATTTGAAAAGGAAAAAATGGCTTTGGGGAACCCATTTTTGTCAAACTGTATTTCCTATATAAGAGTTCACCTTGTTCTGTGTTTCACATACACTGATGCAATTATAAAAACAGCTTGTCCTGTGGTGTCTTGACTATTTTGTTTCTGGTTCTGTTTGAGTCTCTAGCAGTTAGAGGTGAGGATTTGGCACAAGGCTTGGAAAATGCTCCAGTGGGACTTCTACAGGACCTACCTTTTCATTGTCTGGGATATTGCACAGTCATTATTAGCTCATGTCAACTGGGTTGTTTCCTCTCTTTTATCTCACCCATAACCCAAAGCTGCCAGTCTGCTCATCTGGAAGTGCTAGAGTGGTGTAATTGAGAACAGAGAGTGCTCTGTATACACCTGACATGCAGGTGGCACTGGGCTGTACCTTGGAGTCAAGTCCTGGATCTCAAAACATCTGAATCCAGGAGGAGAGTGTATTTAAAAGAGGAAATTTTGAATTCTTTGAACCTTGAGGAGATCAATGTGTTCATCAAACTCTGAGTCCAAGCTTTCCAAATAAGAGCACTCTGCCCTTAACTCTTTATGCAGTAAATCTGAACATCTGAGATTTCACTTCTGATGAACCACTGGCCGAAAGCCCAGGAATGCTGAGCCTCGAACTGCCCTACAATTAACATTTCAAAGTCTCCAGATCTGTGAGTGGGAATTAAGTGTCCCATAGTATCTAGGCACACCCTGTGGCCAGGTTTGCATCTGACTGTGATTTAACAAATGCACTTAAGATTTAAAAAATCCCTTAAGATTAAGAGTTGGATCAAGTTGCTGGAGGAAATCCTTCCCTTGTAGACAGAGAGTTAAATTTATATTCCTCACCAGAAGATCACAAGGACAAAGAAGGGTGACATTGCAGGTTCTCTCATATTCCTCTGAAAGAACACAGTCATTTGTTCAGTGTGGAGGAGAAGCATGACCTCCTTTCAATATTATTTTTTCTCTTCAAGCATATCTGGCAGAATTAGAACTGCAATAAATCTGTCCTGATAATGATGCAAATGTGTGAAATTGCAGATCTCCTTCAACAACCTTTTGCTCTTAGTTTGTTTCTTTCCAGTTGTCAAGCTGCTGATTTCAAGTAACCCCTTCCCCTGAAGCAACACTTTATTGGGGAAAAAACCCAGATACTTTCTTTTTTTTTTCCCCCCTGGCTTCACTTTTCATTCTCCACATTGATACTCCAAAGATGAATCTCTGAGGGAGCTGAATAATTGGAATCTTCAGGGTACGAATTGTTCATTTTCCACTAAATATGAAACCCATCATGCTGAACTGTGAATACAGCAGGATACACTTAGCAGGTGTATGAAAATGAAAATAAAAGAACACTGATTGAAAGGAGAGGGGAAAAAAGAATCATGAAAGTGACATTTCTTCAACACATCCAAAATATACAAAACTATTTTAACTGCTTTCATAGCAGATACCATGCAAAGAGACCCAATTAATTTTATCTTCATGCTGCTACACAATCTGTATAATTCTTTTGGTCACCCAAATGTCTAAGGTACATTTATGTTATTCATACAGACTTACTCCTTGGTAAAAGAAATCACATTTAATATCTTTTCTCTTTATCTATGGATTGATCTGTCTGTGAACAGTTCCAAATCTTAGCAGGGAAAAAAGTGCAAGTAATATCAACCTGATAAGTCCTGGAAGAAACCTTAAAGAGAAAACATATTTGCATCAAACAGAGATTTGTGTCTAAATAGAGGAGTACATACTGTGTGAATGTAATATGTGATTGTGTTTAAAGATATAATGTCTTTAACTTGGTATATTGAAGCGAAGAAGCACAAGAGATCAGTATCCTTACAGTTTTCATGAGGCAAATGGAAGGAATGCTAACTAAATCAAATGAAACCCCAATTCCATGCATAGTTACAGGGAACCAAATCTGTTTCTACAATTCCTTAAGCCTGACTCACTTTTGGTTTCTGCTACTGGAAAACAGCAACAGGGGATTTGTCCAAGACCCTCAGCGGAAAGTGCCAGTTCAGTTGAGCAGTGGGCAATGGCAGAAATTTTCTGAAATTTCTCTGCAGAAATACAGGATGGGAAAGTCAAGTTCCCTTCCAGTTTTAGGGATAGGTATCTTGGTTCCTTGCAGAACTAGAGCCAGTAGTCCTTGCATTTTCATCATCATCTTCACTTCAGCCTGTAGCAAGTGTCCCAGGCTGCTCAGCATGCCTGAGTTGAATGGTTTGATCTACAAGGATGCTGGAGAGGGAAGAAAATACCATTGACTAGAATTTGCTTATGGCAACAGAGTATAACTGACTAGTTAGCAAGTGAGTGCTCTGAGATTTGTTGTCCAGGAACTATGAAGAGGGAGGGTGAAACTATGAAGAGGGTAGATAGATTTCATAATTAACTGTGAAACTGCCTCATTTTCTGGTTTCATTGTCTGCTCAGAAGCCAGCCCTGGTTTGAAGAATAGTTTTCTCTGATTTACAGGGCTTTCAGAAAGCTTTGGTGCAGTTTTGGGTAACATTGTGCCAAGTTCAACCAAACAGGGGTCTGGGTAAATCTGGATTAGTGTATAATTTCATGCATATATAGTACAGAGAAATGAGCAAATTGCTTACAGTTCTGTTTCCGCCTATGGGCTGATGCAGAGAACCATATATAGCCAAATTTTCAGGGAACTCCAAATACTGACTGGTATATGGGCCTACATAATTTTTTCAATCCCCAAAGAACCCAGCATTGTTGTTTCATCTGAATATAAATCACAGGGTAAAACTTGTTTATGGCCTGCAAAGTAAAAGGATGAAAATTAGTCTTGTAATATTCACTGAATTGAGTTTGCTGAATCCAGGGACCAAGCTGAGATCAAGTCACCTTTGGAAGAAAGTCTATAGTGTGACCATTTGACATTCAGTAGGTGGGAGAACCATCTGCATTTGAATGTGGAAAAAGTAAATGGCCACAGAGAAGGGGAAGGCACCACAAGTTTCCCTGACTGCAGATTTCAATGGCTCCTTTCTATTCAGATGAGAACCAAGAGGGAGTTGAGACCTGATCTGGAGCACTGTTTGTTCTCCAGTTTGCTGCCCACATAGCCCCACTTCCCCTTGCCCCTTTCTCTGAGCAGATCACTGAAGTACAGGCAAGTTTGCCTCAAGGGCTTGTTTTTGAAGATTGCAGCATCTTCTCCAGTCTGGCCTGATAACCACACAGGAAGTGTGCATTTGTTGCAACGTGGGTGGGAAGCCTCTTGGAATATAGGACAGAGAGCCTGCCCTGTATTACAGGTGGGTTTTTTTCATTTAACAAATGCTCATTTATCAAGCTGCTGAGGGGAGAGAAATCCAGCTATTTCTGCCTGTGTGCCTGCAAGGATATAAAAAACACCTTTAAAGGTATAAACAGACTTGAAACCCCATAGGATTTAAGGCAGACATGAGGTATATGCAAGCTTTTAGAAAGATAAGTAGTTCGCTTCATCCTCATTGTGTTTTTAGTGATTCTATAAAACATCTTAAAGCAGGGATTTAAAAATGCTTCCTTCTATAAAATTAGTCCTTTCACTGCATTCATCTTTGCATGGTCTGCACATTTCAAGGGGGTTTATTACGGAATACTGGTTTTGGATAGTGCTTTTCCTTTTCATTATTTTAAGTCATTTTCTTGGCAGTGATTATACTTAACATTCATGCCCAAACTAATAGGCAGAGTGAATGTCATTGACCCTTACTCCCTTCTCTTTACCAGTCCAAGGGTAACTGTGAAGTTAAGTAGTTGTGTTAGTCTGAACTTGGCATTGGAGGCTTATCCCTGTTGAAAGTGATCCTTTGTGCGTTTCTTTTAATATAGACAGTGTTTGTAAGCTTTTGCTTACAATACACATACACACAACTACTTGAAGCATCATACCTACTTTTTGTGTCCTCTAGTGACTTTATTTATGATACAGCTATAAAAGAACCCCTAGGCTGGTTCCTCTTTGAGGCTATGACTTTGATCATAGGATATTGCATTGAACTTTACTTTAGAGACTCTAACAAGAACAAAAGTCAGGAAAATTCAGAACAGCAGGGAGGGCCTTTCTATTCAGAGGCAGATTATCTTTAATCCTCTTCCCTTCCTTTTGCCTGATGTGATATGCACATACAGGCATCCATGTGTACACAACTACTTGTACAGTTTAAGTTTCTCTTGGCCTCCCTCAGAGCCAGAAGCATAAATCTTGTTTCTCTAATAAAGGCATTTAAACACAAAGTTATGAAAATATTCTCTGTGTTTCTGCGTGGGGTATGTCACTGGCAGTAGGAAGCATTTATCTTCCCTGTCACTTAGTTTCCTTGCTGGAGTCTCTGGGGACAGCAACATTTGGTTTTCTTGAAAATTTCAATAAAGGACAGGCAAATAATGTCTTTCTCTACTAGGCTTTCCCCAGCTTAGCTCTGCTGAGGGTGTCTTGCAGGGACAATTACCCTGCACCACTGCCGGAGTTTCAGTGGTCATTGTTATTGCAGCATTTGTCCCTTTCCTGACAAATCACATTATTCCCATGGCTGAGGACCATTAGTGGACCCAGGGGAGGCAGGAGGGGATGGCAGCTGGCAGCTCGCCCCTGGGCAGAGACAGCACAAGAGGGGGTGAGCAGAAGAAGGTCACAAGGAGCCCATTTGGGTGCTCTCCTGGAGCTCTGAGCTGGCAGCTCACTGTGCTTGATACCCCTGCCCTGCCTGGGGCTTGCTTCTGTCTTAGCTTTGCAGTGCTGCACTCACTGCCCTCCCTGCGATTTCTCCCATGAGGGAGGGGGCCTTTTCCGTGAGCTTCTCTCTCTGCTGAAGCATTTGGTAATGTGCAGTCACCTAAACACCAGCAATGCCTGGAAATCACACCATGTTGATAAAATACCTTCTTTTGGTGTTTGGTTTGGTTTTTTTTAGCTTGCTACTTGGTTTAGTTTCAGGCTTTGGCTTCCTTCGCAACAAGCCAGGAAGGACAGCAGATCTCATGGTGTAGCTGGAGTTTTGAGGTCTGCACAGCACAAAACAGCCAGACCTTTCAGCCTCGTGTCAGGCACTGCACAAGCAGCAGTCGGGCCGTGTCAGTGTGGGACATCCCTGAGGCTGAGAGAGCAAATGCATCCTTGGTGCTCATGACATTAAATGGCTCTGTGCTAGGTGGTAGTTTTCTCTTTGAGAAACCAACAGGAGAGGGACAGGAAAGTATTAAGACATTAATAACTAAAGCCTGATCTTGACTTGAAATTCTTCCCTTGTTCTGCTCCTGATCCCAAACATCCAGTAGCAAAATCCCCAAAGAGGCTGGTTTGTAATTCTCACCTGTCTTTATGTAACCAGCTGTGTTTTCCACATCCCATGGGTGATGTGGGTCTGCAGGTGTCCTGCCTAAGCGTTGTTAATTCATGTGTTTCTTTTCTAATATGAATGTTTCCAATTCACTTTTTGACGTGTAATGCATCTTCATTCCTCTCTATTTATTTCCTGCTATATAGATATTTCTGTTAACTTTAATAGCCTGCTTGGGAGAGATGGAAGGAGATGGTGGTACTTTGAGAGGTAAACACAAAAGATGCTTTACAAGTACTGAAGAAAGGCGGTATTTTATCACTTGTAAAGTCCTCTCTGTTTACTTTCTTTCCCCAGAAATCTTCACCCCAGAAACAGCATGTATATGGTGCTCCCTTCATGTGTGTCACCTTCACATGGCACTGTGCTGTGGTGACAAGCTGATTTAACCTGCTCCCCATTTCCATTTAGCATCTAGAGTTCTAGGCACAGCCGTATTGGTAATTGTTACCATTGGAAAACAGATGCTTTGCTCTCCCAGTGAGGCAGGCAATTTGCTTGATGTTCTTGCTCTCTAGGAATTTTTAGGTTTTGTTGGTATTTGTTTGTAGTATTTCCATTTACTGTGGACAAAATGGACACACTAGCATACCAATCTTGTGCAAATTTCTGCTGTTAGAATTTATGTAGATTCTGGGTAGAAGCAAATGAATCAAACTGGTTAAAGAGTTTACGTGTAGCAAGATTAGTTCTTTCAGTTCCCTTTCTGCCTTTGCTGCAGACAATGTGCTGCTTTATATGGATGCTTTGCTGGGAAGCTCAGAACCTTGCAGTAATGATCACTGCAGATAATCAGCCTCTGTCTACACCAGAAGAGTTACTGCAGCTGAGTACCATAGTTTATCCCGGCTGGGAGCCCAGATGAGGCGCGTTAGCAGAGCTGCGCAGCCGACACAGCAGCGTTAAGCACCGTCCTGAACTGAGGGATCAGGGGTGCTGCCGTGCTTGGGAGGGCAGTGGTTGGCAGCCGTCTGCTGAGTCCCCTCTGCTCCCAGCAGTGCAGGCACTGAATTGCCAAAATATTCCTGTCAGGGACCTTAGCCATGGCTAGCACTGCTGCTTTCTGGTTGTATCTACCTATGGGGATCTCCTGCTCGCTGGAGGAGCGCTGGCTTTGGCAGCAGTGCTCAGGTCTCCTGTGCTGTTTTACTGAACAGAGCAGGGACCTTTGTTTTAGCACGCCTAAAAATAAATGCTGTCTTATTAACACGGGGGTTTAAAGATAATTAGTTGAGGAAGTGCACCATTTAAAGTTACTGCTCTTATAAAGTAGCCACATTACACTCTAAACTGTGTAAGCTTTGAATTTGCTTTGCTGCTTTCTGGGTAGGTTTAATCGGATGCAGCTAAGCTTTAGAAGTACTGATCAGTTCTGTGATTTGGGAGGGCACCTTGGCAGCATCCGCAGCCTTCCTTAGTATAAAACCTGAGTTCATGGGGGCACAGCAAGAGCTGTGAGCCAGCAGCAAACACTAGGTCCTCATGGAACCTCCTGAACAGGCAGAGATGAAGCAACCCTGAGCTGCCAGTTCACAGGAGCCCCATGACATGAGAGGATAAAAGGGACTTTTGGAGTAAACACTAAGACTTACACTTCTGAGAGCTGGTTTAGCAGTGCTTTATGTGAGTTAAGATCTTGATCCTAATAGAAAGTAGAAGTAGAATATAATGTTGCTTACTGGTTACTGGTTCGGGGAAATAAAACAAAATAATAGAAGCAGCAGCTATGATAGAAAGTGAACTTTTAATTTTTTTTCTCATATAATGTTGGTTAATTTGTGCATCCAGTTGATTTCATGAACCTCAGTGGGACTGTTTATGGGAATAAATAGGCTAGTTTTTAATCCCTCAGGTTTTCCTAATAGCATCATTATGTCATTTAAGGCATGAGCAGCATTTATCTTGATGACTTCTTGTTATTTGAGATCAAAGTCAGATAAGAGTTGAAAATTAATTCAACCCAGCAATCTCATTAAAAAACTGTCTACAATATGACTTTCACAGCAGAGTCATTCTGAAGGTTTAATTTTGGTCCTTTGCTGCAGCCTTTCCTTCCATAAATCCACTTCTTGGCTTGGGGCACTAATTATGACTTTTATCAAGAGTCCTGTCCTCAAAATGCCTGTGCACATGTCTGTGTCTTGTGGCATCGCCAGAGTCACCAAACGGGAAATGAATCAAATTACAAAGATCTAAAGATCTAGAGAATTCTAGCCTTGAGTAAGATAAAATATCTACCTACATCAAGGTGAGTTGTGAGGGTTTGATAGACACATGAAAAATCCCTATTAGTGTTAAAGTATTACTGGAATTAGGTCATGCTCCAGTGTCATTTTCCTAAAGATAAGGGTGTGATATTTATATCAGAAAGACGTGTGAATCTCTGTGAGGTGAAGGTGTACTAATTTCAGAGCTGCTTTTAAAAATATTTTTCTTACCTCCTGCCTTTTTGAAGGGTCTCATGAGTCTGTCTACAGCTGATACCTCAGTGAAGGTCTCGTTTCATTGTCTAGTTCAGATTTACTGTAACATATGGCAGGGGTGCTAGTGAGAATCACTTTTTGTGAAATAAATTCCAGAGACAGAAAAAAATCAGCTTTTTTTGAGCTTAAAGGTTTCTTCCAATGAGTGCCATTTATTGCATGCATTGGTAACAGAGGAAACAAAACCAACAAAAAACTAAGATGCTGCTTTGGTCTGTTGAATATATCCAGAAAGATTCCTTTCTATCCATCTCCCTCTTAATGGATAAATCTAGCTGCTTATAAAAAGGCATTCAAAATATGACACAGAACAAAGTATTTTCTCCCTAATTTATTAACTGTTGCCAACCCAGTGCAGGCATGAATTGTAAGAGAGAGCATCTCAAATTACATTAGAGATCTACATTTAGGCAACTGCTTTAAGCCCTTTGTATGGTGATGGCAGTATAATTAATTCATACGATGTAATAAAATATGCATAAGTAATTCATACTGTAATGAAAGTGACTTTCTTGTTGCGTAGTGTTAGTAGAAAGACATGGTACTGAAAAAGACTGCAAGATTTCCTACTACGTGTTCACACATTTACAGGATGTCTAAAAATATTTTAAACTTCTTGTTGCATTGGGCACATCATCTAAAGGAAAAGAAGCTAAGTTGCATTACAGATATAACTGACCTCAGCCTTGAAAGCTGTGTTAAAGATGGGAATTCATCTTAAGATCAATTTGTAAGCTTATGGTATGCACATCAGCACCATTTAATGAGAATTGAGAAGATCTGTGTAGCCAAAGGGAAAAAACAAGCTGAACTGGCTCAGGAACATGGAGCCACAGAAATCTGCAGGTCCCTCAAGATATTAGGCACTAATCAGAGAAGATAAGAATGTTGCATATGATTTTCAATATTTTCTTTTCCTTGGTTTTTGCTACTGAGAATGATGGATAAATTTGGAACAGGGGAATTCCAGAGAGTAAAAGTGCAGTGCTCCCTTTGACAGATATTTTTAAAAAAATTCTCTCTATATATATCCATATATATGTATTCATGTGTGTGAAATGGAAAAACTCAGGAAATTAAATGTCAATAAATCTTTGGGACCAGATGGCATTCATCTGAGGTTTAAAAAAAACGCAGAGCAGAATTACTACAAAAATATGTATAAACTGTCACTGAAAACAACCTCATCTATCAAATGAGAATAGTTGCCAATTGAAAAGATTTTTTAAAAGACAAGAATAGCAGCAAGAATTATGTTTTGACCAGTGAATTTAATCTTCCATGGTAGGAAAATAAATGTGCTCTGTTTTAATAAATTAACATATTATTTCTTTTGATATCCTACCGTCTTTGACTGGTTTAACAAAAATATTTAAAACAATGCAGAAAAAACCCCATGTGTTGTTAAACATAGATATAACTAATTATTTTTCTCAAATGTCTTGTTATTGTTCTTTCTACACGGTCTGTTAATGAACTTTGTTAACAAGAGGGTGAAATTAAAGTTAGATCTGTTCAGAGATTAGGAGAAGGAATTAGTTTACCTAGATTACAGACAGGAAAAGAAGAATACAAAGACTGATATCTATGCCTGAGCACAGAAGGAGGTTATTATGATGATGTAGCCACGGGATTGAGACGTAGAGTGAGTGTCGTTAAACACATTGAGAGTGTGAGGAAAGAGGTGGCTGCTGGCACAACGGGAACTTGTTTGTGTAGCTATGCAGTGCATTAAAAATTCCTAAGAAAGCTAGAAACCTGGGCAACGTACTTCAGAATAGGCAGGTGCAAAGGAATGCATGCAAAGATCAACTTGATAAGCACTCATTTTGGACTAAATTGAGCCACTCCTAGGAGAGATAAAGAGAGGGGAGGTAACCTGTCCCTTCTACATAAGAGCACACCAAAGGTCTTTAGAATAAATTCAGTCTTGTGGCTGGAAGGGAAGTGAACACCCGGTATCCTGTGGGTGTGTGAGGTGCGAGCTGCTCACAGCAGCATCAGACGAGGTCTGCCTGACTTTTCACTGCCTGTACAGTACTGGTAGCTATGCCCGTGTCTCCTGGAGTGTTTATGGAACACGTCTCCTACCTTGGTTCAGACATCCACGCAGCTGCCGTTTCCCATCCCAAATAAAATGTGTAATGAGCACAATTAACTTTACAGAGCCAAGCAGCACTTCAGATAGTGATGGCTGAAGATGTCCGTGTGGCAGAGAAAGATGAGTGGATTACCAAAATGTTACACCTTGTTAGGGAGGAGATAATGTTGTCTATTATACCTTTTCACCCTCATGAAGGGATTTACTTTTGCTTATTTTATTCTGACAAAAAAAGGGAAAAGATAGCAAAGAAAAGAGCAAGGGAAGACTCACCAGAGATGAGATGAATGGTAGTTAGAAGTGTGGAAAGAGCTTCAGCAATGAAGACTGGAAGCAATACTAGGAAATCAATTTGTCTCCCTTCCTATGCACAGGCTGTAACTAATGATTTGGAGAACGTTTCTGAAGGAGGTGCTTGCTAAAAACCCCAAACTAATTGATCCATTTCACTTCAAAGTGTGCGATAAGGGAAAAGTCTACTTTATCTTCGCTACTCAGGGTAGCAATAAAGTCCTACTCGTACTCCTTTCAGTTCCAGCAAGGAGTATGCGCCACTGACATTTTCAAGCCCAGCTTTGCAAAGAAAACATCTAGAGACTTTCTTAAAAGCAGGCTGAGCTCTGGTTTTCTCCACAGGAATCAAAAAGAAAGGCTGGACTTTTCACAAACGATTTATGAGTATCTCTTCCAAATTCTCAGCGTTCAGCTGAATAGGAAGTCTGCCTGTTTTTAGAGTTGGATTGATAATTCAGTGCAGTGGGGATAAAGTATTAGTTTCTAATGTTTGCCAAGAATTTAATATCAAGCCATCCTAGAGGAGCAGGAAGGAGGGCTTTGTGCCCAACATGGCAGAGCTCATCTCCAAATACAAATATCTCACAGTCTGGAGTTTCAAAAGAGGATGTGTTTTAATACACAGTGTTTGGAGAATTTGAGAGGTCAACAGAACAGGACTTTCTTCCACTGTGATTTTTCTTCTAATTAGACAAAGCCAACTTTTCCTCTGAAGGAAAGCCTCCTTTCCAAGCTCCCTCATTTCCTCATGGAATGGGCTGTTAGCAGAACAAGGACTTACTTCTGAAACCATTGCTACCACTTATACAGATAATTCCACTGAGAAAGTGTAGACCAAACATTTTCTCATTAAGACAAGTCCAGATGCTCCATTTTCATGTGTTTTAAAACCAGTGCAGTGAAGTGTTTGAGATACATGTAACTGGCAAGAGAAAGCAGAGGACAAAAGGATAATAGTTCCGCTCTTTTGTTTTAAATTAACAACTGTGGTGTGTTGTCTTGTTTCTCTATAGAGATCTGAACAAGGACATGGATTATATGGCATGCCAAAATGAGTTTGTGGGCTTAAGTTGCAGGAACAAAAGGAAAGGACTCTCTGATAGGAGATGCTATGAAGACTGTTGAAGAGAGTACTGTAAGAAAGAAGTCAAGATGCCAGAAATGAGGGAAATAATGTCAAATTGTGATCTTCATTATTTTCAAGGTTGGAGGGGAGATAAATATTCTTTTGGGCCATTGGAAGGGTAGCATTTTTTCCATCTCCTTTCTTCCATGGGAAGAGGTAGGGAATACCATCTTCCAGTTAGACAGGCTGTCTGAAAGCCTGTGTGGGAGAGGTTGATGATGGACCTGGGTGACTTTGCCTCAATTTACAGATACTCTGCAATATAAATTCCTCTCCTGCCTCCTGGGAGCTCTATCACAGGTAATAGAGAGCAGCATTTTACCCAGGAAGAGGAAAAAACCCTGCATTTAGACAATTCTCGTTGGAAAATTGTAGCCCAAGGCTGTAATAAAGATGCCAGTTTCATGAAACTGAAACAGGCTTGGACATGCTGAATTATGGACTAAGGGGAGCACAGACAATTAATAGTAAAATTGCTCTTAAATATAAATGAGAGTTTAGGATAATGTTTTTGATAATAATCTTTTTGTAATAGCACAATAAAGGGATCCACACTCCCTGCCTTGCACAGATGAGCTCATTTAAATATGTCCTCTATTCCCTCAAGATCAGGCTAAGATATTCAACGTACACCGTAATGTCAGCCATTATTTCCCAAGCACATCGGCAAAGTTTGACTCCATTTTTCCCAAGTGCTGAATTTCGCTGGGGGCTCTGCAGGCTCCGCATTGCACTGGAATGAGTGCAGCTGTAACGCACGAGGATGTGCGAGATGGGAATGGTGTGGCCGCTGTGGTCCTGCCTCCTCTGGCAGGACAGGGCAGAGGAGCGCAGTGCTTTGCGCTGGTGGGACGCATGCTGGGCCTTGGCTCACCCGCTGCGGAGCCTACGATGCTCTTGGCTGGAACAGGAGGGAAAAGCTGCTTGTGAGGGGGCTGTTCATAAGTCACACACTGGCAGACTTCTTTCGGTCTCGTGTTTTGAGTAATACAGGAGGGGTTTCAAATGCATCTCTTGGAAGCTGTACACTGGAAGGTTGCACAGAGCCATGGCGCAGGAGACGGCGCGGAATCGCTCCTTTATCTGTTGATGTTGGCTTCACAAAAGAGTACGGCAGAAACTATGGCCCCAGTGTGTCTCCCGGCAGAGGGCCTCGAGCAACCCAATCTCATGTCTGCGCTGCTTTATAGGACACTGATTTTCTCTTAGGAGTGGATAATGCTCTCACTAAAACCAAGGACAAAATCCCTGCTGATACCAGGGGAAGTAGAATCCAGCTTTTGTTATTTAAGTGGGGTGTATAAGGAGGGATCTCTGTCCCAAAGAAGAAAGTCTCTAACTTTTTTAAGCTCGGTTGCTTTCATCTCACAGGCGATCTGAAACAGGTATTATAAGCATCCCAGCTCCCTTAAGTGCTTTCTGGGGGAAGCGCCAAGTGCACCAAAGCTTTGTGTTATTTCTCTTGACTAAAAGGGCTGACTGATATTTGCAGAGATAGCAGAGCAGCAGCTCCCTTTCCTGCCTGGAGGAGAGCCTGGTAGTGTCCCAAACTGCTGGGATTCCTTTCCGCCTGGGGCAGTGCCCTCCTCAGGCTGGGAATCCAGGCACAGCCCAGTGCTCTCGCCCCTGATTTGGCAGTGTCATCGCTGGCAGTGAAGGAAAAGTGGTGTATCTTCGTTATACCATCAGGATACTGTCTTCTAGGGATAGGGTTAATTGGCTTTTTAGGACGGTGGGAAGGAAAAGAGGGAAAGTGTGACAGCTGTTTCATTAGATGGGATGTTGAATAAAACAGTTAAGAGACTGCACCCCCCAGAGTTAACCTTTCCCACCTGCATTTCAAAGCTCAATCATGAGGTTAGGTTTGAAAAGGCTGATGGGGTGGAGAAGAGGAGGTTAAGGTATTTTATTAGCATCAACTAAGGAAAAAAAAAGCTTTTCTTTCATGATGGCCTGAATCATTCTCTCCTACTGTAAATGAAATGACAGCTTACCTGGGAGAAGAGAGAGGGGATTTAAAGCCAAATAACGATTCATAAAAATCCATTGCTGCAAGATAAGTAAGTTTTGAAGAACATGTAGTGCTAGACCAGCATCGCTGCATGCAAAACCCTTATAGCTGGAAGCCATGAAGTCAATTAATACCGTACAATACATCAGAGCTAGTTCATGCCAACACAAGGTCAGCTCAAGAGAATGATGCCCTGGTCCAGCTGACATGCGCTCCTAAGACATCACAGCACAGGGCACTGTCCTGGCAGCACAGGGCACGATGTGGATCCTGGCTGGACACCCCAGGTTTTTGTGTTTTGCAGCTGGCTACTGCATAGACTTCTTTGTCTGACTCCTGTCTCCAGGGTGTTTGCTTTCTGCAGATTTTTCTGGTTTCTTGGCCAGCATGAGTGTCTCTTTGGCAGAAAGTTTCACAAGGAAGGTATCCTTAGCACCAGTCTTCTGAGCTGGGGAGCCATGCTGCTCAGTATTTTATGTTCCTACATAACACCGGGCTCTGGTGTGTTCTGTATCACACTGGTGTAAATGTGAAGGAAATCTGTGGCCTATCAGTTTACACTGAGGACACAAAGAGAGACCCACTGCAGTGAGTGCATTGTACGAAATGAAGTAATAAGTCAGTCTGGGTCTCCACTTGGCCTTGTCAAAGGGCAGGCAGAAAGACATTCGGCAGGGAGGTGGGGTGAGGTGGGGGGGGGGCAGGTTCAGTTTGAATGTTTGCCCTTTGAATTAATTTTGGTTGACCTACTTCAGCAATGATTGAAGAATTTTTTATTCAGTTTGCCCTGATCTATCCCCTGGTGAGCATGTGCTTGTTATTTTTTAATGAAACCATTTTCACAGCCTGTTGTTTTAGGTGTTACGAATGGAGGAGAATGAGGTTATTCTTTGGTTTGTATTCTATTTTTTGTTTCTTCAGGGTTCCCAGTGCCACGCGGTTGCTTTTGACCGCGTGCGCACAATGCGCTCCTGGTTCCTCATTCTCGGCTCAGCAGGTTTATTTTCACAGCAGATAAAAATAGTGTAAAGACACAATCATTGATTGAAAAAAAGATCTCTCTTGCAGGAGTCATAAACTGAGTATTTTTGTCTTTCCTTGCGAGTCATGTGCAAGTAGACTTGAGGAGTGTCTTGCTCTGTCTTAAAACTTCTCCAGAGCGTTGACGTTTGAGCCTTTAGGCACAGAATGTAGGTAGGATGGGATGAGCTGAAGTAACTGTGAAAAATAGCTATTAATTTCCACTCTGTGCTTAGGTCAGACACAAAGGACTTGCCATCCTGGATGAGATCACTGTTCCAGTTTGTTCTCTCTCTGAGGGAAGTGCGGCATCTCTCCCATCACAACACTTGCCATTCTCCCACCAAGGCTGTTTCACTGCAGACGCAGCTCCAAATGGCGAGATCCTGAGGTCTCTGAATATTTGGGAGCTTAACTTCACGAGAATTGCACTTATTCGCCGCCACTGTGGAGCTTTTGTTGTACAATGAAAGAGGCTCCAGGGATGACTAATGACTTACTGCCTGCAGATCCAGGGCTGATTGCCTTTTGGAGGTATTGCTTTGGCTCTGAAGTGGCAGGTAAACAGCGACTTTGGGGGTTTGCTAGCAATCAAAAGCCACCACATTTTTGTGAAATTAAAAGACACCAGGTTTGGTTTTGCTGTACAAAGTGATACAAAGGAGGTTTCCTTGTGGTAATCTGAGAGACACTGTTGTGTTGTGCCATTCCCTGTTGCTGACAGTACCAGCTTTTGTTTTGTGGGGCAGAGGTAAAGGGCAGCAAACATGGAGGTTAAAAGAAATATCTTGGTTCTTTTTGAGGTTTGGATTTTTTTTTCGTGTCTTTAAGAAAGTAATTTTCTGGCTATGAAAGAAACGTGAAAAATGTTCATTCTAAATAACTGAATGTTAAATTAAAAGCCCTCCAGTTTGTTAAGTGAATGCTTCATAGGCAAGTCACATTGATCACAGTTTCAAATATCGATTTCTGACTTAAAAGAAAAATTGACCAAATGCCAGTAACTATTTTTCAACAAAAAAATAAATAATGCTTCTAGAGAGGAATAACATATTGTATTGTTATTTATTGTATCATAGCACTGTGATTAGCTATGTGACATACAAGTTGAAAGGCAAAAAAACCCCCAAGAAACCTTTATCTTAAACAAAGACATTCAACTTTAGTCCTTCTTCTCAGTATAACTTGCCAGGAACAGGTTTCATAATGGGACACTATTATCATAACTTTAATCTTGTTTAAATTCAAAAGTCTTCCTGCAAGCCTCAAGGCCTAGAGGAAAGACCTTTACTAAGTTATCCTAAGAAAACAGATTGCCTGAGAATCACTTCTTATAGTCCATAAAATTCTTTCTAATTTACAGAACAGCTGTCTGTAATAAAACATCAGAAAAGCTCTATTTTGAGTCCTGAAACTGAAATAAACATGACATAGAAAAATGTAATTATGTGGAACACATTTAGAAAGGTGCATGTGCCAGCTATAAGCTTTTCACCTATTTACTGCTAAAAAGTCTAAAGGTAACAGGTTAGAAAAAGTTGTCAGATAAAATAATAGCCAATAAAAATACATGGAGGAGCCTCAAAATGTTCAAAGATCATCTATTTGGAGCTTCAAGAAAAAAAAAAAGTGGCTTTTAATGAATTTGAAAGGGAAAAATTGTTTGTAAATGCAGGTTTTGTTAAAACATTGACCTTCAAATTTTTAAGTTATTTTTCTTTTTGCTGTTCTTACAAACCAGTTCTAGGCTCTTTTCAAGGTTAAGAGAGGAGTTAGTGTAACACTTCAATGTAATAGGTATTCACTTAGCATATGTTGGCCATGAAGAGGACAAATGGAGCCTTTTCATTCCATGGCTGTTTAGAAAAATAGCATTTATGATACTGATCCCACGTAAATGTCTTCATAACTTACAGATATGGTTTTTTGAAATGAAATTTCCCATAAAGTCAGGTGCCAGTTAAAACAATATTGATGTCCGCCTCTCTAGCACCTTTGTTCCTTCAAGACCTTAAACTTACTTTGATATTACAGACCCATCCATAATTTACTGACAGAGTCTAGGACATGGCAGGATGGGAAATAAAATAATAATGGATCTGAAGACAGATTTTTTTTTTAGAGAAGAGCATTTACCTCCACTGGGAACAAAGTTGCCCCTTCTAACACTCTTTCTGTGGCTCTCCTGAGTGGACTTCCGTTTTCAATAATTTTCCTAAGTTTACTAAGGAAACCAGCTCATATTTATTGTGGCTTTAAAAGAAAAAATTAAAAATCACTGCAACAGGAACAGCAGCTGGGGTAAAAAAATGCCTTTTTGAAAAGCAAATGAGCAGTTAGCATTCAAGCACAGTAATGCGGACTCAGAAGAAATCCTGCACCATGGTACTTGGGTAGGAAAAATCAGTCAACTATATTTTGGTGGCAAAACAGTTCCAGCCCTCCTCATTTTTATACCTTCTGAAGGCTTGTACTTCTTTTCTGACATTAGTGGCTGACTGCTGACTTCACAGTGAGTATAACGTGCATTGCAATAGCTTTGGACTCCTGATGATGTGACGTATATAATTTGCAACGTGTGACGGCCTTTATGTAAAACACTTTGGTTACTTAAACTATCTTGTCTTGCTTCTGTCTCATCAAATGAGGGTGACGACAGGAAATGGCTTTGTCCTCATATGAGGGACAGAGATTGTTTCTTCTGTCCAGTGTTAATAAACAGATGAGACGGGACAACACAGCGGACTTTTTAGGGATCCCTTAGTTTCCTCAGCACTTGATGAGGATTGTTGCCATGAAAAGGTGTGGCTTTCTGCAAGGCAGGAAGTGTGAGTGCTTAACTAGTTGAAAAAATATATTTAATCATATTACAAACTACAGCACGTGCTTCATTTGTAAAGCAACGAGATGATGATTTATTGAGGACAGTTTTCAAATCAATTTTTTACAGATTTTCTATTCAAGACCCGGTAGCACCGTTATCAAAACAGTGGTACTGAGAATGCATTTGTGTTCTGACCAGAGGAACTAGAGTAAAAGCAAATACTGAATTCAGCAAATGGACTGTGGAGCAGAGAGCTTTTCATTCAAAGTTAAGAAAAAAAGAAAAAGGAAAGAAAAAAAAGCTCAACGCATCCTTTACACCAGCTTCCTTCAATCACTTTCTTAGTCCAAAGTATATGTCCCACACCAGTGAGTATGATGGGAGTATGAAAGGCAGGAATGGAAAGGAAGGAGTACAAAAGGAGAGAATGTCACAAGCCGCAGGAGTTAAGATAAAACAAAGAGAGAGAATGTGAGTAAAACATAGCTCATGCAACAAATACCCCATGTGTTTATGGTTTGCCAACTAAATAACTTCAACAAGTATTTTTTCCAGTTGCTTTCCCTTTCTTTTAGTATTTCTCTTTACATTACCTGATCTTAAATTCTCACCTTTGTAATTATGACAACTTAAGTTGTTACTTCCTTAAAAGAGTAATAAATTATATTGGCTGGGGGAAGGAAACTAATGGGGAAAAACAATGTGTGATGGGGGGAAAAAGCAGAGGTTGGAAAAGGGCACATAGAGTCTGTCCAGAGTTACAAACACATTTTGTGTCCCTGTGTGTGAAAGGATATCCCTAAAGATGGTTCTGCCAGGAAATATTAAGTCATGCATGGTAAGAGGGGCTCAGCAGTGGCTTTGGCTATTGGAGAAGTGCAGCAACTCTCCTTGACTTTCAGGGTGTTTTTAGCTGTCTATTCTTGATAAATACAGGCAGAAAGCGAAGGTTGAAAAGGATACAGCTTTCAGTTGCAACTAGTCCCCCATACTAAGGGGATTCAGGAGAATCAGTTTGAGGTTTTAAGGATTTCATTGCTGTTTTATAAAAAGCATCATAGTTGCTGAATTTTTGCTCTTTCAAACTGGGCAGATTTTGGAGAATACCACCCCTATGCCTGTTCTCCAGCATTATCCTGATAGTGACCTCATGCTGTGCTCATGGTTACAACCCTCCCTATGGCATTTAAGAGGTGATGCTAAGCAGCTGCTTTTTCTAGACCAGTAATAGTCACAGTATCTTTTTTTCTCTTTTTTTAAATTTCATTGAATTCAAGCAATCAATATATCCATCTGCCATATTTGTGTCCTTCAAATTAGATATTTCAGATCTGTACTTTTTGTCCTCTCAGCAGCTGTACCAAGTAAGCTGAGTCTCACAAAAGCTCCACTTATTTAATAACATTGGTGGCAAAAGTAAGTGCAAGCCTCAGTACAGAAGCCTTCAGAGCAGAGAGTTTTTAAGGGAAAGGGGCTGAGTACTCGAGCAAAGTCTGTGCAGTTTAAAGTTGGCCAAAGCCTGTTGGCTCAGTGGCATGCTGGAGTGACACAAGGGGGAGAGCCTGAGATGGCCTCAGAAGGCCAGTCATGAATACCCACGGGTGTCTAGGGACGGCCAGAGTGAGGGAGATGAGTGATGGGAATGTTGATTCTCCCTCACACCACCCTGGCTGCAATGTTGTGCAACTCAGGAGATGGCCCAGCTTCCCAGGGTGGGATTTACGCTCCCCTGGCTTAGTGAGAGCTGACAATGTCAAAGTATCACATATTTTTTGCTCCCACACACCCTAAAACTCGGCTGTCAGTTTGTCTTTGCTCAAGGGAAAAACAGTAACCTTCCTCCCTTATCAGGCTATGCAACATCTGTTTCGGTTTATTAGCTACTTTCCTGCAAAACTGGAAGACTTTGGTCTGCTGGACATGAAGTTTGTTATCAACAGCTGCCAGTGGAATGTGCTTTTGTGGAGCACCCCATGCCCTTGCACAGGACTTGCTCAGCTTTGTAATTAAACCTCTGTGGTATGGAGAGTGCGCAGAAGGTGTGGAATGGGAGCAGAGCTCATGTTGAAGATGTCATTCCCAATTGTTTCATATCTAAACTCTAATTTTCACATTTTAAGAGTAGTGACATATTGTTTTTCTTCTTTTGCTGACTCCTGACACCAACTCAAACGCATATTGTGGTTTCCTTCATCTTAAAACCCTGCTTTTCCAATGCCACTGCTCAAGCAGGGCAAGCATTTGCTAATAAGGGTTGTTCTAGTAGCTGATCCACTACCTGTGAGGGAAACACTTTCTTAGGGTGATTTTTAGTGACTCTTGGTGGGATTGGTAATGGAGGACTGAAACAAAGTAAAGCCACTGTGCTGCCCAGGAATTAAGTTGGAACTACCAGCTGTGGCCAAACAAAACAAAACAAAAACTCTGCTGGGGTAGTGGCATTTCTGCTTTGTATTTCTATTTGTATATATTTCAGTGTGATAAAGTGTCCTCCAGCTCAGCAGCTTGAGCAGCACAGCATTAAATTTCTCTGTTGCTGTTATTTTGAAATTTATCAACTCCTGCGTTGCTGCATCGTAAAGTGACAGGTTTAAAATACAGCCTGTTCTTGTGTCCTCCTTCCCCAGATGCAAAATATCGCTCTCTTCTTGAACTCCATTAAGTGCACGTACTGAGTAAAATACTGTGCTCTCCTCACCCTCCCATCTGCAGATTGCTCCCCATATGTTGCATTATAAGATGTAATTTAATAACTAAAGGGAATTAATACATTAAAAAAATTGGGCATGAATTTTGAGTGCTTGTAGAAGCTGCCAGATGGACAAGCAGAGGAGAGGGAAGACCTTTCTTTGTCACCAGGGTCCTAAATCAAAGTACCAGCAGTACAAACCTCCTCACATTGCCTGTTAATGTTCCTTATCTTCCTTCTTTACCAATCACTGAGTTTTTTCTTGGGATTTGCTCCAGTCCCAGGCCAGACTTCATTTTTTGTCTGTTCTGCTGTCTGTCCAACACCATGCTCCAGTCAAAAGGATCAGCTTAACACCGTGAGTAGAGGAAAACAGTGCATTTGTGCAGGTGAAGTGTGCATTACTCTTGGGCTGGGAGATGGTTTACCTGCTTGCTGGAAAGAAAGGATGGAGCTGGAAGCCAGGAATCCTCAAAGTCCTTCTTGAGTGACTGGTGCTTCTGGCAAGCACACAAAGGTAGCTGCAGATAAACAGAACGACCACTTTACACGTGTCTAGTCTGTATTGGTATAGTCTGTGGTTTGCTGAGATTGCCAGAGTATTATACAGTAGAAGTCTGTTTGAAACCTGGGTTTATGTAACTAATCCACTAAAATGCTATAATGAATAGTGCATTGAGCTTTTAATCAAGAAGTGGTCTTTAGAGCTACAAAATCAGTGCACAATAGTATTATGTAATACAATGGTGCATTTAAAAAAAGCCAAACCCAAGGGTTCAGCACTGATGGCTTTTGCTATCTTATTATTTTTCTCCTTTTAAATCTGCTGTTTATCAGTCTGCTTATTTCTCAGTGCATGCTTTTAGGTAACATCACGGGTAAGGCTGCCATGTTTATTTAAAAATAGGTCACCCAACATTATGCAGTCTTCCTTGAAAAGTATTCGTGTTTGCTTACTGGATATTGAGTATTGGCACTGTTTTTCACTGTGGAATGAAGCAGGGCTCTCGTGAGTTTCGTTCAGCTGTTTAACTACCTCACAATCATTGGCAGATTTCATATTTATTTGATAGAAGTCAACCATTGATCTTAGAAAGTCTGAAGTTTTACAAGTGTTTTAGCTAATGCAGTTAAAATAATGAAAACACAAAAGGACAAAATACAGTAGAAAAAAAGGTGGTTTGAGGGCATGCTAGAAAAGCCAACCCCCTTTATCATCCTGGTGCCACTGCCACTCATTCTGAGCCATGGAGCACTGCCAGACAGGGGCTGTGACTGGAAGCCCATGGGCTTCGTGAACAGGGTAAGGTTTGGAGCTAGGTCAGCTAGAGATGAAGTCATTGTGTCACTGGCACACACAGAGTTATTAATTTTAAGTCTTCTTTGATGGAGCTTTTTACACCTCCATGACACCGTGAGAACTTTTGTAACTGTCCTCCCAAGCTGTGCAAAGGTAGCTGTGCAAAAAGAGGCAAAACAGTTTGCAGTTGGAAACAGGTAATTTTTTTTCTGTTTTACTTTAATATTTGTTGTGATTAAAAGTAATCAAAATTCAAATTGGTAACAAAGAGCCTATCATAGCATTTTATGTAAATACATTAAGCTAATAAATGAACAGAATAGTTAATGGAAGTTGATGAAATAATTTCAAATGGATGGAATAAACCTAGCTGTATTGATAATAACTTACTCTATTTTTTCTCTATTAAAAAATATGTCTTTTCTCTATCAGCTGCCTGTTGGCTCTCAGAGTCTTCAATGAGTACCCAAAATGAGGTTGTAGGCAGGTGGGGGTCAGTCTTTTCTCTCAGGTAACAAGCAACGGAGCAAGAGGACACAGCCTCAAGTTACACTAGGGGAGGTTTATATGAGGAAAAATTTCCTCTCTGAAAGGGTTGTCAAGCACTGTAACATGCTGCCCAGGGAAAAGCGGAGTCACCATCCCTGGCAGGCACGTAGATGTGGCGCTGGGGACATAGTTTAGTGGTGCCTTTGCCAGTGTCTGGTTAACAGTTGGATTTCATGATCTTTGAAGCCTTTTCTAATCAAACCATTCTGATTCTCTGATTCTTAGGCAGTCACTGAATGTTGGCCAAGGCTGCAGGTGAATGCTGCTGAGCTCATCCCCCCTTGTATTGCTCCTACACATGGGGTCCGTGGCCTGGGACCCAGCACACTTTTTTCACCAATCTGTACCCTGATTTGGTTGCTGCTGGTGATAAATACGTCTAGCAATTGAAAGGTGCTTCTTTTCTAAGTCATGATGTTGCACCTGCACCTTTTATCTCCAAAGGGAGAACCAGACAAAGTAGTAGATTTTTACATCAGATTTCTTTTTTTTGTCTAATTATCAGACTACCTGCAGCCCAGGTTGGATGCTGCACTCTGTTCTTTCATGCACATTACACTCAGTGTTTATATCCCATTGCCATACCCTGCTGGCAAGAGAGGGAATAGAAATCGTGGAGAATATGTGACAAGCAATTCAAGGCAGCATTTGGACAGCCCTAGTAAGTTAATCAGTTTTTTGTATCCGCAAACTAACTGTACTAGGGGCTGGAAGACACCACACGATACCACATTGAATTGTTTCTTCTATGTGGAAAGTGTGTGGTGGCAGCATAATTTGGACAAGGGAGCAATTGACAGCTAACCTGTCACATGCAGCACACCCTGCAGGAGCTGCTCACCCTCGCTTTGGCATCAGCCAAGCGCTGCTGAAGCAGAGGCTAAACAGGAGAATCATTTCCCGATCAAACAGTAGCCTGGCTACTTATCCCATTGCCGAAAGGATCTGTCAAACACTTCCGCCAGCAGGACAGTCACTTGGCATGTTTATTCAAGTAAACCTGTGCTTGGCTGGTTTCTCTTTATGCATTGGATATTGTAGGCTTTCTTTTAAAAAAAATGAGGAGAGGCTGAGGAGATAAGGAAACAGGTAAAATGCTTTGCTGATTTATGGTCTCAACGTATTCATTAATGCAAGGTGGCAGGATGACAAATATTGGGAAAACTCTGCAGGGTCTGTGCAGCCATGCAAAGGGGATCTTGCCAAGAGTTAGTAAAAGAAAGAGTGATGAGACAGAGCGTGTGTACGTGGCCTGACCTGGTTAATCAGTGCTTGGCTTGTCCAGATGTTGGAATATTGGAGTAGCTTAAAGAGTGACCTGTAAGCAGAGTAAACAGTGTTATGCATGTGCTGTTGAGACATTAATCTGAACTTCCTGAGGGATTTAAAATACAAAGTAGAACTATGATTTTACAAGGGATGGGGAGTGGGATTATCCAGGTCCGAATATAGCTATTTCTTTTTTAAAAGGCACATGATCTCTACTCAGTAAGCACTTATCTCCTAAAACTACTGGGAAAATCCTACAAGCAAAGACAAACTCAAACATTATTATCTGAAACGGGGGGAGGTGACGGGGGAAATGAAATGCAGTTTTCATACAATAACATTCCCTGAATTATTTCACATGTCTTTGTATGGATTACATAGCCTTTCCCTGTACCTTAAATGTAGTGCTCTACCACTGCAATTGTGTGGGGTTTAACTGCTGAGGTTTTTTTAAAAGGTATTTCTTCAAGAACAGAGATAATATGCATTTTGAAAAGTGGCAGTTTAGGAGCTTACAGAGGTTGGAGACGAATTCATCTTTCCCCAGTGTTCATCAGCAACTTTTTGTAGACATTTGAAATTTTTCTCTAAGTCCTAAAGTTCTAAAGACAGATCCTTTCTTGCCTATTCCTGTATTTTCTTCACCAAGCACAAATCTTTTGGATTGTGTTTAAAAAAAAAAATCTTTACTTTGCATTGACAAAAATTCTTTCTACATAAGTTGATAGGTCTGGTTTAGATTTATACCTGGGCAAATTGAAATCAGAATTTGTCTTGTTATGCCTGTACCTAGGTACACACTTATTTTTAAAATCTGTCATTATGAAGTTATGTATTACTATATATTACATTTCCGAGACAGTGAGCTCAGATGTCCTGACCACTCTGGTTTGCTGATCCAGTGACTTTTGGGAATACTATAACTCCTTTGATCATCTAGCTTTTCTCTTGGGTGTTGACTTTTTATGCTTTAATGCAATTTTTGTCCACTCGTGTCAGTTTTGGATCACTGCGGCCAGAGCTGTAACTTCTGGGAAGGTGTCCAGGTTCAAGTATGCAAAGTGTTTTTAATTTAATTCTTAAACCAAATGTGGGTTATTGTTCATGTGCAGAATCAGTGCATATCCTAAAATTCCATCTTCCTTTCTGCCCATTTCCACTTGGATGTATATATCAGTGTATCAGAAGTTCAGAAAAAATTATGAGAGATCTTTCCAAGTAAAATTTGGAAACCTATGTCATTTTCATTGAGTAATTTCTTGAATCAACTCATGCATCTCAGAGATTGGATACTTTGACATCATCATGTTTAGTCTAATATTACCTAGAGCTCAGATTTTACTAAAATAACTGTAGATTATCAAAGATCATATGCAATCACATCACATGCAGCATATGTCTGTCAGACCTCATGGCACTCTGTAAGATCTTGAATTTGGTGCTTAAAATTTCAGTTCAGAGTATCTAAAGACACTGAAAATAACCCTTCCCTCTAAACTTAGGTTGAAAAATGTAAACCCTAAGTCCTGTCTTCCCACACACCCCCAAAAATAAGCCTACATGTTAACAGGCACCTGCTTCCTTTGCAGAGCTGACCCATTTCTGAGGTTATAAATAAGCCTATGTTTCACTTGGTGGGATTCTGTGTTTTCCACAAGTGAGACCTAATGATTGTGTTTGGTTTATGTTACAGACCTAACACCATGGATCAGATGTGGGCTCTAATGGGCTAAATAAAGATCTAGCTTTTCCTAGTCCATTGTGGGTTTCATCTCTTGGTTTTGAATGCCTGTTTGCAAGTCAGTAAATTTGGGCACTGAATGGCTCATAGGGTCTGGATGTGAAGGTTGCTCCTCCATGGCTTTTCACTGAGAAATGTCTGTCCCTTCAATATCACTTCGTTTCAAGGTCAGAAGACAAGAAACACCAGGTAAGGCAGGAGTAAAAAGCTGGGAGAGACAGACCTCGAGGTCCAGACCACCATGGGTGGAAGAGAAGAGGGAGGAAGGGTCAGGGAAAATGTCACAACAGCATTATGCAAATTAGTTGTGATTTTAACAGCAGATTTGCCAGAAACAGACCAGGCCACATTCTGTCTGCTGTCCAAGTGTCCTTCCACTTAGCAACCCTCTGCACAGGTGACACAAAATACATACTGTTGAAGACTCACAGCTAAAACATTTGTTCCTAAGCTCTTCCTAATGCATCTCAGCATTTTCCGTAAGAAAGTAGTTTTCTTAAATTTGCTTTATACCAGCAGATAGATGATTGTTTGGTGATTAAATAGTGTCAACCTTTTCTCAGCAGGGCTGGGTAAACCACGGTTGTGTAACATAGCAGAGGTTCATACTACATGGGCCTTGCAGGTACTGCTCGTGTTAGTGACAAACACTAGAGAGCCAAATAAAACAGGACAGGGAGAATTCTGTTCTGGTAACACTCCTCTGCTAGAGGGAGGTTATGTAGCACAATATGTTACCACATTGAACATAGTTCCTTATAGAATGAAAAAAACCTCCTAAACTGCATCAAAATACCAAACTGTGCCTCTTTGTAGTACAGTTACAGGGCAAAAGTTTATGGACCAGCAGTTCTGAGTGGATGTGGTAGGAGTTAGATCTCAGTGCCTTTTACTTTGCAGCTCGAATAAACACAGGACTTGTTTAGAGTTGTCTGCCAGACACCTTTGGAGGTTTTCAGAATGAGTTTCAAGTTTGCAGCCCTAAATCTTTAGAAAAGCATCTTCCCTCTTTACTCCCTAAATACACAGCCTATGGCAATTCTTTGTTATGCTGAAGCAGATCACAGAGACTGCAAGGAAGAAAGTTAAATAGGAATGATGCAACATTGTCCACTTCTCATGTTTGCCACTCTCACCAAGGGCTCTTCAGGACTTTTTTGGAAGATAGTTATGGAGAATGAAATAGAGTTATGGTATCTCTTGAGCTGCTTTGAGTTCATTACTCTATCATTTAAGAAACTATATATTATTTTCCATAGTAGCCAAAAACCTAAGTGATATAAACATGCTGCTTTAAAACTAATGGTGAACTGATGACTCTTAGGATTGCTTGAGCTGGGAACATAACAGGAGTATCTCAAAATGGGCAACACAAATCTTTTGTTTTGCACAAAACAACATGGTGATTTTAAAGTGTGGAGCTACACAGTGATTTTTACAAACAAAGGAAATACCTGTTTTCTGGCAACAGTGATTCACACAGGTTGTTTAGCAGCCTCTAAACGAAATGCCAATGTTTGGGAGGGTCTGCACCTGCTTCTAGAACCGTTTAATTTTTCAGACAATATGGCACATGGGGGAATTTTTTTGGGGAGAGGGGGTGTGGTCTTTTAAAGACACGGAAAGTTTTCTCTAAACCAAGGCTGTGTGCTATCTGCTGTGTGTCATAACCTTATCTTCTTAGCAGATTTTCCAATGCTGCACAGTGTGCATCTGTGACTGAGACAAAATCAATGCTTATAGATTTAGCTGTGTAATCCTATCACTTGTCCTCCTAGATATGATTTGAAATGTAAAGTTCGTTAATGTTTAAATGAACTTGAAGGCCCAGGGTCTCTAGAGGAGTTTTCAGTTTCTTGGAGAGTAATCCATTTCTTATCTTTTTTTTTTTTTCCTGCTTGTCACTGTCTGTCTTTTTGTCTCCTTAATCATTTAAGGCTCTGAAACACTTAATCATGCCCAAAGTATATATGGCTAGAAAAAAGAAGGAATGTGGCTAATCATATTACTAAAAGCTGCTTAAGCATGGTGAATGCTTGAATTCCTCTGTACAAATCAGGGTTTGGAAAAGTGAAACAGAAAGTGAATAATTGGCTTTTGCTGCTTTTGTCATAAAATCAGTTAAAATTAATTTTCCCCGCACTATAGCTCTTACTTTTCAAATAAAAGCTGTGCACTTTTCTATAATACTCTATCTTACCTGTTTTGGGAATCAATATTTTTATGAAGATGTAGAAAAAATGGTTGATTTTATTTTTCTCATTCTCAGCTTCAGTGGATCATCTATACAAGTGTCAGGGGGAAAAAGAAGGTATTGGAGGTTACTTTGATAGAAAAATTCCTGTACAAATTTGTAGAAGAATGAAGCAATAGAAATTTGTTACTTGTTGCAAATTTTGCTGATCCTACATTTAACCATCTGTTACATATTTGGATTGCAGTGGTGAGAAGCCAGGCATGTTCAGCTGGGGGAGGAAGTAGACTACTTGGACGAGGTATTTCAGTTTCTTGAGGGCTCACCTGGCATGAGTGCTTGAATGCTTAAAGCAGCGATTAACGACTTTCAGGCTCTTAAAGCCCAGTCTAAATGAGATGAAATGCTGTTTCATTGTGCTGATGTTCTGCACTTTAATCTATTAAACTGCTGCACTGGGCCCCAATTCCTAATATTTTTCCTGCCTATTCAGTGCATTTCTACACTTTGTGCATCTCAGCCTTATTTTGATGAGAGCTACTCAGAGGTTTGGAAATGGGGTTCACGTAGGAGAGCTGCGCTCAGTGCAGACTGCCAAGCCAAGCTGCCTCAAACACGTCAAACCCAGTACAGGGTTTGTGTTCTTCATGTTTATGGCCTTCGGCAGTTCTGCGGGAGAACTTGGCTCTGGATTTACCTTATTCCCAACCCAGCTCTCCTTCCTTCATTTCCCACCAATGAAAGTTCCTCTGTTGAGGCACCTCTGAAAGTGCCTGGGGCACGTTGGGAGGGATGCCTGCCTCCCTGCCTGCCTGCTCACACACACCCCAGGTGGGACAAAACTGCAGTCAGGTTACTAAGAAGTGGGGTTTGTCTTTCAGAAAGCCTGTCCTGATAACAGAAGGATCTTGCTTTGAAAATCCTTATGCATGTGGGCTGATGCCTGCTTACATGTACACAGCCTGTGGGCTCAGCTTTGAGGTGAGGTTTTACATTTTGGCCCAAAGACTGCCCCGGGCTTGACCTTCAGCCCTGCTTGAGTGGCTGGAGCTCAGGGCCAGTGGGCTCTCTGCTCCCAAGGAGCAAGGCTTGTCCTCCCCCAGGACAGGCAGAGGGGCTGCCACTGCAGAAGGGAAACTCAGGAAGATTTGCTGGTGGCTGCAGCGTAATTAATGGGTGTAAAATCAAATTGACGGTGATCATTGATGAAGGTCAGGGATGTGCCATTCTCATCTGTCAGCTGGGTTCTCTGTGGTTTGCAGCGTGCACCCACTGAGAAGTTCTGGGTTTGGAGTCAAAATGCATGGGTTTTTTGTGACAAAGTCCAGGGAGCTGAAATAGTACAAGAGAGGAACATTAATAGAAACCAGGGGCTATTGCTTGAGGAAGTATAAATTGGACCAGGGACTCTCTCATATTAAGCAGGTGTCTGTATGTGGTGCTGTTTATGACTGTGAAACTAATCTACTTTAATAATTGATTGTTCAATTAGTAAAACAAATGTGACAAAGCTAGGCAGCTTTGTGTGCCAATGATGACAAGAATATATTTGACTGCGGCCCATTATCAGTCTAAGGCTGAGACACATTATTCCAAGAAAATCCTGTTTGTTATTCCTCTTGCTTATTCTTTTCTTCCACTACCACTTATAATGGCATAATACAGGCAGACACTAAGTACATGCAGTGAATAGCATTAGATGAAGATGTAACTGTGCTTATTGTATTGCTGATAGTAACACCAGACAGCATAAAAAGCCCAGAGCTGTTCAGGCAAGGTGACATCAGAGCCCCAACTTTTTCTGCAGATTTTGAAGAGGAAAAGCAAGCTGGCAGGAATTCTTGCAGAGGGGCACAGAAACAACATCTGCTGCTGTTTTATCTTGTTTGCCCTTGTAGTGTCATTATGTCCAGAGTGACGGTGTGTTTTGCAGAAAATACAGAAACTTTGGTGTAAGCATACGTAACTTTTTGACAAGCCTTGGAAATGCATAAATATAGGTACAGATTCTTCCCTTTACAGGGTGAGGCTTTTTTAAAAGATACCTGAAAAAGTGAAAATAAATCCTTTTTCTTGGTGTCTTATCTCACAAAGCAGTGAATGTGGAGTACACTCTGAAGGTTTTCTGAATCAGTTGCCAGGAGCTGGCAAATCCCTTATCAGAAGTTACACAAGAGCTGGACCTCTTCTGCTTGGTCTGTTTAAATCTATATGGGTTTTTACAAATCAGTATTGCAAGTAACACGCCAGTAATCACTCTTCTGATTGCCACTAGTAGCTTTCCTAGAAGGGTCTCAAAGAAACACATAACCATTAATTGCTTAATCCTCACTGCTCTCCTGCCAGCACAGTCTGGTGAGTGTAAAAATGTATTATGACCATTTTTCAAGGAAAGGTTGCAAAGAAAATGAGGGAGATTAATAAATGGATGGAACCAGCTTAATAAATGGCCGTGCTCTGTATTCATCTCTCTCCTTTTGGGAAGCCTGATCCAGTCCCACAGCCCCTCTAGCTCGGTCAGCACTTTTCAGGCTGCTGCCTGGCCGTTTGGGAATTTGAACTTCACATGGGTTTGTCTCTTTGAGTTTTGGGAAAGCAATTAGTCAGTGTGCTTATTGCTTACTTCTGCAATGCCCAAACTGTGTGGAGCTTAGGGATTCACACCTTCCCTGGCAAGGGCCCTTGCCCTGTGGTGTGAGCAGTGTGTTGGCACAGCAGGCTCTGGCTGGGGACGTTTGGGGGCAAGTCCAGACCTGCAGCATTGTGTCATTATTGACTCCAGGAGTGAGGAGGCAGAGCTAAGGGCCTTCATGTAATGAACGTTGGGAAGAGTGGTGTGATTAATAAAGATTGTAATGTGGGTGAATTGGTACAGGATCACTAATGCTCATTTTCACAATCCCAGAGGGCTTTGTGCCGTTAAATAATGATAGCAATGAGAAAGAGTTGAGAATGATAGTGTGATAGGGAAAGGCAGTGGTTTATTTTCTTGTAAGAAGTGTTGTACTTAAACTTTCAAAGATTTCATGCCAAAGGAAATGGCACAAGAGTCTGGAAAGAAGAAGAGGCAGCAATCACTGTTTTTTCATTGTTTTGTTCTGTTGTTCTCCTATCTTCCTTTGTGTTTTTTTAGACCCTGTGCTTGCCAGTGCAGAAAGATTTAATAGGTGTTTGTACAGCATGTTTAGGCTTTGTTTTAATTGTAGTATTTGAACACTATCAGAACAGTACTAATAAACAATAATTATATCAATAATAGAGCCACACAGACACATGCATAAAAGTTTGGAATACTGAAATAAATCTCAGTGAGATTAATTTGTGGGTAAGGTATATAATCAGGCTTATGGTAAATTTCACTGATTTTCTATTATGAGCCTCTGGTGATCACATCAAAATTTCTGTTGCACATAATTTCTGGCACATAAAATATCTTTTCTGCACACATTTTTCTATACCTCTGCCTATATCAGTGCAGTGTGAAAATTGACTGGTTTGTGCTACAGGTTGCTGTAACTTTGACAAAAGAACTTCCCAATTCCAAGTGAATTAATAAAAACGAAAGTTGATTTTTTGCAACTCTTGCCATATGTGGCAATATTAGAAGTCTTAAGGGGATGGATCTAGTAGGAGACAGACTCCAAAGAAGTTCATGAAAGGTGTGATCCTATGCCTCTCAGTTTTTATGGCACGGCTATCTACTCCACACATGGTATTCTCCCACGCTTCACTTCTACATTTGTTTAAAAGAAGAATAAATTAGATTACCAGAGCTACTGATGGGAGTGGCTCAGCATCTTAGAGTGGACATTCTTGGCTTCTGCCCTGGCTTGTGTTCAGAGAGATAGATCAGTAAGCAGAAAACAGGTAAATGGTCAAAATGATGACAAACAAATCTTTGACACAGTTCTGGAAGTTACATTTGGGTTTGGTTTTGAAGGTTTAGCAGATGTCATGTGCCACTGGCATTTATTAGTGAATTTGATGTTGTACCCTTCATTCTTGTCTTGAAGAACTCCCTTGACTTGAAGAGAGTTTGCAGACCTGTAGAGGTTACTGATGGCAGGGATGCAAATGAACCTGGTGGTTTTTATGGCAGTGTTGCTATGTCCTGAAGTGGTAACCTACATTTGCCAAAATGAAGCATGAACTACCATACAAAGTCCAGAACTGTAACTTTCTATTGGTGCCCTTCAGGGGCTGGAGTGGTCTCCCAGTCACATTTTTGTCCCATAAAATAAAGGGCCTGGGCAGTGCTTTTCTTTACGTGCTTTCCACATGGCACATGTTCCAAGTTGCTCTGTGCACAAGTAGGACAACATTGTGCACAGAGAAATCTGGCTGGGCTGCCTCTCTGTGGCCAAATGGTTCTGCAATGGCAAGATCTATTTGTCTGGGAAGCAAGAGTAAATTAATTAATGTTGGCTCCAATTTCCAAAATCTTTAGGGTGCACTGGACCTCTGTACTCTGGTGGTTTTCTGTATAATTGCTGGCAAATGGCTAATGGGAGAGCAGCTAACTCATTACACTGTTGTTTGCTGCAGAGTTCATGAGTATGTAAAATATATATTGTTATTGCTATTACTAAAGCAAAATTAAATTCAAAAGACTGTGGTAGTCCTGTGCTGCTTTAAAGGAATGCATTGAAAATCACTGCTTTGCTGAGTCTAAATTCTGCCTCTTAAATGTAGGTATAGCATAGCTCATCTCCTGGAAGTCTACAGTGCTAGCAGCGCTGTTCTATTGTTCAGCTTAATTTAGGCTTTGAAAACATGGAAGCCAAACACTTAGAAAGCAGCTGTTCAACTGAATGTATTAAGCAATTTACTTTAGGTAATGTAGCCTATAAAATTTTAATTTTGGATTAAATAAACCGTATCCTTCAGCATGACTCTCCTACCTTGATGTTCAGAGAATGAAATATGGGCACATTTAGTGAATTTCTTCTCCAGGATGTGCCAGTGGATAAGGGTCAATAGTTTCCTAATGAAAGCAGTCAATAGCAATTTCTCTTAGTAAGCACAAAGAAATTAGCACTAAACAACAGGCACAAAGTGACGAAAGTTTTATGTGATTACTTGGTTAGACTGCTCCAGGATTTTGGCAACAGCTGTAGCAGGTAGGATACTACTGCTCAATACATAACAAGTAGAGGTTGGCAGAAAATAGATCAATTTAAAAAGAGGCTAAGCAAGTTCACAACAAAAGTACAAATATTTGTGTCTGTGTGTGCAAAGGTAGGTGTGTTTTCTACAGAGTTTATTTTATGCATTTAAGATGTGAAACTAAGCAGATGTTTTGCTGCAGAACAAAGGTGGAGATGATTTCTTGTCACAGTTCCTTCACAAGTATCACCCTAAAAACATGTGATTTCTTGCCTCATTATTGTGGCAAGATTGCATGTGTTTTACCCATACTCCTCTTGGGACAAGACCTTCAGCAGGTATTGAAAAGTTTTGCTCTTCTGATAGTGACTGATGTGTCCCTTGAAACTGCTGAAGATCTTTCCCTTTCCTTAGTCTTGGAATAGCATAAAATGGAAATGGTGGAACGTAGAGCATTGACTGAGGCTGTTTTCCTATATGAAATCAATAGTATTCTGCAAGTTTCAGATCCAAATCCTGCAGAGGCATCTCTTCATTGACTGGAGTCACTGGGTTCTAACCATGAGACGATGCAGGGAGGGATGTTTGTGTGGGTACAAGTAATGACAGAGACTCTAATGGGAAACACTTGACTATCTCAATCACATCCTATTTTTAATCTAAAAAAATCTGAGCCAAAGAATGTCTAGCAATTTTCTCAGTAGAGAAAGACTGACTTATATCGAACACGTTTCATAAACACGTGTAAAAATAACTGGACCTGAGAATCAGTGAACACCTCTAGCTTGTGCTTGCTCCTGTTTATTCTTGGTATCAAATTATCTTTTGACTCATGACTCAGTCACATGTAGGCTCTAAGATGTAAGAGATGAGAATTCAGCAGATTTTATTAATATATGTAGAGAACGTTTATAGCCTGAGAGGCTCTGTTTGTCATCTGTTTGTTTTTAACTCCTCTTTTTTTAATGTGGTTGTTCTAAAGCTCTGCTCAATTTCTCACAGTAAAATAGGAGTCTCATACGATCGATAGCTAAGTTTGTACAATCTATATCGCAGTATTGATTTGGGACAGGTGAGGAACTCGACTATTGGCAGACTGAGGAATGAAGGAGCATTTTTAATATGGCTCAGACGAGGTTCTGCCAAGGGCCCTTTATTCACCCTGATTCCAAAGCACCACCTCATTGCATCTAAATAACAGCAAGAGAGACAGAGAGACTGAGTAAAACAGGGGAGAATAGCAAGATCTTAGAAAGAAGTCTCTCCTAAGTGAGACCATTGCTGTAGGCTCTGATGGACTGTGAAGGTAATGCCTGTTTAATGTGTTGCTTTGAAAAACTAGTGTTTCATCTCTTAACATTTTGATACAATCTAACTCTTAGAAAAAAATTAATATTATAAGCAAAAATACTTTTTGAGTGGCAGGAGGAAAACCTAAGTATTTTTGTATGAAGGTACAGTGAGCAGTCACTTTTTCTTAGTTTCAAAGACTTATGCTTTCATGTACTTGTTTCTTTGATGAGAAAAGTAGCTTAGTGCTCATATTATATACTTTCAGAGGCATTTTTTGATAGAGAAATTTCAGGCATGGATAGTTTACTGAAGTTTTGATTTTATTCTTGATAGACTACCAATTTGTCCAGCAAAGGAAAATGGTTAGGATAAATTTTTCTTCTGCCTGCTTCATTTTGCAGTTCCCTTTCCAGAAAGCATAATTTTATTATATATTCAGTCTCATTCTCTGCTGTTACACAAAGACCATGCTGCAGAGATACACGCTGCCCATCAGAAAAACTTTGCTCTTGGTCAGCCACGACTTCGTGAATATCCAGGCAGAGAATGACTCTTCCTGTTTATCCAGGCTGCATTGCAATGACAGCCTGGCTCAGGTTGAACTGAATCAGTGCTCGTGCCACAGGTGTAGGACAAAAAGTGGTGTTTTGACTTCCAGGCTTCCGTGCTTCCACGCAACCCCATGGTCAACATCTTTACTGCTAGCAGTCTCCAGTTGCTCTTTAGTCTAGAGCACAGAGACACCTAGAGCAGAGAGAAAACTGGCATTTATTTCTTCTTGGCCCAGGCTCCTTGAACAACAGGATTTGCAAACCCACTGTTATTTATAATTATTGAAAGGACTATTTCACTGGAAATCCCAGCTTGGTTGTACCAGGTCTGTGTGACGCTACACATGCAAAGGGCATGACGGTTGCCTTCTACTGGGAAGATTGTGTGCCTGGGTACATAAGTGCAGAGTACTGTCATGTGCATGGACACTCAGTGTGTTGGCCCAAATCCCTCTGTCCCAGCAGACTGAAGGACGGATTATTCTGACACACTGGAATAGCTCATCAGTTTGTACAAGGCAGTGGATTCAGAAGCCAAAAGTTGGATGCCTTTTTCCGCCAGAGGAACAGGAGATAAGCCATTTGAGAACACCAGCGGAAGTCACTAAGGGTGCTCCATATTGTGCAACAATATTTTGGAATAGGACTTGTATTATTTTTCATGGAATACCACTTGTAGGAGGAAAAGGCTGTTTTGAAATTGCACAGTGGCAATGGCGCATGTAGATGTCTGTGATTTGGATTGAAAACCAGTACAATTATCCCTAATCAAGGTTTATAAATGCAGAGCATGTAGATTTCAGTTCAGACATCCATGCTTGTCAAGGTAGGGAAGTGCTCACTATCCAAACAAGCTTAACACTCACCACCTTCAGTTAACAAACCTATTATTACAAGGGAAACATTTAACCTTCCTGGTCCTGGATTAAATTAAGCTGATCTTGAAGGGCAGTTCTAGGTTCTTCTCTTCTGTGGCTGTGTGATGATGTTGCATTCCCATGTCTCCAGGCTTCCCTTGGAAACACACAAGTTCCAATGTGCAGCTATGCTCCCTCCCTCTGCAGTATCCCCTTCTTCTGCCAGAATCTCCCACCTCACAGTGGTAAACGCCTGCTCTTCTCTTTCGAGACTTCTGACATCCTCCCTTGGTATCAAGAGAGCAGTGACAGAGCTGTGCCATGGTGCCCTTTATCTACATGACCATTTCCTTCATTATTTTCAAAAAAAGCATATTTGTCTTTTTCAGGAACTAGCTATAGTCTTAGTTCCCTTGCAAATAATGGGAGAGAAATACTTTCAAAATCACCACGTAACAGTGAGTAAATTATTATATTTTTTCCCTTTCAGAGCAATTATGGGCATTTGGTAAGATGGCAGTTCTACATTAAATTCCCTATGGTATAATCATGTGCTCATGCTGGAAAAAAAATGCTCAAAGTTATAAAGAATCACTGGAAAAATGCTAAAAGGTTTCCTCCCTTCCCACGTGCCCAGCTTCTCTGTGCTATTTCAGTGAGTCTCTGGCTATTTCGGACTGCAGAGTGTCTAGACACACCACAGCTTTTATTTGTCTTGGGTGCCACGGGTATGAATAATTTCAAAGATCCAGTACTGCAGATTGTGATGGAAGCTAAATATCCAGGGTCCCAGGTGAACTGGCACAAAATGTACTGAAGGCAGACCTGTCACTTTTTCTTCACTTTTATTATCCGAGCCATAAAGATTAAAGTGGCTCAGTGCCTGCAAATACAATTCAAATTGTGTCGTAGACCCAGATTAAACTCAACGGGAAGCATGATGCATCCATTTTATTCAATAACAAGAAAGAAATGGTCTGACACCCAGAGGCCAGATTTCTTGAAGGGTTCATTTTAAAATAAACCCATATATTAATCAGTTTATTTGCATTGTTTCAGAGAAAAATGGTTCTTTGATCAAAGGCATAGTCAGTGGAAGGTCAAGTGTCTTCCTGCTAGAAATGTAAATACTTTGTTACATCTGTGTCTAAATGTGGTTTTGGGAAGGTTCTTGTAGATGTGTTGCTGTGGCTTTAACTTCAAGAATAAGGTGGCTCTGTTCTAGGTGCAGCATGAATGCAGTGAAAGGTCATCTTTGTCCCTTCAGGACCTGAAAATATTAAAGGGTAAAATAATGGTGGGAAGAATAAAGATTATTGCTATGATTATACAGACTGAATAGCTTGCCCGTGGTTATTTAAGGTTGTCTGGAGAACAGCTGGGATTGACTTTTTAAGCCCTGTGCACACATCTGTCACACAGCTTCCTTCCCCTCAGGACTTTGCCATTGGGCTTATGTCGTATTGGGCTGGACTTATTTCCCATGTGGGATGTTAAATCCTCCTTTCCACACCTGGCAGGAGCATGCTTCCTGTTGTCCTCACCTAGGATGTCGAGAGCACAGGGAAAGCCAGTGCGGTGCAAAGTCTTGCTCCCACGTGGCTGGCTCATCTTGCACAGAGAATTGAGTTGTCACTGCAGCGTGGGACACAGCTGTTGGTAGGTGTAATACAGCATGCCTGCAAATTTCCTGACAAAATTGGTACAGTCAGCACACTGCTCATACTTTACAGCAATGATAATCAAATGTTCCATAGTGATGTATGATTGAAAAAATAGTGCTGGCACTCCTGGCCCCGCTCTCACATGTTCTTCATATTAATAGACAGCTTTACCAATTTTCCCTCTTCACCAGGGGGGAAATCCATCCAGGCAGCTGGGCTGCATTTAGTTTTGCAAACCTCAGGGCATACTCGGCTTGCTCTGGAGCAACAGGACCAGCAGTGCCATGCATTTGTGTGAATTTGCCCGAATAATTTCTGAAGCACAGCATGCACTGGTCAGGCTTTAAGAAAATAAAACTCAGCATAAATAAGAGCTCAGCCCCCCTCGTGGTGGGCACCTGCCTGTGAGGGTGTGTGAAACAGCAGTGGCACATGATTCGGGGAGCACGTGAAAACCATACTCACTGTTGCCTGCTCCTGTCAAAAGTCTGCAGGAACCGTTCTCAACACAGCCACTGGAAAGAAAAATAATAGGCAGCTCGCGGGCTGTGTTGTTATTATTCAGCTGGTATTGACTGGCAGTACCAGGACACTGCAGAACTGCCTTTCTCTAGCTGTCAGCTGATCAGCTGTGACAGCCCTAATAATGGTTATGTCAGGAGGCAAGTAAAGAGATGCTACAAATGGATTGCACGTGTATAATTGCTTCAAAAACAAATCTGTTAATAAAAGGAGACGAGAAAATTGACAAGAAGAAATGGCTTATTGCATGCTAATTTTCTCCAGCTTTCATATTCCCCCCCTCTGTCTCCTTTTTTTTTTTTTTTTAATTCAATTGGGTCACTTCTTCTGTGGAGAATCGTGGTCAGAAAATTGAATATGGGGAGGAATTCTATACAATAAATAATTACAATGATGTGTTATTCCAACAAGGATCAAGTTCAGGCAGATGGATTTGGCAGAAGAGCTGTTAGCTATCTGATGGCTTTTTCAGTTTACATCTACCCTGTTGTGGTACTTTGAGTTTTTAGGCAAAGGAGAATAGGAATGGAGTGGCCCAAAAGGCATGAAATCTCTTGGCCCATGCCTTCAATGTCCCAAGATATGGTTGCATCTGCATTATCCCTGTAGAGGAAAAAGAAAGTACTGAAAATTCTGTTCATAGAAATGGCAAAACCCACAAGAGATTAAAAGGATTTTATTTACTCTGTCCAGAACCTACAAAGATCCATATGGGTGTTCCTGAATTAAAATGCTTTGCCTTCTGCACTGCCTCAGTAAGACTGCTAGTGTACCTGAACAGGGGTATTTACAGTGTGTAAGACTCACTGTTACATAGATCTGAGCAGCTGAAACCTGAATCATCCCAGAAATAAGGTAAGGGAGTCCTGTAGCAGAGAAATGAGTGAATATAGCTGATGAGACAGTAAGGCTAGAGGTAAATAATTTGAGAAAATTGGACCAAATAATGGGATCAATGAATGCTTGATGAAGGCAATAGTTTTCATGTGACATTAGTGGAGACAGCTGCAAGACTTATAAATACAAGTTCAAGAATGTCCATTTTAGAGCAAGTTTTTATTTTTTTGAAGAAAACATTTAGTTATTTTTTCTAAAGAAAAGCATCTCTTTATCGATATATGGGTGAATATATCTATACTGCCCATATATATTTAGACCCCCCAAATTCTCTAAGCTGTCAGCTGTAATGTGAGTTGTTCTGGCTGCAGGAACAGACAGAAGCCCTTCTGAACTGGGTACTATAATGATGCTGACGTGCAAATCAAAATTTTGTGTATCCTGCAGCAGTTCATCGATAGAGAAAGCCAGTGTATATGCACTGGAATCTAGATGTTCAGGTAGTTCAGTGAACTTAGTTGACAGACATTTATTAAGTTCAGAGTTACAGTCTGAGGTGTATTCTGACTTGAAGAGTGTAGGTGGAAACAACCAACTGAAAGTGACCTGTTTGGAAGAGGCACAGACAGCAGTATGGTTTATTTTTCGGTTTATTTCTTGTCTGACATTGCTTATTGTGCAACTGAATGATACCTGCAAGTTTTGACCTTAGTTTGTGCTCGTGCTGGCTTTCTAATGAACTCTTTTCTGTTGCATGAATCTCAGCATCTAGATTGGACACCATTTGAGGCCTCAGCAGAGAGCCCAGGACTTAGATTGCTTCAGACATAAGGTTTGGTCTTTCAAAGCTGTCTAGTAAAGCTAGACAAACTGCTTTCAAAGAATAATTGACTCTAAATTCTCTAGGCTGTGAGAAAAATCTCAACTCAAAGTGACAACTCTATCCCCAGAAAAGTTTGTCTAAGTGATGGCTAGGGCTAATTTAGAAGAGTGAAAACTAGGCTGAGATTTCAGAAAAGTGGGCTCGACTCCTTATTCAATCAGTTCTCAGTCTGACAGGGTCTCCATGCTGTAAAGAAGAAAAAATTTTGTCTTCAAGATGCATGAGACCACTGCTGCCAAGGAAGTGGATAGGTTTTCTGCCAGGTGGGCAGGTTTACTGCGTGCTTGCAGAAACTTTTTGATGTGTGTGTACATTTTTGGGTGTTGATGAAACCAGCCTAGCAATTTCTCTAGCACTTACTTCATGCTACAAATACAAATGTCAAAAAAAGTGCCTGGGAAACAGTTATTTTCAGGTTTGTAGGAGATACACAAATGGCAAATAGTAAGAGCAGTAATACAACCAGGGAAAGTGGGACAAGTATGAAGAAAGATTTGAACCGTATTCTTTGATATTACTCATTTAACAAAGAGAAGACTCGTTTCCTAGCTGACTCCTGTGATCTGTGCTAAGATAGTTCGTGACATCATCAGTTTTCACTCTTTTCCTCCTGTTGTTCGGGGATGTAGCATTTACAGTACATTATCTGAATACAGTGTATGCTTCATATTTATGCGTCCCTTAATTAAACATTCTGCACGGGGGGTTGGGGTTCAGAAGAGCAGTCACTGCATGAGCTCTCTCCGCTTGAGCAGTGAAGAGCAAGTTGCTGTACATGACAGCATTTCATCTCTGTACAGCTGGGGACAGTAATGCATGAGCAGCAGGCGGAGGCATTAATCTCCTCAGCTATCCAGAAATGAACTGTCATGTACAGCAACTTGTTCCCTGCTCTCGCTGCTACCCAGTCCCCTCTCCTCCTGTGCCCAAGATCACCTTTGCATACATTAAGCAAGTTCTTGGGGTAATGGCAGTTTTCCTCCTGGGAGTAGCAAACTGGGGCAATATGAAGCCAGGAGGTGCTGCATTCCACAGGGCCAGGCAGTGTTGTTGGTTGTAGCAAGTAAAGAGGTGTTGGGAATGGCACAGAATATCTGTTTTCCAAGCCTGCAGGTCATAGGTTTGAGGGGTGCTGTGCTGGAGATCCTCAGAACCTGAAAGATGCTGATGTTTGTGGGGTGATGGAAAAACAGGCTGGTAATTTGCTCTCTCTGAAGCATTAGAATGTGCCCCCAGTACCTTGGCCCATTTGCTGCCCGGCTTTTGTGTAAAAGAGTCTTTTCCCAGCTGACTTCCAATGTGTCTGAGTTTCTGCTCACCTGATCAGAGCATAAACTGTCTTATATGGGAAGGAGGATCGTGAAAGAGAACAAGTCAGTTAAAAACCAGGCCCTGCTGTGAGTAAATTGTGCAGAGCACTCTACCTTCAGCATATTGGCAGAGATTAATGTAACAGTTGGGCATTTTTTGAAGGGGCGAGGCAAATTCAGGTTAATTCACAGTGGTGGGAAGTGCTGTGCTCTGTTTAATGTCAGTAGGGTGACAGTGTACTACGTGTTTCCCAGGAGTAGTTACAGCAGAAGTAAGCTTGGGAAAGAAGCAACTCAGCTTATAGAGATTTTGTTCATTAACAGAAAGCTACCACCCAGATTCCCGAGGCAAAATGCTGACAGTCTTGCTCATACAA
>VYZT01063209.1:0-14916 GCA_013400735.1 Pomatostomus ruficeps | reverse complement strand
ATATAAAAACTGAATTTTAAGGCGTAAGAATGAGGATTTTCATTGTTGGGAACGGGGCTGAGGATGATCCCGTGGGGCGTCCTTTGGGGTGTGCAGAGCTGGAATGTTTGTGCTGGACGTGTCTGCTCCGAGCCTGGCTGCTCCTGGGCCGGGATGTATCCGCAGAAACCGGAATTTTTGTGGTGGAATTACCGTCGGTGTGATGGCCGCGGTGCAGATAACCCATGGGGGAATTTTCTTCTTTGATCTGGACCTTCAAATAAGACTTAAACTACCTGGAAATGCTAAAAGCAATGAAGAAAAAGCAATTAGGGTCTCCCTGAAGGCTCCAGAGCCTTTAATTTGCTCTCAGAGGGCGCGAGCGGGATTTTATTGAAGTGTTCGGAGGGAGGGAAGAGGAATGATGTTTTTCCCAGGAAACAGTGCTGGAGCTGAGGATAATTCAGGACTGGAGAGGGTGAGGGATCTGAGACAGCTGAGATCTCCTTGTGGTCGAAGTTCTGCTCTTCTGGGCTTTTCCTTCTTGGAAAAACTGGGGATTTTCCAGTTTTCTCGAGGTGTGCTTGGGAATTTCTGTGTCCGGTGCAGGAAACACATCCCAGGGTGTCCAGGATCTGCTTTTCTGGGCTCAGAGCACCCCCAAAATCTTCCCTGCAGGGTCGCGGCCAGGTCAGGGTTGTTGATAAAGCTGCTCCTCCTCTTTTCTGTGGCCTGTCCGTTCGGGAACGCTGAGGAAAGGCAGGACCAGAGGCTCTGCAGCTCCTTCTCCATCATTTTCCGGGATTAATCCCTGCTCAGCACCACGGCAGCACCCTCTGGAGCGCTGCTGCTTCATTTTCCCTCCACTCCCGTGCTTGATTTTAGGCTGCGGCTCATTTTCCTTCCAAAAAAAAAAAATAAAAACGAAGACTCAGCTAAAACACAAATCAGAATTCCAGCCGAGCGTCCGAACGCGGCGGGGATTGAGCTGTCCCTGTCAGCTCCCTGCCGGATCCCGCTCGGTTATTTCCACAAAAAGCTCTAAAATTGGGAAACGCGCTCCTGAATGGGCCATTCATCCCTCGTTTCCGCGGGGATACGCTCCTGCCAGGCCGAGATGGCTTTGTCAGCCCAACCCGAGGCAGAAAATCCAGGGATTTCAGGCACCGAGTGAGTCCCCAGCCACTCCCGGCAAGGAAAATCGGGATAATTACAGCCTGACAAAGCAGAGCCGGAGCTGGCTGCCTTTTGTTGGGTTTTACCTTGTGAGAGGTTGGCTTCGGGGCACCTCCGAGCCGGCGGCAATGAAGATTCCGGAGCTTTTTTTGGCTGCGGAGCGTCGGGTTCCTGCCAGCTGAAAAGGGAGGGATTTGGAAGGGAAACCTGGAAAAGTTCAGCCACGTGCCTGGGACAGCGGAGCTGTCAGAGCCCGAATTGGTGACACCTCCTCTCCCAGCAGTGTCCCGGGGTGAGGCGCTGTCCAAATCCAAGGAAAAGCGGCATTCCCGGATTTGGCACAAAAATCCGTGGGTGATTTGGGAGTTTGTGCTGCCCCGCCACCTCTGCTCCCAGAGAATTCCACACGGGAATTCCGAGCCTCCCCAGGCTGTCGGTGTTGCTGTTGTCGTCCTCTCCCTTCTCCCAAGGGCAGATCCCCAAATTTCCCCAATCACACGGATTTAGGAGCTGCTCCATGGCTCTCCTGTTTTCCTTGCTCCCTCCAAGCTGTTCCACAACCGCGGAATCCTGGAATGGTTTGGGTTGGAATGTTGGAGATCATCCTTCCACCATCCCAGGGTGCTCCAACCCGGCCTTGGACACTTCCAGGGATGGGACATCCGAACTTCTCCGGGAAATCTGTCCCACCAGCGCTTCCCATCATTTATTCAGGACGAAACGGCTTCAGCAGCTTCTCTGATCCTGATTTCGCCCATTTATTTTTGGCCGTTGATGATTTTATCAAACTGCAAACAAACCAGAGCAGCACCCCGGAGAAACGCATCCCAAACCTCGCCGTCCGCAGGGAAACGCCCGATCCCTTTTATATCAAATTTATTCGTGGCTTCTCACTTTGCTTTTCCACTTTCTCAGGTGGGTTTGCAGGGAGACGGACACAGAAAATGGATTTGATTGGGTCTGATCGGAGCCGAGGCTCGGGAAGGGTGAGGAGGGGATGGAGTGGGGCAGGTCCTGCTGCTCTGTCCCCTCATCCCGGGACGCGGCGCAGCTCTGCAGAGAAGTCTCACGGAGCCCTCTTGAGGCAGTGGAGCATCACTGTCCGGCTCCTGCGGATCAGGGAATCGGGGCTGGAAGGTGCAAAACCCACCGGGATTCTGATCCTTCTTCGTTTTGGGAATCACAGAAACTCCCGAGCTGGAGGGACCCACAGGGATCGCCCTGTCCCATCCCTGGCTCTGCTCAGACCCCCAAAATCCCACCCTGGGCATCCCTGGAGCGGTGTCCGAGCTCTCCTGGAGCTCTGGGGCCGGGACCATTCCCTGGGGATCCCTGGGATCCATCCTGACCCTGCTGTGAGACAATTCCATCCCATTCCCTCGGGATGTGCCTGTCCCAGGGACCGGAGCAGCTGCAGGTGGGGTGGAAGGGCCCTGTCCGTGTCCTGCAGCCTCCAGTCCGTGGATTTTTGGGAATTCCAGGCTCCCAGCTGCTCACGTGGCTGTTCTGGGCTAAATGGCACCACCCCCTTTAGTGCAGAGCCATGGAGTCGTGGAATGGTTGGGATGGGAAAGATTCGGAACATCTCATCCCATCCCACAGGCAGGGACACATCCCACTGTCCCAGGGTGCTCCAGCCTGGACTTGGACACTTCCAGGGATCCAGGGGCAGCCACAGCTTCTCCGGGAATCTGTGCCAGGGAAGAATCTCTTCCCAACACGTGTTCCAACCGTTGTTCCAATCCGTGCCATTCCCTGGAGTGGCTCCAGCCCCGTTCCTGGGGACGCAACGGCTCCTGGGGAGGGTGAGGAGAGGCCAGAGCTGCTCCTGCTCCCCTCACGGGGCTCAGCAGGGATTTCACGGCAGCAGATCCGGGTGGCAGCGGATGGGAAGCGTTTCCTTGACATTCCCGGCGCTGGGATCAGTCAGATCCCACCCAGCCAGCTCCACCTGGGATACCAGAGGTTCTGGGGTGCCCTTTGTTAGCAGCAGCACAGCTTGGATCTCAAAAGTTAACAACCCTGAGTCCCTGGGTTTTTATCCCTCCTGTGCCGCATTAATTTATCCATTTATTTATTAATTTATTAATTTATCAATCTGCCCGTCCCCAGCACCGCGAGCAGAGCCAAGCGCAGAGAGGCGGGCGATCCCCGCATTAATCTCCCGGGGAATTGCAGAACGTTGGCCGGGTTTGTTCTGCATTCGCCGCAGCTGACAGCTCTCCAGGGGAGCCGAGGATGTGCCACGGCACTGCAGCATCCCGGCGGGAGCCGGGCGCTCCAAAGCCATCCGCCGCCTCTGGAATGCCGGGCTGGCACAGCTGGCACGGGTATCCCATTCCAGGGCGTGTCTGCCGGGGAAAACCAGTTCCTTGTTACCCTAGAGTGCGCTTTGCTGAGTGCTCCTGGGAAATTCCCTCTGCCTGTCTCGATTCCCAGCTCCATGGTTATCCAGGGGGAGGGCAGAGCGTTCCAGCTCAGCCACAGCGATTCTGGAGTTCTCCCTGCCCAGGGAAGTCCCATCCCTCGTTACCCCAGAGTGAGTTTCAGTGAGTGCTCCGAGGAAATTCCCTCAGCATTGCTGGATTCCCAGCTCAGTGATTATCCAGGGAAGGACAGAGCGTTCCATCCGCCCAGGAGAGGTTCTGGAGTTCTCCCTGCCCAGGGAAAACCCATCCCTTGTTGTCCCGGAGTCAGCTTTGCTGAGTGTTCCGAGGAAATAACCTCTGCTCCCTCAATTCCCAGCTCGGTGATTATCCAGGGCAAGGACAGAGCCCTTCGTACACCTGGGAGAGGTTCTGGAGTTCTCCCTGCGCAGGGAAAACCAATTCCTTGTTACCCCAGAGTCAGCTTTGCTGTGTGTTCCAAGGAAATAACCTCTGTTCCCTCAATTCCCAACGCGGTGATTATCCAGGGCAGAGCTCTCCATCCACCTGGGAGAGGTTCTGGAGTTCTCCCTGCGCAGGGAAGCGATTCCGGAGCCCCCCGCGTGGCTTCCCAGAAGGATTTGCCGAAGGAGCCGCTGGTACTGGTAATGATCCCGCATAAAAAGCCCCATTTACATCAAATGGCACCAGAAATGGCGCTTTATATTCCCTCCTCAGCGCAGAAGTACAAATTAGTATTTGTTCCGAGCTATTGCTGTTCAAAGAGCTTTTAATTGCTTTTCCGATCCCTCATCCGCGGCGCGTTCCCGTCGGGAGCGGCCGCCTCTGGAGCGGCTCGGAGCCGACCTTGAGGGGCGCCCAGTGGTCCGTGGCGTGTCGGAGCGCGAGCGGCGTCGGTTCTAGCCGAACGTTTTATTATTCCGGAGTGAAAGTCCCGCTGCGCGATCGAAGGCAGCGCTCGCGTCGGCCTCTGCCAATTTTCGCCTTGAAAAATTGGTTTGGCACGGGCAGCTCGGCGCTTCCTCAGGGAGCGGAGCAGGGTTTTTCAGCAGCGTTCGAAGCAAATTGCTGAAATTCCTTTTGAGTTGCGAGTCAATAAAATGTCACCCCGAGCTGAGATTCGCGCTCTCAGCTGGCGAAAAACTCGGTGGCTCTTCCAGATTTTCCCGGGATCCGATCTGAAGCATGAAAAGGGATTCCCTCAGCCCAGGGTGTGTTTGTGGTCGTTGTATAAAAGGTGAGAGACTTTTCCTGCCCTCGGGAATCCTTGGGTGGTGTCTGGGCTGTGAATTCCAAACTCTCCCTTCCCTGCTCCCTCTCCAAGGTCCCGGCAGTGAGGGCACAACTTTCCCCAAACCTTGGCTGGATCAGTGGGAATCCCATCTGTGACGGAAATTTGGCTTTTTCCACAATTTTCTGACAACCTGAGTTCCGTCTCCACTCAGGGAAGGGCTTTTCCTGGTGAACTTTGGGAAGGAAGGGACATTTTCCATCTTTTGTGACCCAGGGTGGGTTTTTTTGCACATCCAGGCCGCGCTGTCAGGTTGGGGATCCCCTCTGATGGGAGCCACATGGAGATTTACACCTGGGAGGTGCCGTTCCCACCTCGGAGGGAATCTGGGGCAGGGAAAATCCAGGTGTCCCTGCCCGGTGTGGGATCATTCCCACCTCAGAGGGGATCTGGGGCAGGGAAAATCCAGGTGTCCCTGCCCAGTGTGGGATCATGGTCATGGATAACCCACGTGGAGCCTCCTCTCCCCCTTTTCTCCGGTTCCAGGGCTCCTCCCCTGCTCTGTTTCCCTTCTCTCTGATCAGATGTCCTGGGAATATTTCTTTTTACTAAATAAGGGAAAGAGATCCCGGAGATCCTCCCATTCCTGGATCTCGGAGCAGCACCTCGGCAGGGCAGGGCCTGAGCTTGGAACTCAGCCCGGAGCAGGGGGATTCAGCCAGAGCTGGTTCCTCTGGATGAGCCTTGGGAAAATCCCGATATTCCCCGGGGAATTGTGGGCACCTTTCCCACCGCCAGCAGTTCTCTGTTTCCCCATCAGAGAGGGACTGGGATGCAAATCCCAGCCTGGGTGACAGCTTTTCCCAGGCAGGTGACAGCGCCAGCGCCCCAGCGCGAGCTGCTGCCTGGAAATCGGGGATGGGCTCAGCCCCACAGCATGCAGGACCCCCCAGGTGTAGGGATTTCCCTCAGGGGACATCCCTGATCCCACAAAAACCCCCGGGATGGCACGGGGCTGGCAGGGCGCAGACATTTTGTGCACAGGCAGGAGGGGGCCTGGAAGGAAGTGGCTTTGATGGTTTTTTGCCTTTTTATACCTTTTTTATACATTTTTATACCCTTTCCCTTTTTCTTTTTTTTAAATACCTTTTCTCTTTCCTTGTCCCTCGGCCCTGCGTGTTTGTAACTTTGTGATCTGAGATTGAGCTCAGCTTGGGGCTTCTCTGAGGGGAGCAGACGAAACATCCCGAATGTCCCAAAACCAGAGCCTCCAGCCTTGCCCGGAGCCTCCTCTCTGGAACAGGTTTGTTCAGCTGGGCTGGAGTCTCATTTAGAGAGAGATAAAGGGACAATTACCTCATTTATTAAGTTTCTAATTGGGGGATTTTAGGTAGATCTGCTCATTTGTGAGCTCCGTCCAATTGTATCCGCGTTGTACACCTGGGATCCTTTGAAACCAAGGAAATTCCCTTCTTCCCCTCCGATTTTTGGCAGCTCCCGCAGGCACAGAGCGGGGTTTTGTTGAGTCTGAGCCTTCCCGCTGCCAACCAGCTCCGGGATTTTCATCTGGAAATGGGTTTGGGAGAGCAGGGGCAGCCAACTCCGTGTTCCAGAGGCAGCCCCTGGCACAGGGCTGGGAACAGCTCCTGGTGGCAGCTGTGACAGGGACCCCAGAGAGGTCACAGAGCCCCAGCCAGGTCCTTCCAGCAGCTCCCATCCTCCCAGGAAAAGCAGGATAACAGCAGGGAGGGAATTGTGAAAGGCTGAGGCAGCCAAATTGAAGCAGGAAAATTTTGGGAAGCAAGGAGAGGTTTGTTTTTTATACGGTGCTGTCCCAGGAACAGCATCAGCTGAGGGTGTTTCAGCATCCAGCTTTGATTTCCTTGGATTTTTTGGTTCCCTGAGACGAGGATTGCACACGGGGCTCCCAGGCAGCTGTGCCAGGTGGGATTTGGGGAAAAAATTCCTCACTGGAAAAGTGGAGAAACACAGGAAAGGGCTGTGGTGGAAGGGCTGGAAAAATCCGTGGGTGTGGAATTTCTCTGTGGTGTTCCGAGGTTGGGCTGGGTGATCCTGGAGGCGTTTTCCGATTTTTGAGATTGTGAGTTGTTGCAAGAAATGATAAAACTGGGAATGGGAGCAGAGCCCTGCAGGTCTAAATCGGATTTAAGTGGGAAAAAGGTCAGGAAAACATGGAAAAACCAGCCAGGTGTGGATTCAGGAGGCTCAGGGCAGCACCTAAGCAGCTCCAGCCATGGATTTTCCTCAGATTTTGCCCAGGTTTTCCTCCCAGGACAGGGAGATTTCCCAGAGTTATGAACGAAGCTGGAAATTTTTCCTTGGAATCTCCTTTTGGGCTTTGTGCTCCAAGCCAGGGAAGCTTTTTCAGGAGCGGCTTTTTGGGAGGAGGGGGTGGAAAGCTGATCCGAGAGGAGCTCGGAGCTCTGGGAAGCGCGGGAGCTCTGGAATTCCTGCTCGCATTCTTTTCCAGCTCTATTTTTGTTTGCTCTGTCTGCTTTGCAGCCCCAAAGGCGGCCCAGCTCCCAATTTGGGAAAAACTCCGCGCAGCACCGGGGGCAAAGCTTTTTTCCAGCAGGGAGAACGGGCCACTTTTCCCAGGAATTTTCTCTCCTGCTTGATCCCTGTCCAGGTTCCCATCTCCTCTCCTTGTCGCACGCACGGGCAAATCCCAAAAGTTTTGAAAAGAGAAAGCAGCATCCAAAAAAAATTTAAAAAAAAAAAAAAGTGGTTAATTTTATATCCTCCGGAGGGAATTGGCTTTGCCACAGACAGATGGATCCTGTAATTCCCGGCCTCTCGACATGACTATACATGGATCGGTGTGTGCATTCCCGGCTCCCTGGGGTTGGGAGGCCGGGGGGTGCTGGATGCTCCCAGAATTCCACCTGGAGCAGGGATGGGATCGGGGACACAAATCCCTGGCTCTGCCTTTCCCAGGCGGGAATTTCACAGCTCCAACCCCGTCCCAAAGCCAATCAATTAACAGAAATCAATCAAACTGCAGGGCAAGAGTGGGATATTGGAGAGAATCAGCATTCCTGAAGGGTTCGGGGGCAAAACATCCACCCCGAGGGCCAGGAGGAAAAACAGCGGGAAGGATTTGGAGGGAAGGATTTGGTGGGAAGGATTTGGAGGAAAGGATTTGAAGGGAATGATTTGGTGGAAAGGATTCGGTGGAAGGATTTGGAGGGAAGGATTTGGTGGAAAGGATTCAGTGGAAGGATTTGGTGGGAAGGATTTGCTGGAAAGGATTTGGAGACAGAGAGGCTGAGGAGGCCAGGGAGTGCTGGATGCTCCCAGAATTCCACCTGGAGCAGGGATGGGATCGGGGACGTAAATCCCCGGCTCTGCCTTTCCCAGGCGGGAATTTCACAGCTCCAACCCCGTCCCAAAGCCAATTAATAAAGAGAAATCAATCAAACCAGGGCGAGAACGGGATATGGGAGAGAATCAGTGTTTTCCCTTCATTCCTGGAGGATTCAGGGCCAAACACCCACCCCGAGGGCTGGAAGGACAAACAGCGGGAAGGATTTGGTGGGGAAGATTTGATGGAAAAGATTTGGAGGGAAGGATTTGGTGGGAAAGGATTTGATGGAAGGATTTGGTGGAATTGATTTGGTGGGAAGGGATTTGAAGGGAAGGATTTGGTGGGAAAGGATTCGATGGAAGGATTTGATTGAAGGGATTTGGTGGAATTAATTTGGTGGGAAGGGATTTGAAGGGAAGGATTTGGTGGGAGAGATTTGGTGGGAAGGGATTTGGAGGGAAGGATTTGGTGGAAAAGATTTGGAGGGAAGGATTTGGTGGAAGGGATTTTGTGGAAGGGATTTGGTGGAAGGATACGGTGGGGAAGGATTTGGTGGAAGGATTTGGTGGGAATGATTTGATGGGAAGGGGTTTGGTGGGAAAGGATTTGGTGGAAGGGATTTGATGGAAAAGATTTGGAGGGAAGGATTTGGTGGGGAAGGATTTGGTGGGAAGGATTTGATGGGAAGGGATTTGGTGGAATTAATTTGGTGGGAAGGATTTGGTGTGAGAGATCTGGTGGGAAGGGATTTGGTGGAAGGGGATTTCAATCCCTCCATTCCCGAAGGGTTTGGAGGCCAAACCCTTTTGCCAGAANAATTAATTTGGTGGGAAGGATTTGGTGTGAGAGATCTGGTGGGAAGGGATTTGGTGGAAGGGGATTTCAATCCCTCCATTCCCGAAGGGTTTGGAGGCCAAACCCTTTTGCCAGAAGAACAAACAATGGAAAGTTGTTTTTGGGAAGGATTTGGTGGGAAGGATTTGGTGGAAGGGATTTGGTGGGAAGGGTTTGCTGGAAGGGATTTGGCCNGTGGGAAGGGTTTGCTGGAAGGGATTTGGCCGGAAGGATTTGGTGGAAGGGATTTGGAGGGAAGAATTTGGTGGGGAAGGATTTGGAGGGAAGGATTTGGCGGGAAGGATTTGGTGGGAAGGGATTTCAATCCCTTCATTCCCAAAGAGTTCAGAAATCCCAGTTCATGCCGGCACTGCAGCTGGGAGAGGGTGAGAGCCAGAGGTGATGAGGAGAACAATTTATCACCCCCCAAACCCTCCTGAGAGGAACCCAAACCCCATTCCCATTCCTCTGCTCCTTTCCCTGCCCTCCCCAGGCTGGAATTGCTGGGATTTGCATCCCTCCCTTCCCACGGCCGGGCTCCCAGCGCACACAGACACCCCCGGAGCAGAGCGGCAGGAATCGCTCCTGGCTGCGGGCTGGGGATGTTCCTCAGCTCCTCCCTTTCCCGAGCTTTTCCCCATTCCCAGGGCTGGGTTTATCCCGGGAGAGGGTGATGAACTCAGACTCCCAGACAGGTGACGAGGGAACAAACAGAGCCGGGGATGTTCCCCACCCAACCCGCACGAGTCCTTTTGTGTTTCAGAAACGATTTCGAGCCGTGAGCTTCCTCCCACTCCTTTTTTTTCCCCTTTTTTTTTCTTTCCTCCCCTCCTCCTCACCCATCAGAGATCCATATTTGATTTTTTCGCTCCGACACGAGTTAAAAAACCCGACTGTAAAGAAACCCGACTGGCGGATTTACGGCCGCGGCTGTCACCGCTCGGCAGCCGGGCTGGGAAATGAAGGTTAACAAGTTTGGGCTCGGGGGGGGAAAGCTTGTAAAGCAGCAGCCCCGCCGCAGGCTCCGTGTCACCGCCGCCTCCCCGGGAACGGATCCTTCCCGAGCTGCTCCAGCCCGGGGTTATTTATCATCCTCTGCAGCGAATATTTCTCTAATTGCGCGGCCTCGCTGCAAACTCGCGAAACCCCAAATCGAATTTTTTTCCCCTCGTTTGCTGCAGAGGGAAAACAGAGACCCTGAGGGGGAGCTGGTGGAGGAGGTGAAGGATCGGCTGGCACCGGGCAGGCTCAGCCAGGTGCCCAAATCCCAGCGGCAGGAGGCACAGGATGCTCCAGAACATCTCCCGTGCGTTCTCCTGCTGTTTCTGTGGCTGTGGGTGAGGACAGGGACGCTCTGCCTGTCCCCCGGGCTGCCCGGTGTCCCCTGTCCCCCGGTGTCCCCTGGTGCCTGAAGTGTGAACTCCTGACTCGGGGGGTTTGCTGAAATTAGACAAAATCGCTCCTGCTCTTTGTTTAAACTCGGAATTCGGTCTGGAAAGGATCAAATCTCCTCGGGAATTGTCTGCTCGGAGGAGAAGGACTCGTGAAGGTGAAGGGTTGGCCGTGTCCAGGGGCTTTTCCGTGCCTGGATCACCCAGGAGGAGAGGAGGCTGAGGGGAAACTCCTCGGGATCTGCAGCTCCGAGCTCGGCTCTCTGGGATCAGGGAACGGTTGGAGCTGTCAGGGAGGGTTAGGTTGGATTTTAGGAAAGGTTGGATTTGAGGAAAGGTTGGATTTAGGGAAGGTTGGATTGCAGGAAAGGTTGGAAATCAGGAAAGGCTGGATTTTAGGGAAAGGCTGGATTTCAGGAAAGGCTGGATTTCAGGGAAGGTTGGATTTTAGGGAAAGGTTGCATTTCAGGAAAGGCTGGATTTCAGGAAAGGCTGGATTTCAGGAAAGGTTGGATTTCAGAGAAGGTTGGATTTCAGGGAAAGGCTGGATTTCAGGAATGGTTCCTTTTCCAGAGAACCACTGCCCAGGCTCCCCAGGGAATGGTCCCGGCCCCAGAGCTCTGGGAGCGTTTGAACACCACTCCAGGGATGCCAGGGTGGGATTTTTGGGGTGTCCGAGCTGGACTGGATGATCCCAGTGGATCCTTTCCAATCAGGACATTCTGTGATCCCGTAACTCAGTGAGTGGAGCCAAACTGGGACCCCACTCCAGCACCTCGGAGCCAAATCCCCTCCTCACTCCCCTCTCCCAGCCTTCACTGCTCTCCCGATTTCTGAACCCCGAAGGTGCCACGTTCAGGTTTTTTAGCATCTCCGTGGAAACCACTCGGGGGTTGTGGCGATTTGAAAAAGAACTCGGGCGTGGCTCAGGTTTTGGATTTGAAAAGAAGCTCGGGCAGGGCTCAGGTGGGCTCAGGTTTTGGATTTGAAAAGAACTCGGGTGTGGCTCAGGTTTTGGATTTGAAAAGAAGCTCGGGCAGGGCTCAGGTGGGCTCAGGTTTTGGATTTGAAAAGGAGCTTGGGTGGGCTCAGGATTCCGATGTGAAAAGTTGCTCGGGTGTCGCTTGGGTTGGGCTCAGGTTTCAGGCCCTGGGCCGGGCAGGAACTCGAAAATTTGGGAAGAGAAGCAGGGAAGCTCTCAAAGACAGAAATGCAAAAATTTCCTGCGGAAAGGAACTCAGGTGTGAGCTCGGGATGGGGTTTTTGTGACAACACAAACTTCATCTTCGGGTGGTTTGGAGAGATCCAGGCTCAGCCCTGACTCTTCCACGGAAATCCGGATGAATCCGCACCTGGGAGGGAGCCGCAAATCCGCTTTTTGAAGCGCCAGCTCCCTCCTGCCCCTCGTTAACTCTCGGCCTGACCTCTCTTTAAAGGTTTAATCACAAAAAAGATTAATTTGCTTTTGATGTCAGGGTTAATGAACTGCTGGGCCTTCTCAGCTTCATTTGACTGGAGCTCGGGAGCGGCCGGGGTTGGAGCTGGGCAGGGAAAGGTTAATCCAGGGTTGGGTGCTGAGGGTTGAGCTGGAATCAAAGCCACCCTGGAGTGGGGAAGGAGGAAATTCCGTGCTGTGCTGGGGGTCACGGCGCCGCGGTCACCAAGGCGATGGCAGCGCGTCGCCATGGCAACGCCAGCCGCCTCCTCGGGCCCGGCATTGCCGCGGATCCGCAAATAAAACAATAATTCGACAAATAAAACAATAACTCGATGGTTTTCGGCGAGGCCGCGAGGAGGATTTCCGTGGGGCGGGAGGGTTTGGGAGCTCGCGGTGTCGGCGGCGTCGCTTTGGGGTTTATGAAGTGTGGAAAACGCCGTTCGCTCTCCTGTCAGGATTTGCAAAAAAGCCGATATTTTAATATGGATTTATTACCAAAGCCGCCGAGCTGCAATCTAAAATCTCCCTCATTCTCTGCAAATTCAGCTTTGCGTTGTCTGCTCCATCCCTGCCTGGAGGATACAAATAATTTTTGATTTTTCCTGGGAGCAGGAGCTGGATCCAGGCCCCGAATTGCCACTAAAATAACGGAATTCAGCTTTATTAGCTCCGATAACAGCAGCATTAATTAAAATTATTATAAAATATGTCGCTGTGAGGCCGGGGAAACACCAGAGCAGAGGTTTGGAGCAGGCCTGGTTCCGGGCCTGCTCCTTGTGGAGCTTCTCTGCTTTTCTGGGAAAACCGGGAGGAAAACTCGATTGGGGCGTGGAAAAGAGAAAATTGCAAATTAAATAATCCCAGAATGGGGTGGAAACGACCTCAAAAGGGATTTTATTCCATGGGCAGGGACAGCTCCCACCCATCCCAGGGTGATTCCTGGATGGGAAATCCTGGAAAATCCTTGGTGGTTTTTTTTTGTTTGTTTATCAGAATCTTAAATATTCCAGCTCTTCATATCCCAGGACGCACGAAAGGAAAAGGCAGAGCCTCGTTCTTCTTTTTAATTAACAGAATTAATAGAAATATAAATATATCNCCAGGAATCAGCAGGAATGCTGCGTTGTATTTTAAAAATTAATTTTTTTGTGGTTAACAGGCCCAATGAAGGCAATTTCAGCTCCTCCCCAGCTGGATGTGGGATTCTGGGATGGTGTCGTTATTGCCGCTGTAATTAGCGGTGGGTAATTAGCGCTCATTAACAGCCCCCCTTTGGCCTCCCAAAGCCAAACCCATCCACTCCTGCCCGGGGAGAGTCTCAGGTGTTCCCCAACCTCACAAAAACAGCGGATTGCAATAATTTTAATTAGTGCCGCTGTTATTAGGGCTAATAAAGCCGAATTCTGTTATTTTAGCCATGGTTTTATGCCGTTTTATATAAAAATAAATTATAAAATTTATATAAAATTAGAACCGCTAATTTATTTTTTTCCCCTGTATCGTTTTGTTCCCGTAACCATCAAACCGCACTGAAATCCAGGGCGTGCTTGAGGCAGAATTCCTGGAAAATAAATGAGGAAAATCCGATGAAAATCAGTTTAGAGTCCTGTTTTCCAGGAAAATCCAGAGGAAAGTCACCCCCTCAGTCCTTTTTTCCAGAGTTTTGTGGTTTTGCCTGAATTTTAGGAATAAATGGGGCAAGAGAAGCGCGGCGCAAAGGATTTCCTGTGGATATTGGTGGCGGTTTCACGGAATTTAATTCCATTGATTTTTTATTGCCAAGAAGGTGAAATTCTGGGAGCGCCGGGCCATCTCCGGAGTGGGAAATCGAAGAATTCTGAACATCCTGTGTGCCAGGCCAGGATTTTGGGATGCAGACAGGTGAGGAGGAGCTGCTTGGTGGTGGTGATTCCGGGTTTTCCGTCCGAGCGGTGCCCGCTGATCCGACAATTCCGAGGGCAGCTCTGCCTGGAATTCCCTCCTGAGCTCCCTGCCCGTCGCTGCCTGGGCAGAACAAATTATTCTTGTCTCAGGAGCAGCAGGGATTTCAGTTGTTGTTATTTTTAAATTCCTCAGGCACAAACCGTCTGCAGCTCCTCCTGAGGGCCCTGGGGAGCTCAGCTCCCTGGTGTCCGGCCTGGAGAAACCTTCGGGTTGGATTTTAGGGAAAAGGTTTCTCCTTGGAGTGTGGAACAGCTCCCGGGGAACGGGCACCACCCCAGAGCTCCAGGAGAGTTTGGACACCACCCAGGATGGGATTTTTGGGGTGTCTGTGCAGGGCAGGGCAGGACTCTGATCCTGATCCCTCCGGTGTTCAGTGATTCCAGAATTCCCGGCTAAGATGGAGCAGGAGCCGGCGGGAGCGGCTCATACCGGTGCCAGCTGCCCACGCTGGCGGCTGCTGCCAAACCCAGCTCTGCTTTTTGTCCCTTTTTGTCCCTTTTTGTCCCTTTTTGTCCCTTTTTGTCCCTTTTTGTCTCGCTGCTTCTCCTCCCTGATCCTCGTGGCCGGGGTTTAATCGCCGCTTTGGTCCCGGCGCTCCCGGCTAAAAGCCGGGATCAATAATTCACCGGGAAGAACAGCGGGGAGCGCCGAGGTTCCCATCTGCCGGCCTTGGCACAGCTTGGTGTTTTCCGAGACAAAGAGAAGCTTGGAATTATTGTTGGGATTGTTTTGGGGGCTGCTGGAGGGGAGGAAAAGTGGATTTTCCCTGGATTTGTTCTCCTGGCTCCGTGAACGGTTTCTGGGATTGCTTTGGGGGCTGCTGGAGGGGAGGAAAAGTGGATTTTCCCTGGATTTGTTCTCCTGGCTCCGTGTTTGATCCGAGCCTGGGATGCAGATGTGGGTTTGCAGGTGATCGTTCCCGTGCTGTTAAATCTTGGAATATTCAGCTCTTTGGGAGCGTTTCTCTCTTTTATCTCCAGCCTTGGGAAAGAAAAGGGCAGGGGGTCGTTGTTGTCCCCACAGGGTGTCCCCGAGATTCCTCAGCCCATGGAAAAGGTGACAGGATGGAGTTACCCGTCCTAGGAATGAGCTGGATCCGGAGATCCCGAGGGATCACAAAAATCACAATAACTGGACCTCAGCCGAGCTGGTGCCTCCTCAGGATCCGGTGTTCCCATGTCAGGGTGGGCAGAGAAGGTGAACATTCC
>VYZT01063208.1:56362-102270 GCA_013400735.1 Pomatostomus ruficeps | reverse complement strand
CAGGGTCCCGCAGAAGTAGGCAGAGGTGTGCCAGCGATTCGGCGGCTGAGGCTGGAAGCACTGAGGTGTCCCAGCTGACAGGGCTGACCCTCAGACCCCGGCTGGGAGAAGCTGGCTCCCTGGGATGGGGAAAAAGCTCGGGGATCCCAGGTTTCTTCCCCCAAGACATGTAGAAAGCTGCAGGAAGAGAGTGAAATCTGGAGTGGTGGCAGAGTCTCCCCGGAGCTCCCACCACCTTCCTCTCCTCCGAGAAGCAAAAAAAAAAAAAAAAGTGCCCTGCCCCCGCCCATAGGGTTGTGCTTTTTTTTTTCCCGCCCCCCTGCCTACCCCAGGGCCAGGCACTCGCCCCCTAGTCCCTTTGTCTCTCTTAATCATTCACCCATTATCGCCCCCCAGCAACAAGAATGGGGGAAAATTCCTAAGACAGAGAGACAAACAAAAAAAAAAGGAAAAACTATCCCAAACCCCAACACTTGCCTTTCACAAATCCCTGCTAGCTATGCCTGAGCCTCTTGTTGTTCTGCACATGCCATGTGATGGCACTCAAGATGATCACCCATGACCTTCCCCAGCACTGAGGTCCGGCTGACTGGTCTGTAGTTCCCTATATTCTCCTTCCGATCTTTCTTGCAGAGGGGTGTCACATTTGCTAAGTTCCAGTCAACAGGGACCTCCCCGGTTAGCCAGGGCTTCTGGTAAATGATGAAAAGTGGACAGGTGAGCTCTTCCATCAGCTTTCTCAGTACCCCTGGGTGGATCCTGTCCAACCCCATAGACTTGTGCATGTCTAAGTGGTATAACAGGTGGCTGATCATTTCTACTTGGATATAGGGTCTTCATTCTGCTCCCCATCTCTGTCTTCCTGTTAAAGGAGCTGGGTACCTGGAGAATGACTGGTTTTACTATTAAAGTCTCAGGAAAAGAAGCCATGAAGTACCTTAGGTTTTTCCTTTGCCCTTCCTCTCTCTGAGGGCTTGTGGAGGAGCTGGAAGATAGTGGAGAACAAGGGGAGTTTATGCTTCTTCATCACCAATTTAGTCCAGGCGTGTCTGTGGGGGGTGCCAAGCAGATGACAGACACAGGGGAATACTCATTCCCCACTAAAATGAACCCCAGAGAGATCAGTATTAAGTGGCTGTGCACCATGACCTAAGTGCAGAAGAGACAGTTCTTCCTGGAGGAGTCTGAATTGTGATGCCTCTCATGGCCTCAGCTGTCTCCAGTCCAATCTCTTCTCTGTCTGTGACAGAGAACAGGGGCTACTAAGGGGCAAGATACTTACCAGTGGTCAGAGAAACCTTCAGGTCTTTGTGGGGTCCTGCTACCTGCCTTTTCTTTCCAAATTCAAGGTAATACGATTTTCTAGTGGGTGAGCCTGGCTGGATGCCAGGTGCCCACCAAAGCCACTCTACTATTTCCCCTCCTCAGCTGGACAAGATAGAGAAAATATAATGAAAGTCTCCTGGGTTGAGATAAGGACAAGGAGAGATCACTCACCATGGGCAACACAGACTCAGCTAGGGGAAATTTAATTTATTACTAGTCAAATCAGAGTAGGGTAATGAGAAATAAAACTACAATTGAAACACCCTTCTCTTCACCTCTCCCTTCTTGCTGGGCTCAATTTCACACCAAATTTTTTCTACCTCCTCGCCCATGGTGGTGCATGGGGACTAGGACTGAGGGTTGTGGTCAGTTCACCACATGTTACATCTGCTGTTCCCTCATACTCAGCTGGAGGACTCCTCATAGTCTTCCCCTGGTCCACTGTGGGGTCCTTCCCATGGGAGACATACTTCCAAAATCTTCTCCAGCACAAGTCCTTCCAATGGGCTACAATTTTCATTGTAGCTGCAGCGTGGGTACCTTCTACAGAGTGCAGCCCTTCAGGGAAAGACTGCTACAATATGGGTCCCCCATGGGGTCATGGGTCCCCCATGGGGTCACATGTCCCACCAGAAAACCTACTCAGTGTGGGCTCCTCTCTCCACAAGTCCATCCAGGAGCCTGCTCCAGTGCAGACCTCCCATGGAGTCACAGTCTCCTTCAGGCATCCACCTGCTCTGATATAGGATCCTCCACAGGCTGGAGGTGGATCTCTGTTTCCCCACGGCCCTCCATGGGCTGCAGTGGAAGAGCTACCTCACTATGCCCTTCCCTAGACTGCAGGAACATCTCTGATACAGCACCTGGAACACATCTGTTCCTCCTTCTTCACTGGCCTTGGTGTCTGCAGAGCTGTTCCTCCCACATATGCTCACTCCTCTCTCCCTTGTTGTTGAACAGGTTTTTTAACCCTTCTTAAGTCTGTTACCCCACAGGCACTACCACCACCACTGATGGGCTTGGCCTTGACCAGCTCTGGGTCCATCCTGGAGCCAGCTGGCACTGGCTGTGTCAGACATGGGGGAAGTTCTGGTAGTTTCTCACAGAAGCCACCCCTGTAGGCTCCTGCTACCAAAACCTTCCCATGTGCACTCAATATAGGTTTCTTATTTCTAGGACTGTTTCACTAAAAAAGAAAGGGAACATCCCTTCTTCTGCTGTCTGTTCCTTTAAAGATAACAACACGTTCCCAAAGAGACAGTTTCTGAAGGAGCATTTAGCAATATCATTACATCAGTAGTAATTCCTTTCACAAAATAACTTCACATAGATTTGCTGCTGGGACTACACTAGATTTGTATTTAGGTCCTTCAAGTCAGTCTCTATAAGTGGATCCTGCTATTTTCACAGTCTGTCAATGAAATCACAAGAGATTCCCAGACCTCAGTTTCATAGGTTTTCCATTTACACATAGGAAATGGCAACTTTTACTTCTATCCTGTTTCTGAGTCATATTAATAAGTTCAACTGCTTTATGTATCACCAGTTTCAATGCTGTTCTGTTTTTCAAATCACAACTGTTTTCATGTCAGCAAAAGAATTTCAAACCACAGGAAATTCTGAGGATGAGGTACAAATATACACTTAGACAAAGCTATCAGGAAGCAGAATCAAATCTGTAGTTGGAAAAATATGAAAAGAATGTCACTGTTTTCATACTCCACTTTTAATTTCATCATTCTTTAAAGACATAAATGAACAAGATTAATAATTCAGACAGTAAAGGAAAGCCTTTGAAAATCCCTGAATAATTCAGAAGGTCTGACATTATAAAGCCTTTGTCATAGTGATCCATCCACCCTGGGTAAGATACTGAAGAGAGAATGAAGTAACTGACCCATTCTCTCATAACCCTCTCCTATTACGGTTTATGAACAACAAAACTCTGCAAATCAGGTCACAAAAAGAGAAAAAGCAGCTTGTGTTCACCAGCAGCTTGTCTGTATCAGCAAGATGATGAGAAAGGGCAAACAGAAGCATTATAAACACAACATTAAAACTACAACACCTGAACTGCAGCCCAAGAAAATCCACTCCTTTGACTTACATGGGCTCTAATCATAAGGCATGTGAAAGTTTAAGAAATTCAGATAATATTCATCATACAAAAACCATTTTAAAAGAAATCAAAGTTTGCCAGACTGAGAGTGAGCCTGAGAAATATATAAACACATATTTCTTTCTATAAAGCAGCACTTAGAACTTTTATGTCTCTTATAAGTAACATGCATTTGCCTCATCCATCTACCTAAAATTAAAATCATTCAGTACCATAATGATAATGAACTATATATACCTTCCTCTCTTTCACCACTTTTTCAGTTCTGATCATTATTTTGGGTCACAAGTTACACAGAAAAATGTAAGTTTATGAAGTTAAGAAACCTTGTCTTCTTAGGAATAAATATTTGAGATTTCTGCTAGAACTCCTGGCATAAAATATTCCAGAATAAGAATCATACACTATTCACCTGGCTGTAGTATTTGGGCTCCAGGCCCTTATACACACATATTTTGTGGCTAATCCTTTAGAGAGAAAGCCAGAGGAGGCTTTCAGAAAAGAGTTATTTATAGCTAGGAAGGCATCATCATGTCATAGAGTTTAAGCCACCACTCAGGAAAGTGAGCAGAGGGGCAAAGGGAACAAATAGAGCTAAACACCATGAGGCATACTCAGGTTGAGATTTTGAGGAGCAAGGAGATCCTGCAGTGGGACTTTGCTTACCCAGCATTAAACAGAGGAGACATATCTGACTAAGGTGGTTGTCCAGACTCTTTTGTAGTCACTGGAGATCATGAACACCTGGAAAAGCGGGAATGTAAATTTGATTTGGAGCTCCTTGAGCAGACTCTTCAAAGGTTGCCCAATGGCACTGCCATAAGGATGACTTGATCCAATATTTGCAGGTTTGAGCTTCCACAGACTGAGGGATAAAAACTGAACATTCATGTCATCTTACAAACATTTTAGATGGCAGGACTCTTTCCTGATCTCTACAGAAGTGCAACAGTAGAGTTTTAAGTCTTTATCTGGACCATGTATCAAAGGAGGATCAAATAGGTCCTTAAACCTAATCAGCTGCTGCTAGGCAGGCAGATACTTCACTTGGGACATCTGTATTAGTAATGGTAACAGCCTTCTGAAGCCAGAAAGAAGACTGAAAACCACTTTTAAGAAATCCTTTCTTAGAAAGTAAGTCCTCTGTTGTTGCCTTGAGTTTTGCAGTTTCTCAGTGTTTTTTCTTTTTGTAATACTTTCTCACACTTCTTCTGTAAACATGGCCATGGTTTCTTAACAACTATCTATGTTTTTCCTAAATATCTGTGTGTTTATCATTCCAGTATACTGGGTAGAGAAATATGATAGATTGATGCTTTGACCAGTGGAATTAAGAGGTGGTGATTTCTACCTCCAATCCACGGTGATTTGTAAAAACATATCAATAAAGGCAGAGGGTTCTGCCCTCTCTTTCTGCCCTCTCCGTCTGCTGTTTCGGTGTGGTCTTTTATTTGGCTCTCCTTTAGGCTCCTCGGCCTAGCCAGCCTGACCCAGTGCTACACTCTGTAGAGCAGAAAGAAAGTGTTCCTGTAGACGAAAGAAGGATTTGAGTATCAAGCCCATCCATTGTAACTGCTCAAAAAGGCAATGAAAAGCACAAGGGACTATTTTACACAAGTCTTTTATGTGCTAATAAATACTTAACTCATATCAGGAGATGGTAGAGAACACTTCAATGGGACCAGAATGGAAAGCAAGTGTTCCCCCAGCAAAGGAGGAGCTTTTTGGTTCAGACCTTCAGAGTGTCTTTCCACTGAAGTTCTGCACACAAACTCTTGGGGGTATGGCAGTATTTCAAACTACTGAGAGGTCTCTTTCACAGAACACAGTCGATACATCTGCCAGACATCCACTCTTGGCCAACCAGCATCCTTTCCTAGCAGGACTGTGAATTCCCACATCATGGAGACCCTGCACTTTCTAGGTATTTCTACTTGCTGCTTCCCATATGCTTTAATAGCTCAGCATTTCTTCTGCAACTAAACCAAAAAACAGCTCCCCGAGACGATTGACATCTAATCATTTGTATACATTTAGAGGCCTTTACACATGCGGTAACATAGAGAGGTGCAGAGGATATGCTGTTATGTGGCGGATGTGAAAGATCAAATGACACACTGCATTTGTTCATAATGCCTCCCTTTTACTGCCGCAAGACCATCCCTTTACTCAATCATCCAGTGAGACAGACAAGTCATGGAGATGATAATACAGTCTTGTTATTACAACCTTCTAGAGAAAGAAAACCATGTTCTAGTCACTTGACTATTTTCATCAGGAGTCAATGACCCAATCCCGCAGCTGAGAAGAAAATTTATGTTTCAGAAAACCCACCACAAACTGTTGGAAACACTGTAAGTATACCCTGCTCCAGTGTGCCTGGTTTTCTTCCAGTAAGTTAATTATCTTCCTTCCACAAAAAAAGCAAGCAAGCATCCCTTGAGTTCCAAAATGCAATCCTTTGAGAACAATGGACATTTGATAGACTTCTGTGCTCATTAAATATATAATAAAGATGGAAAAATTTCCCATGAAGCCTGAAAAATATTTAGCAGTAAAGTTATGACTGTCATAAGCTGTTATGTTATCCTGATAGCTCTCAGTATGTGAAGCTATCAGCTATCCAACATCTGAGCTTGAAAGTACAGCCTCCAACTACAGATCACATATTATACATCTCTGTGCAATACCAGAGAGAATTCACACTCTGCCATTGCTGCTTTCTCTGCAGCAATGTCTAATTGCTTCTATGTCTAATTCTGCTTTTGCCCTGTGGATATGACACAGAGAAATGCCAAGCACAGATTTCAATCCATAAACATATTATGTGGCATGGTAAGAGAAGTACCTCATAATAGCCCAGTTTGGAAGTATTGACCAAAAATTTGCTTCCTAATAACTAAGAGCTGGGACTTTGACCCTTCTACAGAAGCAAAGAGAGCAAACCATGGCTTTAGGCTTAACCAGTTGAATTGAGCTTAGCACCACTCCAGTGACTGAGCACACTTATTATACTTTATGCCCTCGTAGCCTATGTTCTCTGCAGACTTTTTCACTTTGATTCACCTTGTGAAAAGGAACGCCTGCCCACCACATCCTTGCTTTTGCTTCATTGTTTCTATCGTTGACCCAGAATCTGCATGGTGGAAAAACCAAGCTCAGTTCAGTGCCTGAAATAAAAATAAAACCTCCCTTCAAATGGCACAAAGCTGCTTAAAAATGTTAATCTCTCTTATTTTTATGATGTGTTTAATATTAAACGTTCCCATATGGGTACAACACGGCAAACCACGTCCTTCCATTTAAATAGCCTGTTTACTTTAAAATCTGAAACTAGCTACAAATTTAAATCCTTTTTGTTTTTGTCCACCTGGAAAAAATTATTAAATTGTTAAGTGTGCATTGTAATAGGAGCAAACACTGAAGAGTTCTTAGGTTTCAATATCTATTTTTAAATTAGTTTGCATGTAAGCTTTTAATTTAGGTTTAATAAGATTCTAATTGCATTTTTTTAATACCAGTTGATTATTGAAGACATATTTCTGTAAGATTAACTTACACAGTGTAGACTTTTAAAATATTGTTTTAAATGATAATTTAGTACTTTGTGATTTATGCTACTAAATTTAAATATAGTTAGTGTAAAATAATTACAGAATGATTGCAGGAAATAAACTTATTGAAGATTAACCATTTTATGAGAGATGCACAACTCCTGTGTAATTATTCAATGTCAATAACTGTCTTCAGAAAGCTGTGGGCAATTAATATATGAAGAGTGTTTAGTTATAATTTAACATATTGTGCAATTAAAGCCTATCAAAAGTTTTGTCATTTTCCATACAGCTCAGAAACAGGAAGAAAATTAATTAGCATGTTAAACTAAATGAGCTGTGCAGTTTCAGTTCTCAGGTCTGTCTCAGCTGCTTTTTGCCACTTCAGCAGTGCAAAAGAGCCAGAGAGTCAGCAGTCTTGCTCTCCTGATGGTCTTTCCTCAGGGGAAATACTGGGTAATTCAAAGCAGGAATAGTGGCTGCATGCCACCTTCTCTTCTTCAGCTGGAGAGTGCAGTATCAATACCACATTCCTCTCTTGCTGCCAGATGCATTCTTCAGGGTCACAAGTAGCCAAGATTAATTTATAATAACTTTACAACAGCCTAAAGATCTATAAAGTAATTTTTGCCTCACTAATCTGGCACTGCCTGCCATGGAGGATCTGGGCCTTTAAGCACAGGAAGGTCTTAATTACCTGTTGTCTTGGGCTAACTGTAGGCTTTAGACCTGGACTGAAAAGGCATTAAAGTCACCTGGAATCCATCTCTCACCCTCACTGGAAGCTGCGCAGACCCTCAGCGTGTTGCATGCTCCATGGAAACACCTCTCTTTTGGCAGGCAAGGATCGCCTGGAATAGTTATTACAATGGGTATTATGGAAGGATTGCACTAGCAGAGGTTAATAAGATAACCTCTTTCTTCTTTTTCACCAATTTATTTTTACGTTCTCATAAATAATACTTTTTTTTCCATTCACCATTGTCATGACACTCCTTACTGTACCCCCCAAAAATATTATTTAGAACATTCCATTTAGGAGTTTGAAGGTAGAAACTGCCTTTTGCTCTGTTCAGATTGTCACGTTTTGATTTTTACCATTAACTCTATGTCTAAAACATGAGCTACATTAGGCATCCAAAAACACAACCCAACATTCAAGAGGCACTGAGCATTGAAAGAATCAATAAAGGTAGCATCTGCCTTTACTCCTGTGAATAAAAATGGCCCAAAAAAGACAATGTTACAGAACAGCAGCAGCAGAATGACTTCCCTTAAACGTTTCTAAATGTTGGAGGCACCTTCTGTACCACCTTCCTTTAGTGCTAGTTCATAAGAGAAATGTAATATTTGACATCTTTGTTTGACTTAATACCACTTCATGTCAAAAATTAAACTTACAAAACTGCTGTATGTGACAAGCCAAGCACATGTTCCTCTGCACACCATCAGGAACCTCCAAAGAGCTGGAAGATTTCTGGTGATCCACATCATCATAGGATCAGTAACTGCTTGAGACCGCACTGATGATGGAGCTGTGTTCCCCTGCCATGAATCACTCTTCAAGTAATTAAAACTGTTATTCAAGTCAGAACACAACAACGAATAAAAGCCTGGAACCTCTGGTTTTGATGCTTGATCAAAGCCCTTGTATCTTGTGCAATGTGGTGGCACTAGCCTGCCGGGCTGCTGAAGGCAGCTGTCAACCACTGTAAACATGCAACAGCCCAGTGCAGGTTGGTAATGGCAACAATCATTCACAAAACAAAGGTTTATTTGGAGCTGAAATAGGATTGATGTCATTGTTTTCTAGGCTTTTGAAAATTCATGAAGATTAAGCTAATCAACCTGCTCTGTCTTTATATTTACTGAAGAGAAATATGTCCAGTGGGGAAAAGATTAATGTGATTGTGGGCATGTTGCTCAATGGAGTAAAGGACTTTGTGACGACAGGAATGAAAAAGGCAGAGGTACTCATCTCTTTTTTTTTCTCCTCATTTTTCACTAGGCAGATGTGTCCGAGGCATTGCAGCCCCCAAAGGCTACCAGCAGAGTCTATGGGAAAGACATGGAATCTGCAGTAGAGGAAGGCAGGGTCAGGGACAGCTTCAGAAAACTGAGCATATGCAGCCAATGGTAGGAGATCAGCTGCATCTGAGGGTGCTAAGGCAGCTGTCTGACCTCATTCCAAAAAGAGCTGTCATCTTTGAAAGGTCACTGCACTCAGGAGAGGTTCCTGATGACAGAAAAAAAGGTCAACATCACACCCATCTTCAGAAGGGGCAGGCAGGGTGATTCAAGTGAAATAGCCTCATCTCAACCCCATGGCACATTATGGAGCAAATCTTCTGGGAAGCCATTGCCAATCGCATGGAAAGCAAGAAGGTGAAGGCGATCTAGCAAGGGCAAATCATGCCCAACCAATCCCACTGATTTCAATGACGAACTGATGAGCTCCATGGACAATGGAAGAACAAAGCTGTTGTACATCTTGACCTCAGCAAGGCTGATACTGTTCAGTCTTTACTAATGACTGAAGACACAGCCTCTTCACAGCTGATACCAGACAAAATGCAGGAGCACAGGCTGCAGTTCAGAGGGACCTGGACAAGCCGAAGGAATTGCCCTGATATGTTGCAGTGTGCTGTTGGCCAGATTTCGGTTTTTCTCATGGCCAGGCACTGCTGTCCCCTCCCCCTTCCTCAGTATCTGGTTTCCCCCCCGGAGGGCTCTGTATTTCGCAATCCTATACAAAACCTGTCAAATTCAAACCCCTCACTCCTACATCATAGGATGTTTGTACCCTCTCCCACCTCCTCATGTTGGTATTTATGTAACTGTAACACACGGTGCCAGTGCTTCCCTGGCAGGATCCTGGTGCCCAAATAAACCGTCTGGGAAAGCCCCTCCATTTGTCTCTCCTTTCTCGGTGAGCCTGTAACATTGGTGGACTAGATGAACCCCTGCCGGACCTTTGCCAGCCCTCCCAGGCCCCCAAAGAAGCCAGCCAATCCCTGGAACCGCAAGCAGATGCCCAGTGCCCCTGCCGGAGGCATTGTGGCACTGATAGGAACCTCATGAGGGCTGAGGCAAATACAAAGTCCTATATCTGTGAGGGAATAGTTCCAGGCAGCAGTAAGGGCTGGGGTTCAAGCATCTGGAAAAGCTTGGCTGTAAAGCACTGGAGCATCCTGATGGACAATATGCTGAATGCAATTTGGCAGTGTGGCTTTGTATCAAAGAAGTCCAATTGAACTGTACTGGCAAGAATTAATACTGTTTCTGCAAGTCAAAATGTTTGCCTCTATTTGCCCCTGTGAGACTGCACCTGGAGTAGTGCACCAGTTTTAGGCTACTCAGTACCACAAATACAAGGACATGCTGGGGTGAGCCAGAGGGAGGGCCAGAAGGATGGGCAGGAGACCAATGTCCAGGATGCACAGGAAGAGGCTGCATGAACTGAGTTTGTTCAGTTTTCAGAACAGAAGGCTCAGGTGGACCTTATTGTTGCCTGTAACTAACTCATAAAAGGGAATATGAAAGACAGAGGGAACCTCTCCTCAGAGGTGCACAGGCACAAAATAAGACGTGAGAGAAGCCAGCTGGAGTTCAGTTGTACCAGAAATTCTGATTGCGTAAAAGGAGAAAACTTTTTACCACAAGGCTGATCAAACACTGGAATAGGTTTCCCAGGAGATTTTCAGAAACCAGGCTGGACAAGTCCTGAGCAACTGGCTTGTCTTTGAGCCAGGAACTGGAATTTAGATGAACTCTAGAGTTTGCTTCTAACCTGCACTGTTCAGTGATTCTGTTTTATGAAAAAACAGGTACAGATGCATTTACTCCCTGGGGATGCCCATTTTTTTCCACTGAATATAAATGGAGGTGAAGCTGACTAGCTTAGGCGTACACTACCCACATTTAGACGGGGTCAGTTACAAGAGAGAAATATGACTTTTAGAACACAAAGCTCCAGTAAAATAGAGACACTGTGGAGCATTAGTGTTTTGTAAAGTACATACTGCTAGATACAGTTATCTTTGGAAAAAGTTCCTAGTTGAAGGAGATGCTTTAACTCTTAGTTTCTTTCCTATCTCCCATATTACACTCGATACAGGAGAATTCAATGGTGGCATGGGCTTACAAAACCAGAAATGCATTTGAAAAATATAATGGATTATTATATACTTTATATGTACATATACAATCCACTATATAGAGAAACATACATTCTTAGTTGTGGGTTTCAAACTATTGGAACAGTATAAAACAATTTTCTAAACAGTTCTAAGCATCATCTTTAAAAACCAGGAATTCCATCACTAACTTGACTGGATCTCAATTTAAATAAGAAAAGATCATATTAGATACAGGACACTTTAAGTAAGAAAATCTCGATTCTGAAGTTTTCTTTCCTCAGTTTTTTCCCCAGAGTCTAATTTTACTGCTTTTTAGGTCTGTTGTACATCAGTATCCCTTTCTCCGAAATATCCCTCTTCGAGGCTGACTGGGAAAGGGCTGTGGGACAATTTCCGTCTGTATGATCAAAGCAGACTACTAAGGTGTGCATTTTAGTTTAGTTAGTAAATTGCATTATTTTTTCTAATTTAAATATATATTCAGGTTTGATTTGGGGAAGGAAGCAGAATTTTTGTCTACCAACACTCCAGTTTAGACTGGAAGACCTATATTGCCTTCTACTGGTGTCCATCACTTTCTATTGACTGTAGAAAACTTCCTGAAGAACTTTTCTCATTTTTTAGGCATTTCAGCTGGGTGCTTAAAGTGAGGTAGTGTAAACCAAGCCCTATGAGGTTATGTGGCAGTGCATTGTAATTTTCTGTTATGGAGTTTTGTCATGGTGCCATTTTATTGGATCTCCTTTGTTGTTATTTTTAAAAGGAACATCAGGGAGGATTTTGGCTCACATTCTTGACATATTTGATGACTTTATTCCTTCTTGATAGGAGCAAATTCCAAAGAATTTCTGTTACCTATTGCACCCTTCTCTGAGGCATGAAGGATTTCTTGTATGTTTTCTGGGTACATAATCTGGAAAAAAATTCCAGGCTCATCGACACAGAGGATATTAATATAAGTTCATTTATTGGCAGCAGAGGGCAAGAGGGCATGGCATGTAACTATCAGAATATCAGATTTCTATAATAACCACACCTCAGAAATGAGAAATTGAGCACCTACTTTAAAACTGTGTTTACTTATTCTTCAAATGAGTCTGGTTTTGGATAAGAATGACCCGTGTGTATGTCTGTACTACATTTCCTGTAAATGGTAATACGTGGAAACTGGAATACTTCTGCGACTTTCAAAAGATGTTTTGTATTTTGCTTTGAATATTAATTTGGCCCATTTCCCAGACCACTGAACACTTTCTAGATTTGGATAGTGTTTTCTCCATGATGTCTCCCTGCTTTTCTTGACACTAGTTAGAATGTGGAATTGAAGTATCAGTAAAGATACAAATAACTTGCAATGTACTTACTCCCCTTCCCCCCAAATAATTTAGTATTCTAAATATAACTTAAATAGAAAGAACTTCTTACAGTACTTCCAGGGTAGTTTTGCAGGCTTTACATCTTGGCCTGCTGTTTTTATCTGTTAGAACAGTTTTTAACTGATAGTATTTTACAAGTGAAGTTCAGTTAGTTCAGAGGAAACTTTGGGTACACATGTAAGGAGCTGGCTCAAAAATTATACCACAGTTCTTCATTTTCAAACAAACCCAGTCTACGTAAATCACAGACCTTCAGATGCTGCAAATCAGCACAGCCCTACTGCAATCAGCTTTATCAGAAGCTGGGTCTCTGGCATGGGTAAAACCTTTCTTGTTGAATTAATACTACTTCTTCTTGTCAGCATCTCCCTCCCAGACAGTCATTCTCAAGAGCTGATTATGGCTGCTCAAATATTTTTTGACTAGAGAAGTAGATTAATGACAGGCCACACAGTAATAATATTTCTTTCATGGTTTTTTTTTGTTGTTGTTGCAAGGAACAGGTGGACCCAAGTCCCAGCCGCGTATTTCATCATTTTTGTCATTACAAGTAGAAGAAAGGTGACTTTTAATCAAACATCAGTATTATGCAGGTTGGAAAACAGAAGAAGCCTTCTAGTGGGATTACTATGTAAAATACTGGAATAGATTTTCTGTAGGAATTACAGCTTCTTTAGTAGACATGCGTAATAATAGGAAAGATAAACTCATCAGGACCAACAGAGCTATACTGCATCCTACCTCTAGGCAGGATAATGGACAAGGTGATGTCTTAGATCCTTCCAGACTTATTTTTCTGATTCATTAATACTACCAATTGTCCTTCAGTGTATGTGAATACTACCTCTCTTTCCTATGTGCCATGTCAAAACATTTGTTCCATTTTGATCTCCTTCTCTGACATTGTAGTATCACATTTAGTCCTTATTTGCCCTTGGTTGTTATGTAAATCTGTGATCACTAATTTACAGCATCTCTTCTAGAATTTCTAAATACCATAAATTTGTTAATTCAGGCTTTCAAACTGTCCAAAATGTTGTTCTCATTTAACCAGAATTAAAGACATGCTACAAAGCACCAAATGATCAGATGCAACCCAAAGTGAAGTTCATAGCTAGCTGTGTTTGTGGTCACAGATACTGTACCAGTGAATGGTGAATGATTCAACCTCCCCCTGGGGAGATTGTATACAGGAATCTCTGTACAATTCTGGGTATTTTAATACCAGAAAAAGGCAACAAAAAGATGGGTATGTAGGGGAAAAAAAGCCATAAAAATAATTGAACAGCTGGAGGGTTTGATTTATGAAGGGACATTAAAAGAATGATGTTTGATTGTCTGCACAATGTCCAAAAGCCATATGTTAACCGCTTCAAATATCTGAAGAATGTAAACAGCAAGCAAGGGAATAAATAACCAGGCTAGAACAAGAAGGTGTAACTAAAAATACAGATACAAATATATTAGAGGAATTCTTAACAATGAGCTTTGTTAATTGCAGATAAGTATCTGAAGAAAAGCAGCAGGAGTCTTATTGTTCCTAGTCACTTAGACAGTAAACTGGAGAAATCACTGAAAAAAATTAAATATCTATTTGGGGCTGGCTGGCAAGAAAGCTTGACAGCTATTATTGTTTGATAATATCTTCCTTTATGATATTTATAAATCAAAATGCAAAAGACAAGTAGTCACTCAATGAATTGAAATAGCCATTTACCTCAATTAACCCTACTGGTCTAATATGTTAGAGCAAACAAAATACCACCCTTATGAAAACTTTACTCATAAACACTTGCTGAAGATATTTTCTGTCAGATATCTTTCAAAATAATAAAACTAATAGCACTGCACATTTAAAACAAACCAACAAACAAAATTATTACTACGCAATTGTTTAGGACATAAAGTTGGAACTACTAACAGAAAATCAGTATCTTCTACGTTTGAAATCTAGAATTCAGGGATTCTTCTTTTCCTCTTCAGCTTCAGAAATGTTCTTTTGTACTTCTTCTTTGCTACTCAGCCTTGCTGTTGTAAGAAGAAAAGTTTGTTCTTTGTCAAAAAGCTGGAATTCCCATTTATTTGCAAAAGAGGAACTTGATATTCCCATTCCTCTTACACAAAGCCATATCATTATTTACTAATTCCCTCTTAGTCTTGCTTCTGTGTTTTGGAGATGGATTAGAAGGTGTATAAGATAAAAATGTACTCTAGGTCAGCTCCAGGGAAAATTCCTCTCCAAAAAAATCTGCTTTGGAAATAATTAGACTCAAGCTTAACCAAATAAAGGACATAAGAAACACAGAATGGGTTGGAAGAAACAGTTTGGGTTGGAAGGGACTTTTGAAAGTCATCTGGTTCCAATCCCCCTGCAATAAGCAGGAACATCTTTTACTAGACCAGGTTGCTCTGAGCCGTCCAGCCTGGCCTTGAATATTTTCAGGGATAGAGCAAGTACCACCTTTCGGGGCAGCTTGTTCCAGTGCATCACCACTCTAGCTGTAAAAAATATCTTCCTTATGTCTAGTCTAAATTGATCCTCGTTCAGTTTAAAGCAATTCCCCCTTGTGCTATTACCATAGGCCCTGGTGGAAAAGTCCCTCTCCAGCTCTCCTATAGGCACTGGAAGGGGCTAAAAGGTCTCCCCAGAGACTTACCTCATCCAGCCTAAACAACCCCAACTCTCAGCCTGTCTTCATCAGAGAGCTACTCCAGCCTTCTGACTGTCTTCATGGCCTTCCTCTGGAGTCACTCCAGCAGGTCCTCCTTATGTTGGGGGCCTCAGAGCTGGATTCAGCGAGGTCCCACAAGAGGAGAGCAGAAGGGGAGAATCAGCTCCCTTGACCTGCTGGTCACACTTCTTTTGATACAGCCCAGGATACAATTGGCCTTCAGAGCTGCAAGTGCACATTGCCAGCTCATGTTGAGCCTCTCATCCACCAGCTCCCCCAGCCACTCAGCTTGGTGTCATCTGAAAACCTGCTGAGGGTGCACTCAATCCAGATGTCTATATCATTGATGAAGATATGAAACACTACTGGTCCCAGTACAGACCCCTATGGAACACCATTCGTCACTGATTTGCACATTAACATTGAGCTGTTGACCACTACCCTCAGGATGTGACCATCCACCAATTCCTCGTCCATCAAACAGTCCACCAATCAAATCTATATATCTCAAATTTAGAGAGAAAGATGTTGTGGAGGGCTCTGCTAAAGGTGGTTACAAAAGTCCTTAGGGGAATTGACTTCCATGCTAGTCAATTAGCTACTCAACAATGCAGGAAAGGAGGTTATATCCAGAGCTGTCTCATTTGAGAAAATAAAAACCCAGTAGTAAACAAGTGCCTCTACAGCTAAGAACCAGGTCCACAGCCAAAAGAGGATACAAGCCAAAGGAACTTTGCTGACATGCTGATACAGCCTAGAGTCCAGGCTCACAGCTTCAGCTAAGGTGTACAGCCACCAAAATGTAAAATGCTTGTGAGAGTTTCTAACATAGAAAGGGAAACCTTTTTTTCCATAAAAGAGTTTGAACATAGCTTGATAATTGTTGCTTTAGTGCACTTACTAAGATTACAGCTACCAATATTCTCCATTCAAAGCATTTCTGAAAAGCAGAGACCACTTTTCCAAATTGAAGTATTTTGTGTATTCACAGTGTTCTTATTATTTAGCTTTTTTTTTCTCTTACTTTCCAGGCCATCCCAGAAGGAATGGATCTACAAAGTAAAGGAAGGAAAAGTGAGAAGAAAAAGAAGATGTGAGAGAGAGAAAAAGAAAATTGATCATGCAAAATATATTTCAGAATATCAGAAAAAGCTAAAAAAAATGTGGAAAACTCTCATCAGGATCCAGCGAGGCTCTTTCAGTTTACTATCTCATCTCCCGGTGAAAGTATTTACAGAAATCTACCAAAACTTCAGCAGAGCAATTAGTCAAGGTGCAAACAGGTGGAAATCCAGGACTGTGAGAGAGAACCCATCCTGCCAAGCTGGCATCACCGCCATGACCTGCTGGCTCTGGCTCTCTGCAAGGTTTAATGCCCACATCCTTAAAAGCAGTTAGTGCACTTCATAGGAGTCAGTGAAAATGAAGCACCTGCATAATGGTTAGTCACCTAAATACCTTTGCAGGTCTAGGTCTTATTTCAGCAAAGGGCACAGTAGGGCAATATTTGTCATGGAAATTGAGATTTGCCACATTACCAGTGACAGAAATTGCTAAAGAAGGTCCCAAGCTGAGCAGCTTTATTTGGAAAAGAGCACTTGTACAGCAGCAGCTACTTTTCTGAGCAAATTTCTGTGCACATTTACACTTGGTTCCCAGGGAAACAATTACAAGAACACTGAAATATGGGAGATTTTTGCTGTATCACGTGTTTTCATAATAGAAAGTTTGTCCACAAACATAGACCTCCAAAAAAAAAAAAAAAAGAAAAAATAAAGGAAGTGTGACTCAAGGATAAAAGCATCCAGTGCAGAATAGAAAGTAAGCTGACAGCCCTGTGAACCCAAAACAGCCCCCGACAGCCCTGTGAACCCAAAACAGCCCCCGAAGAAGATGTGTCTGCACGCAGAGCCAGCCATGGCGTCAGCCAAAGAAGTCAGCCACAAAGCCAGACACAGCTGCTGGAAAAACACATTCCAGGTCCTACACCCTGCTGCCAAGTCCACCCCATGATTATAGCCACGGACTTTAGAGAACCCAGAGAAAGAAGGTGAAAAGGAATAGGATCAACATTGCTTACTGGGAGAAGAGGCGGTGCCAAGGCAACACAAAAATTACTGGTTAGTCGCATTTTACTTTATTCTTGCCCTATTTTAATGGAGAGTCTAGCTACAGTCTTTCAAAGTTTAAAGGAGATTTTGTCATTTTTGGCAGCAAATCTAGCTTTCTTAGCAAACATGATAATGGCCTTACATTACGTGGACTTACGACCCAAAGGGTTCCAAAGTGTTTTACAAACTTCAGCTGATACGTGGCCAACATATACAGGGACCTCTTCATCCGCCACTGAAATGTGCTCAGCCTCTAAGACAACCTGTCAGAAATGCTTAGGAAAGCACAGAAGCTCTTCGCAGTATTTTAGGCCAGGATATGGAGAATGCTTTGCGCTACTGAACCTGAATGGGAAGATGGACCATAATTATGTGAGCAGACATTCAGCTACACACACTCTTCCTGCTCTACACCTGCTCTTAAACTCTTACCACAGTGCCTTTTAGTGTTAGAGTTCAATGACCTTTCTTTTCCGAATTCTCTTTGGGCAATGTCCTCAGCTACACAGTTGGACTCCCCTTCTGACTGGTGCATCTACTGGACTCACACCAGTGGTTATTCCTCCACCTACATGTCCTACCACCACAGTTTCTCAACCAGCTTCAACTTCTTCTGGGATACAAGTATATAAAGACCAATAAAATTCTGGGTGAAGCCTTGCAAATCTCTTTCCCTTTGATTATTTACTGCACAGTGATAATTTACCACATATGATGCTTTCTTTCATAAGTACTGATGCATTTTAACTCTCTCCTCCACAAAAACAAACCAAAACCAAAACCAAAACAAAACAAAAAACCACATAAACAAAAAAGAATACACCACCAAAAAAACCCAAACAAACAAAATCCCTGAACATTCATCTTAGCCACAATTTGATTTCTTTCCTTAATTCCATAACAAAATTATCATTTTTACTCTAAGATCTCTATTAAACATTTAAATCTTGTGGCCTTTCCAAAGTCAAGAGAATATCAAATGCTGTAATCCTTTAAAAAAAGCTTTGTATAGCTAAGCAGATTTGCGCAACATCTAGAAAGTTGGACGGATTTTGAAATGCAAAAAAAAAATCTAATAAAGATTTTCAGATGCAGCAACAACAGAATCACAGATATTCTGAACAAAATAAAATCAAACACACTTTTAAACTTAACCTCCAAGACAGGGATATAAACATGTATCTCTCTTCAAGGGATGTTAGGAAAAAAATATTTCTAATTTCAGTTGTTTTCAACTTTCCTTTTCCTCTTTATTATTTTCTCTGGTAACAGGGCTGATTTTTACAGCTGTGACTCACACTGCATCCAAATCTGGCCCATCTAGTGCTACCATGTCTCATGTCAGGATAATCATTGTAAGAATGTCAAATTCTGATTTTTTTATTTTTAGCTTTTGAAAAACAGATGGTATTTCCTAAAGGTACAATATTTCTGGTCATGTAGGAGAAAGAAATATTAACTGTCAGCGTGACTGAAAATTTCATCCTAATACTCAGCAGATGGTCCCACCCTTTTCAGTTCACCTGAATGTGTCACACAGTCCTACACTGTGCATTCAAGAACAGATTTAGGCCTTCTTCTTATGGTAGATGTACTATCACTTCACCAGGACCAGGCAGAAAATCTGTTACAGTCTAGAATAAGTGATAAACATGTGACAAAATTGACTTTATTTGCCTCAGGAAACTTCTACAAATCAGGTGCATTCTAGCCTTGGGAAACTGCTTTCAGAAGCTCATGCACCTTAGAAGACCTGAAATAAAACTACTTATTATACCTCTTAACCATGTCATTACACATCTAGTACAAGCAAGCAGATGTAAAAGTCAAGCCTGTCAATCTCAAGCTGGGATATATCTCAATACTCTTATTTTCCTTAAAAAGCTGCTCATACCCAAAAGGTGAGGAGAATGTGCTAGATCTGTATCACGTGGTCTGACTTCATGGGTCTTTAAAACAAAATTACTCCTGTGCTAGGCTCAGCAGGCTGAGCTTTGCTGACTCCTGTGAGTGCAGCACACAGATCTGGCACCGGGGTACTGGTTTGATTTGAAGACGTCCAGAGATGGAGACACTAACATTCCCCACAGTGGTATTTTCCAAAGGTAGGCTTTTCCCTGTTAAAAAACTTGTGTCTTATTTCCAATATGATTTTTTCTGGCTTCAGTTTCAAGCCACTGGTTTTCATTATTCCCTGGACAAATAAACCTGTTCATAATCATACATGTAGATATACTGCCTTGATGGTCCTATCCTGTTTTCTCTGCAGCTCCCAGAGATCTGAACAGATGGCAAAGGCAGACTAGCTCATGTGTTAAAAAGGGGAAAGCCCAGATAGGGAAAACATTGCACTTAAGAAAGTTTTGTTGTTTTGGTTTGTTTTTTTAAGAAGACAACAGTACCCACAAAGACATGCAGAACTTTGAGACTACAGTCTTTTGTTGAACTTCTCACCACCAGCTCCTTGCTGGAGAGCTGTCTGCACAGAATCCCTCCTCACAGCAGTTAGTGGTGAAAATACTTTTCCTGCTCCTATTTTTCGTGATGGGGGATCCAAATTTATTCCTTGGTTTGCCACATTTCAAAGGGAATTATACTATGCCAATGTCTTCCAGTGCGTCTTTGTTGGACTGCTACTCTTAGCTGAGGTGGCTGCAGAAAATCACACCAGCATTTTAATGAGAAATTCAGAGAAGTTAAAAGACCTTTCCATTGGTGTTTAAATCTCACACAAACACCAGGCTGCAGCTGTAGCCTTTGCTGCTTATGGATAAATGTATTATTTTAGAACATGGCCAAGACCTCCTTCTAGGAGGTCCTGCAGGAGTGGAGCCAACAAGTGATTATGAAAGCCAGCCTAAAGAACATTTGACACTGTTTTCTGCCTACGCTTAACAAGCACCTCGTAGTTCGGGCTGAAGTTTGCACGATTTTGGCTTTTAGAAAATATGAAACACCTTAGTAGATGGATTTTACATCTAGGACATTCCATCTGAGGCACTGAACCCACCCAGTTTTATTACTTTCAAAAGGTTGGGAAAAGCTTCAAAGTCACATCTGACGAATTCATGAACTTATTCTAAAAAAATATGTGGAACTTTGGCATCCATGCACTTTTTTTAAAAAATAAACACATACAAAAAAATCTACACTTCAAATAGATCTCACTAGACTTATTTTCTTAAGCTAAAATCAATGAATTTGTTCATTATTATGTATTTCATTTCCTTTGAATAAATAAGCCTCTATTTACTACCTTTTGAGGTACTACTCAGTATGTCACTCAGCTGTAGTCTGCCTTGTGATCCTGTCATTGGGATGGAAGAACTAACTGGCAGTTGAGAACATTTGAGTAAAACAAAAGCAAAAAGCAGAAGTTGCAGACTGGACGAAGCTACAAAGGTGAAGAGAAGGGCATCATCCATTTCAGGAGAGAAACTGGGACCACTGTTAGGAACAAACTTCTTTCTGAGGACTGCAGATGGATTGCCTCCCTCTCCATGTCTTTTCTCATTATTTTAATAAGACACGCAGGGCTTGACTCACAAAGGGACTTGGGTAAATTATGACTATCTTATACATGGTCTTGCATGGTCTTTAGTATCAATTCCACAGCACTGAGCAGCCACTGGTGCTCTCTACACTCTGCACGGGACTATCAGGCAGGTAAAAATTGGCTTGAGAATGGGGCCATACTCGAAAGCCAACAGAAAATGCTACAGAGAAGTGTCTTATACCCTGTCAATTTGCGATTTTAATTTCAGGTAAAATAATGTAGAGCCCTAAAAGACTTGATTGGAGCTCAGCTCTGGTTTCCCCCAAGTAGTGCTCACTTACTCAGATACAAAGACACCCATAAAGGTCCATGAAACTTGCATTTATTTCTGCAGAGAAGTCCAGCTTCAAAAGGAAGACTGGAAACGGCCTCTTATTATTTTGAGTTGGTCAATACCGTTCTCCTTCAGTATTCCTTTGAGAGGAAAACTGAGCTAGGTTTCCCATTTCCTAGTAGAGAATAACAGCATATTTGTGAAGTGGTGCCGACTGGTGGGTTATTTGTCCTGACCACACTAGTACTGGTTTGTGCTGGAGGTGTCCATCAGAGGAGCACCACCAAATCTGACGATGGCCAAGTGATGGAGGTGTCCTGATAAGAAAGGTAGGAAGGTTGCTAATTTTGACCACTGCAACTGTATGAATTCTGCTGATGTGCTGTCTTATTAACTACTTTTAAATATATCGTAGTTGTTTGCAAAGGTGTTTTCTGCAGCATTGCCTGCTGCTCATGACTTCAGCCCAGAGGGACTAAATCAGAGGAATAGGAAGGAAACAAAAGCTTTTTGCAACATCCAACCTCAGCATCTCAGAAAAACAGGTGTTCATCCACAGGATGAGATCAATAGAAATATGGGGGCAAGGGATAAAAGAGAAAGAGCAATCAGAGGAAGGCAGTACAAAGTAGGAAGAAAGGGGAAAAAGTGAACAAATGACAAAAGGATCATGACAAATTTCCACACAAGCTTGAAGTCACAAATGAGAAAAGAAGATATTATAAGCTCCAAATGAGAAAAGAAGAAATCAGAAGCTCCCTTTGAGACCATTAAGGAAGATGGAGTCTGGACAAGCAATCAATATATGAGAGGCAAGGCTGGACTTGTGCAGGTCTTCAGCATTTAATTAGGAATGGAGCAGGCTGACACTATCCAAGAAGGAGCTCAAAGGCTAAAAAAACAAATGGAGGACAACTTATACCAAGGAACCGTGCAGGGTTACTAGCCCTCCATTCAGACATTTGAACCTGGCAGCTCAGACATCCAGTGACTGAAACACTTCAAAGACATGCAAAGAGAGCAAGACCGCTGGAAGGCCAGTTACTAAGCAGAACTCCAGACCGAGAAAAGTCAGCAAGCCAGACGATGATGTTAGGAAAGAGCTCAACCTTACCCACACAATAAAGAAAGCAATAATATCACATTTTGTTGGGCCAGTCAGCTTTCCAGCATTCCAACACTTCTTATCTTCTGGCATCTGTGTATCAGATAATATAACTAATTCAAAAATTTCAGGTAGAGAACAATTGCAGTTGGCACTGCCGTGTTTCTAAAAATATGCATTGCTAAAGCAAAAGTGCACACAGTCTCAACAAAGTCACCATGCTACTCTACCTTCAAAATTAATTGTTATAAAACTACCAGCAGGAACTAGGTAGTAATTTCCACCATCATACTCTAAAGTCTGCAGTTTTCTGGGCCTAGCTTAGTTATTCAGGATAGCCTAGGAACAGGTTAGCTCTAGACTGTTTTAAATCCTCATTCTTTAATTCAAATACAAGATTCAGCAATTTGTCATCAAGTTACTTGAGTTTTCACCCTTCGACTCTGCTACCCTTGGATGTGTAACTAAACATATTACAGCTGAAAATAAACCAAAATGATTGGTAGACTGTGGCAGTGAAATTAGAAGTAACTGAGCACGTCTTGCAACTTAGGGTGAATAACATATGAAGCAAATTAGGACAAGTATGCTTAAGGATTCTCAGTTGGGATGCTGAGACATTTATTTATTACACTGTTCACAACTAGTTGCTAGCTTACCTTGTTCTCTCTTCTTTATTTACTTTTTCCTTTTGATGTAGAATATCAGGACAGGTACTGTTTTCAAGTTTGGAGAGGAGGATGAAACTGTTGTTTCTTTAAAATGTTCTGGCCTTTTTGTTCATGTACATAATGCCTAAAGCAGGACTGTAATGGAAATTATGGTTGAAATATTTTCTAGAGGAAAAGGTCAGCCTAAGCAAGAAAGGATGATCTCATATTTCTGACAGCTCAGATACAAGCAAATCTTAGCACCAATAAGTTATGTCATCTGTTAAATTCACATAAGCAGAATGCCTCTGTAGATTTTGCATTGTTATGACAAGGCTGTAGAGAAGAGGGGTAAATATTCCATATGAAATAGCTATCTATATAGGGTTACTTGTATCTATTATTATCTTTAAATAATTCAACTGGGAATTAAGGCCAGCATGGTCTTCTGTTCTGTCTTCAGAGACCTAAGCTGTGCCACATTAAAAAACATACTAAGCATAAATTTATATTTGGCTAGAATAACCCTGCAAGCCATACCTCAGTATCTTACTCACTGAGATACCGTCCATCCTGACCTTGGCTATAGCTTCATATTTTGCACACTATTACTGTCACAGTAACAGACAGAGCCAACAATAATTTGCTCATACAATTTACAATACATTGTCTCCCAGCCACACTGAGGTCTCTTTAACCATCAGCAGATGTGTTGCTTGTATTAGCTATATTTGAGTAAAGCAGAATCTATTCAGCCCTAAAATCCCTATGGCTGGTTGGCGCTGTCTTGAGCTTAGTGCATAGCTAATTTGGTCTTCATACCACTGTAACTAATTACAGCGCAGCTGAAGAGGTACAGAAGTTTTAGCCCACAACCTGCTGACTAAATTTCATGTGTTTCTCTCCTTGCTGGCATCTGACTTTTAGGAGTTCACACTCAGAGAGGTTAATCAGCAATTAATACTGTAGTTATTCTGTGATGTTCAGTTCTTAAGTTCCTTCTATGTGAATAATATCCAAAGGTTCTTTCACCATAACCCTAAAACATTAAATGTCACTTATTAAATTCTCAGTATTCATGCTTCATAATCAAGCCAGAAAATCTTGTACAAAAATCTATATATTCATTTTAATGTTCCTGAAAAATAAACTAATGTAAAGAAGAAAAAACACCATCACTCGTCCCATATGAAAGTCAGAAGGGCTGTGGTATTCATTAATGCAGAGGTACAGACCTACTTCTAGAAGCAAAGGCACTAAAGAAATAAAAAAGTGGACTCCCCACAAAAAAGGCAAGTCTCTAGGTCTAAGTTTGGGTTCCTGATACAGCAATACAAATGTATCCAGCACAATGCAAAAAAGAATGCAGCTATAATTACATTTTTTCTGGGTATAAAGTCATTCTGACCTGATGAAAGCAGGTTGATCCTAATACTTGGTTAGCATCAGCAAATAGCTTAAACTAGTAGTCCCTGAACTCAAATTCATTTGGCCAGAAAATCTGTGTGGCTTTAAGGATCAGTAGGCTGAGAGCTATGATGACTCTTTTTAATAGCTGAAGTAGACAAATAATTGTCTTCCCAGAAGTTTCCCCAAGAAACTTTTGCATCCTATTAAAAGAATATGAAGGAAAGAGAAACAGCTCAGAAACCTGCAATATATTTTACCTTTTTTTGCTAATTTTTGCCCTTTTACCTTTCAGAATAAGAAGACAAGGAACAAGACAAGTCTGAAATAGGTAGAGTTGACTTAGGCTGTCTGTATGTTTCTCTGCCTATTTACCCCTTCTTCTATCAGTATTTCCTTGCACATTTTACCCAGCATACAGCCTTTTCTTTTTAATACCTTTATCCCGTCATTTATTTCCCTTCCTGCTATCCATAATATCCATCATTGACATCTGGTTATTAAACCTACCATTACAGCACAATGTAAACCATGGAGTTTATAATGCTTGTTGCTTATTTTGATAGTGTGGCTCCAGAGCCCAAAGAATTTGCTTTTAAGCCTGACATATCCAGCCTGCAAGGGATTCATACAGCTGTAGAGATGCTCTTGTGCTTGCTAGAAAATGAGAAATTTAGGTTCAGAATTTCCCCTTCTTCTTGCTGCCTCCACAGGAGATAGTATTTCTCTAAGCTGATCCCCAGCTGCTTTATTGGCCCCTTGAGTTCATTGTCAGATAATACATAACCCCAAACAGCCTTAAGTTTGCTGGAAGTTCCTGAAGGGTCTGGATGAAGGAACATTGCAACTCAGAAAAAGGCAGCTTTACACTTCCTCCCCTGGGCGTCCTTTTTGCTCTTTGGACATAATAGAGCATCCGGACTTCATGTTTCACTTCTTTCTCTCTGCTTCGCTTTCTGGAATTGCCAAGGTACATCAGGCCTCATGTCTAAAAATCTAGGTCAGTTTGCTATAGTTAGATGTTGGTCTTATTACTGCAGACTGGATGTTTAATCCTTCTGCTGCTTCTCTCAGAAAAACGACAATGCCTGAACTGTCAAGCGTTGGCAATATTTCTTTAGGACCTTTTGTTCTTATATAATAATATTCATCTTAGTTGAGATGATTATGAAATGAAGGACCTTATTCCTTTTCCTAAGATGGTTTTGATTAGTTCCAATAGGTCTCCAAATTTTCCGAACTTCGGGGTAGTATTTGTCATCAAAATAGATAATTTTGTTCTTATACAGCTCTTCATTGTTCTTCCCAGCTGCCTGTAAAAATTATTGCTGAGTCTGATAATTCTGGAAACAGAAAACAACGTATCTTGAGGGGTTTTGTTCTTCTGCCCTATAAGATCTTTACATAAGACTATCAAAATGCAAGGATTGTGTAAGTGACAGAGACAACATTCCCACATTTTAGTTATTTTCTGTGTTTTTAGGAATGCCATAAATCCTGTCATTGCTTCTCCTTTGAGCGGTTTTCTAAATCACCACATTTTACTCTTTGGAGCCTGTTCTGTTTTACCAGGAAAAATGAGATGTGTATTCCCTGCACAAGGTTAATCGATAAAATCTTTACAGTCTCTTCTCATCTGGCCAGCCTCACTTTAATTTCAGTAACAGTGCTGTCAACTCACTCAGCGAGGCAGTTTAAGCTTTCTGAAATCTTTGTACTTCATTTCCCTATTCTTTTACTCTTTATTACTAACCCTCTTGAATGTATTATCCAAGTTTCTGACAGCCAATGGTTTTCACAAAACCCAAGCTCTTCAAGTCATGTCACCTTGTGAAAATCTCTGTTTTTTAAGAGTATCTGTTAACCCTCAGGGATGGGGAAGAAGACTTGGAAAACATGCTGCAATGTACAGAAAATGCTGAAAAAACAGGGTACAAACATCTTCAAATGTGTACTATTTCTCAAAGTTCTCCTTTTCTTCTTAATCTTGTGATTTCTGAGGCCTGATTCATTATTTTCAAAAGCCTGAGCTGGCAGTGATATTTGTTCCCAAAAGTGCAACAAGTTTTCTTTTTGGCCAGCTCAGGACAGTTCTGGACAAGAGTCACTCTGTATCTCACCACCAGGGCCACTTTCCCCTGCAGTGCTTAATATCACACTTCACCTTCCTTTCCAATGGAAAAGACTCTTACCCGGCATTCCAAGTCCTTTTATGCTGCAATTCTGCCGGTGGGGGCACCAGGCTCCCGCTCACGGTTCCAGGGACTGGCTGGGCTGCTCCAAAGCGGGGGAGGGCTGGCGAAGGTCCTGTATGGGTTCACCTAGCCCACCGATGGTACAGGCACGCCAAGGAAGGAGAGACGAAGTGGAGGGGCTCCTCAGATGGTTTATTTGGCACCGGGGTCATGCCAGGGAAGCACTGGCACAGCAAGTTACAATTACATATATACCAACATGAGGGGGTGGGGGAGGGTACAAGCATCCTATGGGGAAGGGGAGCGGGGTTTGAATTTGGTGGGCTTTGTATAGGGTTGTGAAATACAGAGCCCTCCAGTGGGGGGAAACCAGATACTGGGAGAGGTGGGGGGAGACAGCAGTGCCTGGCCATGAGAAAAACTGAAACCTGGCCATTAGCACACCGCAACACTTTTACATTCATTTTTTCACCATCTAAGTGTTGAAATGGATAAAGTGTGGCCAGCAACATTTATTTTAAAATCATATTTTCCAATATCAGTCACATTTACCCATGCATCTCTGCAGCTTATGCACAGAGACACGTCAGAAGGCTGGGTGATCAGACACTAGAGCAGCAATGAATGCTCAAGGACAATCAGGATTTTTTTTCTGCCAGACTGTTTGGTGCTTGTGCCAAATACCTCACCGCAGCCTGAGATTTGATGAAGCTGAATGTTTTGGAGAATAGTGTGTAAGGCTGCCAACATCACCCTTAAAATTAAAAAAGCATGAAATATTATTTTTAATTTTATGATTCTGAGAAAAGTAAGCTGTTTATTCAGGATAAGCTTTATGACTGAAATAGATCTTTTTAAGTGGCAATTTCACTGTACTTTATTTTTTCAGATCCATCTGTCTGAAAAAATAAAGGGAACAGGAACCGAAACGGTGCACAGAACTTCAGCAAGGTACCAGGGTTGTTTAAAATTTGTAATATTAATGTACTAAAAATAACTACATTTTTTTCAGTCCTGTCATTGTAATATTTGGGAATCTGAGATTTTATATTCATAGCATTATAGTTCTAATTAAGGAAATTAAGAATAAGATTAAATTATGGATGTTAAAAACAAGGATACAAGAATAATGAAAAACAGTTAATCAAACATAATTCAAAGTGAATCTTCCTTCTATCACAGCCTAAAGATTACTGCATAGGCAACAAACTCAAGGTTTTCCAAATAAAAATGACCCTAGCCAGACCTGACAGGAAAGCTGGGAGCCACGTTGTTAAACGCTGAAAGCAATGCAAATATGAAAGCATGAAAAGGCCTCTTGGGCATGTCTGAAAAATATATTTTTAAATACAACCTGAGGAGAACTGGGAATCACTGAAGAAATTTAAAAGGTAAGTTAGGCAGGTTTCTACTGAAAATTTAGGTGAGTCTACAATTCTGGATAACATGAAGAAGGGTTTGACTACACCTGGCAGCTTCCACTACCCAGAGCCATCAAAGGGCCGTCAAAGGGCCATCAAATGCAGGCAGTAAGAGACACAACTGAAACAAGCAGGATGCGGCAGCAGCCTGCAAACCCATGCAGCTCGTTGACCAGGAGCATTGCAGATAAAGCACACGTACATCATCACCAGGGAGGGGAGGATACACACTTAATGGTCACATCCACTGAAGATAACAAAATACAAAAGCTACAAATCCAGGAAATCTGAGCTGACACAATAGTTGGAACTGGGAGAGTACAGCAGGTGTTATGACAGTACCAACACAGCTTTGTCCTGTTCCTGCTCATTTCCAGCATCTACTTACAGCCACTGTTGGAGCTGGGACAATGGTAAAGGAGCTCTTGCTCTGAGCTGCTAAGAAAAATATAATGGTTTTATGACTTAAACACAGATCTTATGTATTTGCATCAACCTGCTGAACTCCTGAGCGATCCACTGCAATGATTTTTCCAAATGACTTTTAACTGAAATCAATATCCAACAAATTTTACATTCTGCAGAATCACACACCTAAATTTTTATTAAAATAAATTGTTATTTTAATACTCATAGATTCCATCTTTAAAAAGAAAGAATTTTATTTCCAAAATATTCCTTTTAAAGATGATTTTAATTTTAAAAAATCCTCAAAGTGAAGAATCTTTTTTAAATAAATAACAAATTTTAAGGAGATTAGGACTATAAAACCTACTAGCTTGGTGTGCGAAATAACAAATACATAATACAAGAATAGATCTATTTCTGTTCCCAGTTGTCTAGAAGTAATGTCAAAAATGTTTCTAAACAGCAGGATTAAAATACTGCACATTACTTATTATGCTGCTAGCAGCTGTACTGTCCTCTGCAAGCTTTTCCAAATTATTAGAGCTACATATTACAAAATCATGCTTTGTTTACTTTTCTATCTAATATCTTTAATTAGCCCTCTGAATAGAAGTGCTTTACGTTTCAACTCAAATAACTGTAGGTTTTGAAGCTATAGCCACAAGCACTTTAATCATGTGCTATATGGAACAAGTTCTAAATATCAAGGAGGATATGAGCTCTACCAGCTAAATAAAAGGCTGGAATCCAGCAATACTTCTCTGCAAACACAAACTAAATCTCACTCTCTGTGTGACCTTGAGCAAGCTACTTGATCTTTTTGTGTCTTGTCAAGATAATTATTAAAACTTGGACTCCTCTGACTAACAGATGTTTCTGTACATCAGCATAGAGAATACTAGAGTAAACACATTACTGAAAACATTCATGACAATAAAACTATGTGGAACCAAATTTCTTTCATTCCCTGTGATTTGCATCTTCATAATTCTTACTGCACTCACTGACAAAGCCACTTATACCATGAGATCACTTGTTTTCCAACAAATTAAGTCCCAATACTTGCCAATCACTCTGCTGCAGAGGTCAATGAAGATAAAAGTCCTTCTCTTCCTTGCATAGATCCTTAAGACCATTAGAATTACATCTATTTGCAAGAAGTGCTCACAAAGTTAACACGTTCCAAATGTTTCCTTTTCTTAAATGTATGTTTGTTTCAAATCACGTGTTTTTAATCTGTGCAAACTGCCCATTTCTTATTTATCTCAAGTCTATGTTGTCCAAGAGATAGCATAGCTAATATAAGTTCAGAAAATACTTTTTTTTACTATCACAAAAACTGTTGAGCTAGACAAAAAAAATACTATCTTCTCCTGACCAGATTATGAAGTCTGCAGTCCCACTAAGTAAAATATTAATTATAGAGGGTATCATCATTAGAGCTGATTATTTAAAATAGGCCTAGCCATAATTACCACTAAATACATCATGGTAAAAGGTTAGAATACTTTGGAGTCACAATCACATTTACCTAGTCATTGTAGGTTCATTACATGCTATCCCAAGGTGATCATTCAAAGGTAAAGTGCTCATTCAAAGTTCATCTTAAATTCTAGATGTAGTGAAGAGAGGGAGGGAAATGCTTCTGAGGGTGGGACATGCCACCCTAGACCAGCTGATTAAAATCACCTGTCTCAGTGGTAGAGACAGTCTAGATGAAACTTCTAGTTGAGTTACCAGGTTGAACACCTAAATTCAGGTGAGAAAAATGCCAGACAAATGTGGGACAGTGTTCTTAATGATGCCAGGCAAAGAATGTAAAAATTAACCAAGATCGACAAGCCTGTTAGATAGCAAAATACTTCTAGGTCTCTACTTCTTTTATGTGTATTGCCTGGTCATTCTTGCCTGAGGGAAAGAACTTTGAGCATCTTAAAACTATATTTTTAATTTACATTAAAATGCATATGCTTTATACAATTACGTCAGCAGATAGAAGTATAGAGAAATAATATTCTTCAATATGTGTCCAACGGTTCTACTGTAAAAACAACGGTGTTGAAAGAGAATGTACAAAACAGGGTAGGGAAAACATTAACATTCAGACGCAGGAGAAGCAGTATTCCATAATTAATGTGACCTCTGGTAGGTTCATATAATTGCTATTCAGGCTAATGTCAAAGAAACACCCATTAGATGTTGCAGATTCAAGATGGCTCCATGAAACTTGCACTTACAGTAGACGTCATTCTGGATTTTGGGCATTGTTTTACTTTCATAGCACTGATAAGCTTTTATCACAGGGCAGTTAAAATACAAGTGTTTAAACAAGGGGTTGGTTTGGAGAGTTTTGAGGGGATCTTTTTGCTTTAACATAAAAATGTCCAATAAATATTACTTTCACTTAGAGCTATTATATGTGAATCCATATTTTCCTAAGGATACAACCTTGTTAAACAACCTTCTTAATGTTGTTTAACAATTAGGGTTTGAAAAATGAGTTCAGGTACATAATAATATAGGGATAAAACAGAATCTCTCTGGTGTCTCAGACTGATTCTAGAAGGCCATCCAACAACAGCAACGATCATATATGTTATGTGTTATATATGCATCTTGTCATATCACAGCAATAATCTGTTTCATACCAAAAGGAATCCAAAGAGATTTTGGCAAGGAAACAAGAGATCCTCAGGACATGTAAGCTGGTGAGGATCTAGTGGCATCCATTCTTTCAACAAATTCATGGGGATTGGAACTAGCTATAGAGCTGGGAAGGAAAGATAAAAGAGAAATCAAGAAGAATCTTTCAGCAACTTTGATGGAATTATGCTTCCAGTTTGAGTCTGGCATGAACTCTAATGAGGTTTCCTCCAGAGAAGTGGAAAATTTTTTCTTTGCCACTCATATTGAAATAGCTCCAGAAATTTGGCATTGGCTTTAGCTGCAATGTCATGAGTTTTCTCTCTTATCTAATTCTTAGAGACATTGAAAACCTAACAATGTCAAGTGCTTGAAAGATGTATTCACAAGACAGTTTCCAGCACATAACATTGTCAAGGCTCTCTGGTCTCTTGCCCATTTCCATGCAGTGAATGAAATACTGACATGTAAAGACATTAATCCAAGAAGCATTTTTGCACTTCTAGGTTAAAAGAACCTCACAATCAAACCCTGCTGTATGTCAATATCACACAGGCAGTTGTCATTACAACTGGCTCTGTCCAGCTTTTTTACTGTGAATAGAGCTTGATATGAAACCCGAAGACTTTTGCCATAGCTTTCAAAAAAGAAAAGAAAAAAGACAAAACAGCCAAAAACCTGACTTAGATTTCCCAAAGCTGTAACTGCAAAGTGATGCTGGTTAGAGGGTTTCTAATGAGCCTTATGTGTAATTAATCAGTTTCTTCTGGGACAAAACAAGTCTTCAGACTCTTAACAGTTATACTGTTGACTAGGGGAAGAGTTGGGTTTTGAGAGGATTTTTTTAAGACAGTAAAAGTATAAAACCATATGGACTGTTCCTATGGATTGGCTTCACCTTGCTGTACATGGAACTAAAACATTTGTTCTTTCCTGTGCAGAGAAGTCCCAACTTAAATGTAGCCCCACTGGAAGGCAACTTCATCATGTTTCCGCCACAATCACCTCGTGGCCCTGGCCAAGCAGGCACCCCAGGTCTGCAGGAGGAGGATAAATGACAGCAAAGCTCACAGCAGCTTTGAGGGGTGATGTGCATTCCCTCTTTCATGCCCCTTTTTAAGAACCCAGTACACCAGGCAGCTTCCACCACTTCCCTATGCACCCAGTGTCCTCCACCCCATCCCTTAGCAATCTCTTTCCCAACCTTTATGCCATGTCATTTCAGCTTTCATCAGTTCTCCTCCTGGTTTAATTCCTCTGTTTCCTGCTTCTTGGACCCTTCCCAATTGGTAAAGACTTGATTAGGACTGAACATTAGTCCTAAAAGGAAAAGGACAAAATAACCAAGTCTAGTGGTTACAGACGCTCTTCTAACTTTCAGTCTAAGTGTATCTATATCACTTTGCAGCCCTGTGCCTTCCTTCCAGAGTTAGGTAAGACTGCGTAGTTCCCAACTGTATTTACTCTGTGTTGTCCTAACCCACACAATACATCTATGAACTATTTACATCCCTTATCAGCCTTCATCGATCAGGCTGAATATCAATTATTTTTAGTCTACCCTCCTGAAGCCATGCTTCCTCTTCCACCCTTCTCTGCACCTGCTCCAATTTGAATCTTTTTTGTGTTTTTCTAACACAAGCAGATAAAATTGTATGAAAATTCAGCTAAGGTCATATTGGTACCACACAGAAAAATTCCTCTTTTTTTTAATGCTTCTGCTAGCAGTATTCTGCCTGAGATTTTTATTTACTTTTTTTCCCAGCTGTGCCACATCCTTGGCTCAGTCAGAAACTTTTGTCTTTCCCTGCTTTCAACTGCAGCTTCCTGCTTCACATAAAATTTAAGAGAAGCTAAGGCAATGAATTGAAATGTGTTTAATGATGTCTTGCTTCACTTAATTTAGTCACAACGAAGATTAAATGTTATTTATAGTGCTATTTTACTTGTTCAGATTAGAAGAATTTCTTATTCTTGAAATTCTAATAACTCAAAAATTATGCCAACAATTATAAACCAAATACAGGGTGAAGAGCAGACATCTGTGCCATGGTCTGGGACTGCAGTTCCAGAAGCTTCAGCTTTGCTACTGTCAGCTTCAAAGCCTGACTACAGTTTCAACAATGTCATCATCTTGCTGTAAAAATTAAGGCTATTTTAAGAGGTTCCTCAGCTGTTTATGGGGATTCAGATCTCAGCACGGTCAACTCAAGAGGTGGGAGCACATATCTGAGAACATCTCTGGACTCCTCAGACGTGCTTTCCCTCAGTGCACGTTCAGGGTTCTGTAGAGCTTGAGAGTTACCATGGAAATTAGCAACGACTCAAGCACCGAAAGCCACAATCATGCTGAACTAACTCTGGTTGAAACATAAGGTTCTTTGTTTTTTCATGTTCCTTGAAAAGTTCATGGCAAAACGACAGATTTACAGATCAGATAATTTTTCTCCAGCTATTGCTGAAGCCATGTCTCCTGCCATGCTTGATGTGGCCAATTAAGCCAGAATTGTGGCTATGAAGCATTAGTAGAGCAGCAAACCCAGGGATCAAGGCCTTTCACAGATTATGATGCCAGATAGATTACCCTTTATAACAGATAAAATTCCTCAAATCTGTATATCTCACAGCTTAAGTAGCTTTATCAGTGCTACTTAACTCATCTAGAAAATGCATAATTTCATCCATTATTTTACTGGCTCACTTTGCTGATTGCTGCAATGTGTACACATTAGGAAGCTGGCCTTCCAGGCCATGCTCTCAATTTTGTTTTTACTTTCATTCAATGATTTGTCATTGGATAAAACAACAGAGCCCTGGAAATCCCAATTCTGCCCTTGACCCAAGCAGAGTGAAGGAATAGAGTCTATCAGGCTCCCTTCTGCCTCCTGCTCTCCATCTCCTTCTTCCCAACTGAGTGTTTTTAGCACTAGCTACCATGCAAGAGGCAGATGACATCATGTCAGATGAGGAAAGTTGCTTTCCTGACCAGGTACAGTACCAGAATGCCTAGAATTTGAATATCAGGACCGTACTAAGTGGGAAATAAACTCCTCTCTTGAATGAGTGAGAAATAGATCCAACACTAGACATGAGTGGCTAAATAAAAGTGTTCAGGCTGTCTGGGTTGGTGTCTAATAAATCTGCTTTCCTATGGTGTTGTCAGGCAAAAAAGTAGGTAGATTGGATGACCACTTGGCCTGTTCCAGAATATTTCTGCCTTTTAGCACTCTGCTGTAAGGGTTAATATCATACAGGCTGTAATGAGCTGGCCAGCTCCTGACATGAACAGAATCTGATTGATTATATGCATAGTACACTAACTCTCTGCAGATGATAATGGCCATTCATGTATCATGCATTCAGCAATCACCAACATCTTTAATACAGATGTAAACCTTTGTATTGATGCCAGTTAAGCTACAATGAAGAGAGAAAGAATGTCAGAGAACATTCATTTTATTTCAAAGGGTCACTCCCAGCACTGCAGCATGCCATTTTGTGCTGCCGTTGTTTCTCAGAAACATAATTCCCAGGAATGTACTGTTCCTAGTTTCAGAAGTAGGAACACAATTAAATAGAGAAATACTGCAAACAGATAAAATCCATTGCAGCACAGCTCTCATCCTTTATGCAACAGCATGACAATGCAGTAGTGTTTGTGACAAGATGTCAAAGGGGAGAGGGTGACCACTGTACCCAGCTGGACCATTTAGGATGAGTTAGACACTAAATGACTTCCAGTAGGTTTTTCTTATCTTCAGTTCACAAGATGCATTTGCAAGTACATTGTCATGCCATTTTCAGAATAACCTCAGATCCTCCTGGAATCAGTGAGAGACACAGGCAGATATCACAAAACAAATCTGCAGAAGAATAACTCAAGGAGAAACTTGTGCAGGGAATGGAAAAGATGTGCAAGTGGAAAAGAGGACAAGAAATATTCTGTGCAAAAGAAACAAGAAATATTCAAGAGCAAAAGAAAGGAAAGAATGGTGAGATGCCTGCATTTCCTAGTTCCCAGTATAGTGATATCACACAAAAATTTGCACAACAGACTAGAAAGGCAGGCAACAGACAGCAGGGAAACCTGGGATGGGTCATAACAGAAAACTGAAATTGCCAGGACAGGTAAACTGAGCTGAAAAGAGAGGTGAGACAAATAATAGTTTCAAATGATGTTTCTTTGCAATATAAGCTGAGATCAGTATTTCTAGGTGCAAGTACTGCATCACACTGCTAAATCCTAGCTTTGTGTTGAACATAGCCTACTGCTACAGAAGGTGAGCCCAGACCCTGTCCTTGACTTGGTGTCAACCAATTTTGCTTTACACTCCATTCTCTTCTCTCCTGTGCAAGAACAAGCACTCAGGCAGCAATGCACCAAAGAGCTCACCTGGCTGAGAAGTTAGAAGGAAAACACAGCCATTCCTCACCTGCATCAGTTTTCTGATCAAATTCAGTAGGAGCTGTTGCAAATGGTTCTGTCAGCATAACACAGGAGTGAGCAGACAGAGACTGACATGAAGAACGAGTGTTCATGGAATGGGGCATGAACACATGCAATGAATTACACACTTGACATTTGCTGTTTCTGCTTCATATCTGAAAAAGGGCTTATATGCCTGAAATCTTGTCTGTGTTATTTTATCAGTTAGTCTAATAAAAACAATAACAGAGAAGGGTCAGAATTAAGATTTGGAGCAGAACCAGCTCTATTTTGTAACTAAAATAGTTGTTTCCTTGAATAATTAGATTCACAAAGTTATCTCTTCTTTGCCTGCCTGGTTCAGTACACTATAAGCCAAGTTTTGCAGCAGTTGGAATTAAATCACAGCAATGGGATTGGTCAGAAAACAAATGATAAAGTAGAGTAGCTTAAAGGTCAAAGTCCCAAAGAGTTAAGTATTCTTTGAGGAACGTTTTCATACCCCAGTGTGGATGGGTGTAACTCTCAGGCTTGAAGTCATTGATAGGAGTGGCTGATTGCATCAGGTGCACGAATATGGCCCCTGAGAGGCCAAAGTATCCCATGACACCAAATTAGATAAATGCCAGGTTTGCTTTTTCTTTCACTCTCTGAGTGGTACTAAGCTTAAACTATATGATGTGCCACACCAAAAACATGATACTTAGCAAATCTACATTTTCCCACACCGTATTTAACTAATATTTTGACAGAAGTCATTTAACACTAGGACAAATGAGATGGTGTTTGTATTATACAAAGGAGAGAGAAATATTTAACACAATTATTTATATATATATGTAATACTGAGAGACCTATGTATTCTGATAATTAATAGTCATATGTCCAGAAGACAAAACACTCACCAATTCTGTTTATTCAGCAGTTCTTGCTGTTTTAAGACACTAAGAAAAAAAAGAGAAGCAAAAAAAACCTTCCATGTGCTGGAAAAAAACAGCCTAGGATACCAGAGAGACAAAGGAAAGCAAGTTCCACTTAATGTATAATCAATTCACCTCAGTTTATAATGGGAATTAATCTCACTTCCTCCCATACAGTAAAAAGAATGCAAAGAGAGAAGTGCACCTGATGAAAGTATATAAGAAATGTCAAATATTCCACAGGTGCAAGCCAGAAGTTCAATTTAATTGGCAAAACACAATCAAGAGAGAAAACAGATCTAAGGACTTTCTGTACTTCTCTTTTTGTGTAGCTAATTGCCATGTATGTTAACGCCTTGCAAAAATTATTTGGCCTCAACACTTCACAATAAAAAATCAGTCAGAATTAACTATTCTGTCCTGAAGGTGTCATTTTAGGAGACTAAGGTTCAGCATTTCAACCACTCCGCAAAAGCGTTTAAAGTAAATTAATTCATCTGGATTTTTCTAGAGGAAATTACTGAAACTGCCTGTTCTGTTCTTTTCTTTAGATCTGTCACTTTTCGTTATTTTTTTTTTAAATCTACAATGGGAATTTCAGACCTCTGTGTTTCCTCCCCAGGAAAATGTCCCATTCAGATCTGGAATTCTGGCATGGATTCAGTTGCCTGTAGATCTCCCCAGACTCTCAGCCCTTCCACTCAAGCAGAGACATATAGAACCTTCCTACAGCCACAGATTTACCCAGAAATAGCTGAACATGGTCATCAGGAACACAAATATCTCCTATATATAACAGTGTTGGTGAACTTCTATTTTCCTCCTCCAGAATGAATGGCACAGAAACTGATGGCAATTCTGCCCCTGATGATGATGATCAAATCATAGAATAGTTTGGGTAGGTAGGGATGACAAAAATCATCTAGCTCCTGCCTCCGCAGGAACACCTTCCATTAGACAGGTGCTCAAATCCCCATCCAGCCTGGCCTTGCACACTGCCAGGGATGGGGTATCCACAGCTTCTCTGGGCAATCTGTTCCAGTGTCTCACCACTCTCATAGTAAAAGAATTTCTTCCTAATATCTAACCTAAACCTACCCTCTTTCAGCTTAAAGCCCCTTGTCACACTACCTGCCCTTGTAAAAAGTCCCTCTACAGCTTTCTTGTTGCTCCCTTTTAGGTGCTGGAAAGTGCTAGTAGGTCTCCCCAAAGCCTCTCTTCTCCAGGCTGAACAACCTTAATTCTCTCACTGTCTTTCATAGGAGAGATTCTCCAGCTCTCTGATCATCTTCATGGTCCTCCTCTGGACTTGCTCCAGCAGGTCCATACCCTTCTGATGCTGGGGCCCCAGAGCTGGATGCAGTACTCTGGGTGGGGTCTCACAAGAACCAAGTAGAGGGGCAGAATCACTTCCCTCGATCTGCTGCTCACACTCCCTTTGATTCAGCCCAGGACATGGCTAGCTGGCTGGGCTGTGAGGGCACATTTCTGGGTCGTGTTGAGTTTCTTATCAACTATCACTCCCAAATACTTCTCAGGTCTGCTTTCAATCCATTCTCCACCTAGTCTGTGTTTGTGCTTGGGATTGCCCCCACCCAGGTGTAGGACCTTGCATTTGGCCTTGTTGAATTTCATGGTGTTTGCACAGACCCATATCTCAAGCCTGTCCAAGACCCTCTGGATAACATCCCTTCCCTCCAGTGTGTTGACTGCTCCACATAGCTTGGTGTCACTGACAAACTTGCTGAAGGTGCACTCAGTCCCACCGTCCACATCACCAACAAAGGTGTTAAAAAACACCCATTCCAACACCAGTCTCTGAGGGATGTCCCTCATCACTCTTTGAGAATGACCATCCAGCCAATTCCTCATACACTGAGTGGTTCATCCATAAAATTCATGTTTCTCCAGTTTAGAAACACAGATCTGGTAGGATGAACAACTAAAAGAGAATGATTCGTGTACCCTTAGTTCTCTACTTCTTTTGATTTTGGGTGACTAGTTGAGATGCAGAAAACCAGAACAACTTCAAAATAAGATGTAAACCCCTTCAAGGCTTAGGATTCCAGCCAGCCGCAGATTTCCTTGCTGGTGACAGTTATTTTTTAGTGTCAATCCTGCTGTCCCAAGAACACGGAGTAGCTGACGACTCTGGCATTACAGTGAGATGGAAGCTTGTTCTTCTACTCTGTCATATCTCAGAATATCATTGGAGAGGTCCCTTGCCTACTGCAGAATTTGCTGAGCCTCTCTTGTGGATCATTTTCAGCACTACATTATAAAACTGCAAGTCCAAATAGAGCCTATGAGCACCAGTATGATATCCTATTGTAACAGTCATCCCCACCACCACAACTTTCTTGGCTAAACAGAAGGAAGAAGTACCCACAAACAAACGGAATATTCGATAGAATTTAGACACTAATCTCCGAAACTGCAGAATGTTCTGCTTCTTGATGCCCCCAAACTACATTTCCCCTGAAGCCCTTCAAAATTCATTTCTGGACAACCACTGGGAAACACCACAGGATGAACTGCCTGAGCAGCTCAACATCTACCTGAGGCTTGAACCTTCTTCAGAGCCACAAACCAGGCATTCTCTGTTAATCTCTCCTGAGACACTCAATCTAGAAAGTGCTTGAAGGAACATGCAAAAGGCAGTGGCTGCTATCCTTTTCCAAAACAGCTCAGTTTAACCAACATTGGTTTTGCTCGCTCTCTTGCTGCCAGCTATGGAGACCTACCCTTCCCTTTCACCAGCTCTTGGAAAGTGAATGTAGCTCACTAAACTGGCAGAAATCTAACCCAACAAAACAAAACAAATCAAGAAAAAGTGAATACTTTTCATCACTTTAGTGAGCTAATGGATCAGACACTTCCTAGAGATGACAGAAGGGAGACAAATGGAGCATGTGCCCAGGAACGGGCCTGCCCCTTTCACCAGCAGCAAGTTTGTGGGCTGAACCAGCTGCCTCGTGAAGCCTCACCCACAGGAGAGGAGAAAACCTTTTGGAGAGGCCAGATACTCTGAAGAGGACTGGGAGAGATAGAGTGAGATCTTTCTAGTCCAGCTGCAGTGTTGGAGGGCCCAAACTGCTAGAAAAGCAAGGCTAGGTAATACTAAGTCTTCTCAGAGGAGAGTTGTGACACTATCTGGCTTGCAGTTTGGTCACCCATCAGCTCCAAAATGGAAGGAAAGGCAGGAAAGGCAAGGGAGGCTGTCAAAGCCTATCAGTCCCTGGAGCAGGGGTACTGTTGGACTTGTCGTGCCTTTGAAAGGATAGTGCTACAGCTGGCTGTGAACACAAAACATTATGTGTCCTGTAATAAGAAAATTAAGGACCCATCACAATGAAGTCTACCACAGCGAATGAGGACATTAAGGACTGAGCTGAAATAAAAGCCAATCTAACACAGCAAAACTGGACGACATGCAACATTTTCTGGTTAGTGTATAAAATTGAGAAACATCAGAGAGCGAGAAGTCTGGTTTGACAAAGCAAGTAAGTAATTTGTCAAAGAGAAGAACCTGCCCCGTGTTATATCCATGTTTGGATATAATTGACCACATTTCATCTTAGGAGAAAAGAAAAGTTGTGGCTAACTTCAAAGGGAACTGAACAAAAGTATTCTAATGATTAATGAATTAGCATCACTGAAGTAAACGAGCTATTCTGAATGCCTGCCCAGAGGCAGTCATGGGAAAGTTTCCAGAACTATTGTCATTTTTCCTGGAACTCATTGACTTTAAGGACTCCACAGCTGCAAGAATTGTGTGAGCTTTTCAAGACTGTCATTTTCACCACTGATTTTCTGAAAAATTCTTCCTGAACTGGTTTTTATTGGTTTCAGCTGGGGAATCCATTGCACCCAGCTAGGAAATGCCACATGCCTCCTAAGCTACTGCTCTATTCTTCTTGCACTGATGCTATCAGAGACTCAAATTCACTGCAGGGAGAACACTGGGGGCCAAATTTGCCCTCTGATGTATGCACACAGCTCCCATAGAGCTAATGCAGAATTTTTTTCGCCTTTGATGCTTCTTATAAAGAAGCCTGGAAGTATTGCATTAGAACAGGGAGTTCACACTATTGGTGGTCCCCATTGTCATTAACACAGTTAGTGGCATTCCAGTGAAAAACACAGAACAACTCTTTTGTTTGTTTGTTTTATAAGCAGATCTTCCAGGGTGGGATCTGGCTTGCTCAAATCCTGCCAAAGATGAAACTTCAGCCTCTAAAATCCACATAAACCAAGAGTGATCCATTCCGCCTTCTTTTGAGAACTGCCTAACCTTTTAGGCACTCAAATTAATCAGGCACTTTCCTCCTCTGCCTGAACACCCTCCAGGCAACTAATTCATAACCCCATGCTCAGTGAGGCCAGCTGAGCGTACTCCCAAAAGGAGTTAGGAAGGGTATCTCACTCCTGTTCCCACTCTTACTCCCAGCTGCACCAAGCCATTGCTTCTGTTGTGCTATGATGCTCACAGTTTTTGCTATGGCAATTTAACTCACTACACAGCTGAAAATCATCCTCTTCTTTGCTGGGCTTGTTTTCTGCCACTACAGTGAGCTGAATCACCTTCCAGGGGGTCTCAGTCCCACAGCCAGCCCTCGGTAAGTGGTTGCACATGCAGACAGGAAGTGTGAATGGGACCACTTTGACAGCATTTTTGTCTCATGAAACTGGTTGCTCAATTGCCAGTTCATGTTCAGAAGGTTCATTTCTGGGGAGAGAGAAGCTCACTCAGCTAAGTCATCTGCTGCAACCTGCAAGAAGGAAACTACCCAGGATCTATCTCTACCCTCAGCAAAATCTGAAAAACTAAGTAAGGCCAAGGCTACAGCTAGTGTAAACCACCGATTCTTGAAAAACCTACATCAGACAAGTTTCTTCAGTCGACTTGGCTTTTTCTTTGATACAGCTTGGATCTTTTTTCTATGAAGTCTAATGAAGACAGACAGAGGAAATTATTAAAGTGAATTAAATACACTTTACATAATTTCACTTTGAAGGAAATGTAAGTGAAGACATGTAACTTGGAGCAGAACTGGAATCCACGCCCGCCAGCTATAGCCAGCTCACCTCCTCCTTCCCCCACGAGCACACACCCCGGGTGTGCTCCAGTCCTCTGTCCAGACTCCCAGCTTCAGCAGAGCTTTGATCACAGCTCCTTCCTGAAAGCATTCTTGTGTGCTGGTGCAGCTATGTGAGGGGCCTTGATGGGACTGAGTGCTGAGAGCAGCAACAGAAACTCGTTTAGTTTGATGTGACAAAACTGCTCCTCAGACAAATGCTCCGTGGTGGTCCTATGGTAGGAACATGTGTAGAAGGCCTTGCTGAAGTAATAATACTGAAGTAATTTCATGCCTCCACCCACTTCCAGGCCTTGGAAATTTGTCATCCTCAACTGGTATAAATGAATGCAGGTTCTCTAAATTCAGTGAAGCCATGGTAATTTACAGAGGGTTCAAATTTACTGAGGGTCCAGTCTTTGTGGTTTTACAGTAAACTACCATTTATTCTGAGTCCTATTTATAAATAAAAGCTTGTTCTTCATAAGTTCAACCTTTCTCAAGTCACAGAAATGCTCAATATTTTCTAGCTTGTGATTAGGGAATAGACCTACAGACTATCTGTATTTATAAGTATCTAAATACTTAAACTCTCTTGTTTCACAAAATTAAGGACCAAGTTCTGTAGGAGACATCCTGTTAAAGAATTCTTTCCCAGATCTACAGTTAGGCTTCAGACAAATCTGATATCCATAGATTATAGAGAAGAAATATTAACACCTAAAGCAAGTAAATGAATGTGTGAACTTTTACAACACTTTCTGAAGCAGTTATTTGCACACCTATATTCAAGTTCTTATGAGCTCATTTGTTAAGCAACTCCATCACTTACACTACTGCCATCAGTAACATACAAACACAGGTCATTCTTGGCAGCCTACTGAATCACTGACAGCATTTATCCAGCAATTTTTCAAGCACATAGAAAGTCTAGATTCCCAGGGCCACCAGTGGTACAAAAGAAAAGAGGATACAACAGACTCCTCTGCCACCAAAAGAGACCATCTGTGAATCCATCAGGAGTCTTGAGCAGAAGGACTCAGAAATGAACTTAGAGCGGATTTGAGTGCAACAGAAAAAGTTCCAGAGAGCTTGATGTGACACATAGGCTGAAATCGCAAACAGCTTTGCCTATCTGCAAGGAGGGGCCAATATAGTCCCATATCTTACTTGCAAATCTGGTGTTCTAACAACCATCTGAAATTCTGAAATTGATGCAGAACGTTAAAACTGTTAAGCTGTTTAAGTCTGGTGGGATGCATTAGGTAGGGCCAGTTCTCTAGTAATTGGATATGAACTGAAATTTATTGAAACTAAGGTCTCTTCCAATCCAAGCCATTCTGTGATTCTATGAAACACTGTTTCAGAGCTATTTTATTTAATGAAGTACAATCACATCCAGGTTTGACATTTTCCTAAGGCCAACAGAAAAAATTAGAGCATTAGAGAATTTCATTGCGTGCTTAGAATGCAACATTTCACGCAGGAGCAGGATGGAAATCACATATATCACTGCCAGCCATGCGGGTTTGTTCTTATAAGATCTCACAGGATCAAACTAATTTTAGAATAAAGAATATCTGTGCTTCAAACTACCCTGCAGTACAAAAGTTCCAGTGACAAAATTCTACTCTCTTCTTTTATATTTCACATATACTTTCAAGTCCTTCTCTACTATGTTGTCAAGTTCTGTTAGCATCAGCACACTGTGAAAGAGACTGGAAACAAACCACAAGAAAATCTGTCTTGCAAAAATAAACCTGATCTTTCTTTTCATGTGAGTTGACTAACTAGCATTAAGTGACTAGCATTTTACTTTAGTTTAGTGAAGAGGTTTGCCAGAACTGCAAAATTTTGGATAGAAATTTTGTTCTTAATTTTGTTTTTCAAATTTCTGTTAATACTTTCAGAGTTCAAAGTCACAGATTTAGGCTTGTGTTTTGACCTCTTCTGCAGGTTTTCTCCTCAGTGACCCAATATCTCCCACCAGATCCTAAGCTTCCTGTTAACAAAGAACCATGTATTTGCACACTGGCTTGCTAACACACAGTTTTAAACCAGAACTGCTGGACACTTGAATTTGAAATTCTAAGGGAATGGTTAAATGAGGGCAGCCGCAGAAGGAGCTTAAAAAAATTAAAGCTAAATTTGCGCTAAAATTATAGAGGCTAACAGAGGATGGTGGGCACTGAACCATCTCTTTTCCATGAACCAATTAAGGGGAAAAGAGCATAGTACCCAAGGTCTTATTGAAAGATTTCATTACCATTGGATGGTATACAGAACTGGTATATTTAGAGAAGGTTCCAGTTTGTTCAGCAAAGAGGAAAAGCCTGAAATACTAAGCACACATACACTTTCTCTGAAGTCCAAACAGAGAGAAACCTGCTGCTTTAAAATTTTTGGACAATGTTAAAAGGGGTAGAAGACTATTGGGACTGTCTTGGATTAGAGCACAGCATAATATCACATTGGAAAATTCGCACAGCAAAGCTTGTGATGGTTGCAACCAAAATGACCTCAAGTGTATAATTTGTTGTTTTGAATTTCCCAACTTTTAGCTGAAAAAGGAATGTTACAAGGCCTGTTCAAGCTGGCCAAACATTCAAACACTTTTATAGTCAGTGAACAGCGATAAATATTTGACAAGAGCTATTAATCCTAGGCTGATATCCTAAATGGAGTCAAACACTCTTGGGAGTGCTCCTATCCACTGACTGGAGAGACAGCCTGGACATCTGGTCTAGATACCTAATATCTAGATGTGTAGGATACATGAGCTGACTCCTTCCCAGCAAGATCTTGAAATGTGTCTGCCCTGGAGTAAAAAGGACAGCACTTGCCTGCACTCCACTCTAAGGGAGGGATGCGTAAAGAAGGTGGAAGTGGATTTGTGACTGTGGATTTTGAGAAGACAAAGTGGCAGAGAGCAAAAAGGACAATGGACTTTAGGAAAACAGCCATCAAGAAATGCCATTTTAACAGGTTAGAAAGAAAAAAGAGTCCAGTTCTTTAAAGAAGCAACAATGAGGGAATTGTCAAAAAGCAGTTATTTTTCCAATCTGTGTCTCATTGTCAGATGGTGAAAAGCACTTCACAAAAGATGCCAGCCTCTTATGGGGAGTCTGAAGAAGATGTCTAGAAATACAAGGAGAAGTAGGGACTGCTGAAGGAAATCAGAATATTTAACTCTAGGAAAACAACCAGACTGATTTACAAAATTGTGATAATACTTTAAAGATAGAGTAGTGCAACATGAAGGGGATTAACCAGTTAGCATGAGCATGTCTGATTTTGAATTGGCCAAAAATGCTCTGAAGTTACAGCAAAAGAGGTTCAAGTTGACATTAGAGACTTCTTTTTCTAGTAAGACTAGTGAGGTGGTGCAGTGGAAATTCAAAAGTCCCAGTCTATTAACAGTTTTATGAACAGCTCTCATCAGTGCCTGCAATAAATGTAGATAATTGCCTTGGAGTAAGTGGTGGAGTAGATGAGCTCAGTCATTTCCTGAAGCAGACTCCAGGAAGGCTAATTTTATTCTAGAGATGTTAATTCCTCTTGGTTCTCTCCACAGTTAGTTGAGAACAGCTCCTTTAGATGCAGATACAGAACAGAACTCTACCCACTGGCCTAACATGGATAGCCCCAGTATTTCCCCAAAACTAAGTACACCCATCCTGGTCCCCTCCCTCCACTACTGCCACAAATAGTTTTCAATCCACTTACCATCTTCTCTTCCTGATCTTTTCAAATACCAGACCTCAGCCTATGAAACTGAAAAAGATTCCCATTCCTTCTCAGTGTTACCCTTGTTCCTTATTTCTTAGTTTTGAAGAAGCATAATTTATCCAGAATTTTTACTAAACAGCCCAGAGTGACAGGGTTGTGTATGAGGAATGCCTCGGTCTCAGTTACAGCCAGGTCTGTTTTTCAGGAAGTGTAATAACAGTATCACAAGTGTCCTTCATCTCCATTTTTTTTTAATCAACACTAATCATCAGATGTTGGTGCTCTCTGGAATATTCCCTCAGGTTTGAAAAGTAGTCACAAATCAGCTATCATTCTTAAATACTTGCACAAGAAAGCAGGTGGCCTCTGCTTTCCAAAAAAACCTCATAAGCACCTTCAAAATTAACTATAGTGTAGTAGGACACATTACCCAATAGTGAAAACAAAACAAAAACACAATCCCTGACAGACAGAGGTCAACAGCAACAACAGGCTCACAGTCACTCTCAGGTTTCTGCCAGGGACCGGGTTCAGCTTCCACTGTACAGGTTATGTGCAGGTTCAGTGACCACAGAACATGCCCTTGAGCCACCCACTTTCCTCAGGGTAAGCCGGCTGCAGTGTTTTATCCAATCCTGTCATGTGCAGATGCTTCAGTCTGCATTGCATGTGCAGGACAAACTGACCAGTGACACTGATCATACAGGGTGAGGCCACAGGAACTGCCTGAGTCTCAGATGCACACATGCAACCCCCCCACTATGCTGCTTCTAAGAACAAGGCAAAAAAAATCATTGTG
>VYZT01063208.1:28835-56344 GCA_013400735.1 Pomatostomus ruficeps | reverse complement strand
CATTGTGGCCATCTGGTCATTTTATGAATTGCTTTTGCTTGTCAGGAAACACTTCGGGACCCCTTGTTCAAACAACACTCAGTTCAGAAATCAAGAATATATCTAAAGCCTCACAAGATAAAGCATAGTACAAGGTAATCCAAAGACACGTGCAGGTTTCAAAATGATTAGGAGAGTAAACACTTAAATCTCAAGTACTGCTCAGCCTTTAACATTATGGTCTGCTAACCCCAGTGTTATTCTACTGCAGATCCTCTCTGTCATTTGCTTCTGTCTTACTATACTGGGAGTTCCTGGGTGAGTGGCAGCAGATGATGTGGTAAGACAAGGCCACAACCTGGTATTGACACAGGCCGTGTAGCCTCAGCACTGAACCCACCTAATTTACCATTACATTCCCACTAGCCAGCTGCAGAATCAGAAGGGCTGTAGATAACTACGGGAAGCTGTAACAATAGAACCATAGAATCACTGGGGTTGGAAAAGACCTCCATGATCATCAAGTCCAACGTTTGACTGAACATCACTTTGTCAACTAAACCACAGCACTAAGTGCCACACCCAGTCATTTCTTTAATGCTTCCAGAGATGGTGACTCCATCACTTCCCTGGGCAGCCAGTGCATTGGGCATTCCAATGTATGACAACACTTTCCATGAAGAAACTCATTGTGATGTCCAATCTAATGGTTTGGAAGGAAGAAAAAATTATGTTTACACTGTCGAAAAGGTCCACAGGTCACAGCTTCTTCCTTGGGAGATACTAAGAAATATGAAGCCAAAGCAGACCACTGGGCTGAAGTGTTGCTGGCAGGAGAGACTTGGGGCTTGGCAGAGGAACTCAGCTATTCAAGAACTGTGAAGGGAGTAGAGTGAATGAGCAGCTACAGACTCATTCACACAAGGACATTGATTCTGAATTAGCTACTATGAAAAGGTAAAACCACATTATCTGTTGACAATCAGACAATCCTACTATGTCATAAGGGAAAAAAAGCCTGAAAATGGCAGACAAAGAAGATGCATTGCTCTCTGTAAAAACCAGAATGAGAGACATAAGTGATAGTTTGCTTAAAGTAACCAGACAGCAGCCAGAGAGAAAGAGAGAAAACCAGAGCAGCACTTGGTACAGGTAATGGCCATTTCTGTAAGTGCCAGAACTAAGGCTCAAATAAGGAAGAGGTCAAGATGCAAGAGATTAATTAAATGGTCCCTTTAGCTGCACCTCCCACTGGAAAAGGGAGACTGTTGAGGAAAAAAGAGCAAGCAGTAAATAGGTGCAAATCTTACTAAGAAAAGTAAACAAACCAGCAAATATCATTCAACAGACACACTTAGTTTATTTTTCAGCTCATTGAATTGAACTCACTTAAACAAGTTCATGATAAATATTAAGACCCATTCTGCCTAAGAAAAGCAACAATCTATTAACATAAACCATGCCAACTGAATACTGAATGCACCATAGGAATGCTATTGAATAAGAATGAATAAGAAATATTGAATGCCTGGAGATTATTATCTTGATGACGCTTCCATTATTCATGTCATGACCAGAGCTCAGCATTCCTATAGAGTAGCCCTGCATAGCTTCCAGAAAACTCCTGTTTCTTTTCCATTCCAAGTGGTAAAGTTTTGTCTCAAGATTTTAAAAAGGTTTATTGGTGAAGGACAGAAGATACATCTCACTGAGGTGCATAATCAGTCATTGACTCTTCTGAAAAATATTCATCATATTTATGATTTTAGAACAAAATTTCTTTGAAGCATTTTCAAGCATTGCTTTACAGTTTTCCACACATAAACTTTGGATACAAATAGCAGCAGATTCAAACACTTTACTGGTATTCCCAGTAGTTCATAGTCATCAAACTGGCAGCTCTACAGCACCTATAATTTAAGATGGATACGTAAACAGTCAAGGGTGCAAAAATAGACTGTCAGCTTTTCTGAATGTGAATGCTACAGAGTAAAGTGTTGCAGGCCCTTTTCTCAGGTGATTCAGATTTATAATGAACAAATTTCTCATGAATCCTCAGCAAGTATGCAGACAAGAATGTTAGCCAAAGATCCAGCACAAAGGTAGGCTGAAACACAGGAAGTGTAATAGTAACAATATATAATTTATTCCAGTATCCCAGCTACACTTGTATCTGCTTTCATTTCCACCCAGATATTTTCCTGCACCTTATAAAGAAATGTCAAGCACATTCCTAATCTGGTGTTGAGTGTAATCCGACATTTGGAAAAGTTTGGTAACTAGAAGGTGAGGTCACATACACCCCTGAGAGAATCTGGATACTTCAAAGGATGAAGTTACCAAGCAAGCAGAAATTGTTTCTGCAACTTGCACCACAATACTGAGATTACATCCTTCTCCGTTATTACTGGAGGGAAAATAATCCTTATTCAAACACTACTCTTCAAAGACAGCCAGAGGTTCCTGGCAGATAGCAGGACCTTTTCACTTAAAAAACATGAAAAGGTACTCTTTAAATACTAGTTAAATTTCTAAAAGAGGAGGAGGAAAGGTTCTCCGTACAATACCCCAAATAATGAGCAGCATAGGAGGGTGAGAATGGCTGATTATGATGGTAGAGTGGCCCAGCTCCTTTCAGTGGGATGACAAAAATCCCAGTGGGTCCCTTGGTCCCCCCAGCCCATAGCTGTGCCAGAGCAGCAATAGTGGTCCTTACCTCCAACCCACCAGGCTCCAGCTGTCTTTTCCCTGTGTGTAGACTCCTGCCTTCCTCCTACAGCCCCCTGTCATGGGGGCTTCTCATGCAGCAGTTTTCAGTCTGCCCAGCACCCTCCACAGGCACCTTGTGCTTTTCCTCGGCAGCACTCACCACAGGCCTTCCTCAGGCCCTTTCCCATCAGAAGCCAGCTCTACACAGACTCCCTCAGCCTTTCTTACCGTTTCCTGTCTACCAGCCCTTTGTGAAAGATCCCTGTCCCACTTGATGAGAGTAAATCATTCAGTCATCACCATTTCTAGCCTATCTTTCACTAGAGATCAGATCACCTCCCCCTGCTGTTTCGCAGCTTCATTTCCATTCCTGTCTTCCCTGCTCACAATTTCTTTTGTAAAGCAGGCAGCTTCAAACCTTATATTTTCCATCTGGAAGACAAGACAGCATGCTTTGAAGAGTTTCCCTCCACCATATTTAATCCAAATCCTTTAGCCTTGTGGGGATGAGTTGGTTTTGTCAGTAATTTGAGTAATAAGAGCACAAACATAATTGCTAACTGAGCCAAGCTGTTCCTGAGCTTTCCTCAGTAAAATTCCTGTCCTAAATCACAGCTCCCTGTGTTTTGAGAGATAATTGCTCTCCCAACTCCATCTGTCTTACAAACAGGATGGAGTCAGAGTCTTTCACCTGACTCCAAATAGGCAAGAGAGTTGCAGGAACCAGAACTTTGCTAACAAGAGGGATTGAGAAGATCAGCAGTGCTAACTTGCTACAGAAGTTTTAATAAATGAGAACAGTCCAATTAATAATGGCTTTTTAAATTTTCCTTTCAGGTCTATTTGGTAGATGAGAAATTCTTTTCAAGGAAGGTATTCCCCGCTTCTGGTTTAGAATTGGACCCATTAGTTAATATTTTCCTTTCAATTCCATGGCCTATTTGCCTTCATTCCTGAAGATATTTTTTTCTTTTCAAAGCCCTTGAAAGCTCTTATTAGGTGTTCATCAGAACACACACATCAGATCTTGCGTGCTGCCTTCTAGCAGAATGCTTTTAATTGAAAGGAAAACCCAGCCTCCTGCTAGGTTTGGGTGGGCGGCAATTAGTTCCATACTAGTTAGTTTTTCCAGAAAGTCATATAACTCTTCTACACAGGCATTCCCACGCCGGTCCAGCTGCAAACAAAATGCTGAGTCAAAAAAAAAAAAAAAAAAGAAAAAAAAAGTGGCAGAAGGAATTTTTCATTGAATTAAGAATCCAGTCTGTCCTCAAATCTTATAAAATATGCGTTGGATTCCATCTGTCTTGGAAGATACCCACTCTGATCATGACAGCTCCTGGCACTCGCATGGGACCCATGTGCCTGCAGCGATCTTGCAAATTCCCTCACTGCATGGAGGCTTTGGACTCCATCAGCCAGGGACAACACCTTGCAGGCTAACGATGTGGGCCTGTGTGGGGAGCAAAATACAAATGTCCCCTTATGCCTGAACCACTCTGTTTCAGTGCAAAAAATAAAAGTGTCTTTCTTGCTTGCAAGGAAAACAAAATCCACTGCCCTACTAGTAAATTGCAGTGACTGAAGCCAAGAGCAAAGTGTGCTGAACATCTGATTTTTGGCAAATTCTGATGCAGACAAAAGTTGGAGGAAACCTTTTTCAGGGTACTTTTGGTTTATTTGAAGCCAACAAAGCATGAAATGGTCTTAGCAGTTTGTTATGTTTTGATGTAACGTGAGGATCCAGAATCTCTTGACAAGTAGAGTAGGAGCTCGAGTTTCAGTTTGTTGATTGGTGGTTTTCTGGATTCGTCCAAGAAATGTATTTGAACAGTATGTGCAGCAGAAACCATTGTAGTCATGAATGTTCAATGGCAAACATCTGAAAGCAGACATCGGATAATGAAAACAACAGTTAAACAAATAAACTTTTTCATTTCCAAGGACAGCTGTTAGAATTGGGAAATGTTTTATCTTTTTACATGCACCAAGGTGTATGCTAAGACTTTTCTATGTTCTAACAGAAAACCATGAGTTGCAGGCATATTCAGAGCCTTTACTAGACCTAAGAATGTCTTATGTTGAGACCCATGAATTTTGTGGGGTTTCATATTCATGACTTGGATCAGCACAGTCAGTCCTCTAACAAAACAACTACTGCATAAAAATTCAAAATAGTCAGCCCATATTTACCTTATTCTTTCACAAGTTTCTCTTGGTAGTAGTAAAAGACACCAAGTAAATTTTGCATTGTTAATTATAAGTAAAAGGAAAGTGGCACCTTTTTTTTCACATGGGAAATGTTTTATGAATAAAGAAATCTTTATTTGAACTTTTTCCTTTGAAGTTGCAGGTTTTCATCATGGGAAATTTTTGAGAATTTTAAAGAAGTGTTTTAGTTTCACTTTGATTCAAAATATCAAGGGGCTTTGCCAAAAAACTCCAATAGTATAAATTCAGAAATATTTCTTTATGAAACTTGGTTTAGTATGAAAAAAACTTTTGGATGCATTTGCTGTTGGAAATTGAAAATTTCCAGTGGAAATAAAGTAACACCATAAAAAAATCAGCATTAACAATCAGTATTTTTGGTAAGAAAATCTTCTGCACTAAATACTGTGGCTAAGAGTAATTACAATTTATCCAAAAGCCTGAGAGAGCTACAATGGATTTTTGGAACCATTTAAATATCCCACCTAATGCAGTAATAATGTTGCATAGTGTAAAAATGTAATGTTGAGAGTGTAAAAAGACTGTAGTGAAAGGTTTGTATCCCAGCAGCACCTGAATATAAACAACATGTTTGTTTAACTGACAACAGCTTTTTCCATACATGATTTTAAATTTGCAGAAAACTATAAATAGATAGCACTTTCACTGAAAGCACTAAATTAACCAACTGGGTACTCAACCTTGTAATATGGAGCAATGTGGAGTGATAATGAACACCATGTGTGTGTGATAATGGGGGTTGTAGAAAATAGATCTGGCCAGCTGAGTGAAAAGGAAATGCTAAAAAAGAAAAAATCTGAAGTCCAAGCCAAAACAAGTGACCTAGTGGAGCAAGTGAAGGTTTGTATTTGGGGCAGGCTAGAGGCCTGAGAGAGATCAGCAATTCAGCAGGGTATTTTTAAGCATATGCTCAAGGCTCTCCTTATTCGGCAGGAAACTTAAGCATATGCTCAGAGGTTAAGCATCAGCTAAAGTCTCATTGATGTCAGTGGGTCTTAAACACATGCCTAGAGATACATATGTGCTGAAGTGCTTTTACAAATAAGAATGGACTGGGGATCAGGGCCTCAGTCCCCTGGTATTTCATAGCAGGCTAACCCTGTAACCTCCTGGCTTTCCAAATTCTTTGGAGTAGATCTCATTTATTATACACACAGGACCAGACTTAAGCGTTAAGAACTTGCATTACTGTACATAACTGCCATTGACACTTTGGTACCAAAATAAATAGAAAAATACAGATACATTTATAAAATGCCAGTAATTTCTATTGCAATGTGTCCAAAGAATTCTCTTAATGATAACAGTGAAAGCATAAAATAAGCAGAAATGCATCTTTTGAGCAGGTCATTTAGCCTTTCCATTACTGATGTAAGACTTCTACAAGAATGTATTTAAAGATAAAACTGAATCTTAACTGAAACCTGACTTAAAGTAATTTATTTTGAAAGAGCACATGGCGCACTTAATTATTGTGCAACCAATGGATCTGTATTTCCTTATGACCTTCTGTGCCTGATTAGTCCCCTTATCAACCACAGAGCTGACTGGACATCACTGTAAAAACAGAATAGTCACTTTCTTGGCCAATTCAACCTCATGTAGGCAAACGGCAAGGCATTAATCTGCCATGATACAAATTTAGAAATCCACAACAATTATTCTCTGAGTCTCAGATGGCACGTTAACGTTATGAAAAAAACTCAAAAATTTTTAGGTAAGTTATGTCAGATTCAAGTATGGCTTGTCCTTCTTTAAAACTGCATGAAAATATACCATAAAGCGGCAAGGGGAATTATATGGTCAGATTACTAATGATATTAAATACTTTTTCCATTAAGTTAGTACTGAATTTGAAATTATCAGTGAAAATCCTTCCTGTGCATTTCAGTGAACCTTAACAACCACTTGGTCTCTGCATTTTGTAACTCTCCAAGGATAAATACACAGCAGAGGAAATGGTAATAAAGACGTATTGCAGGGCCAGTTGAGAACTACTTTAGATGGATTCTGTAAATGATGGCCCATTTTAAAACACCCTTAATGCAACAGGAGCGAACTGGGGTGCATTTGAGCAGCAAGACACTGCCAGAGTACTGCTGTGTGCAAGCAGTGCATTGCTTTTCTCTAGTCATACCACAGAAACGATTATAGCAAAAAGCTGTCTTTAACAAACAAACAAAAAAGATAACTTCAGTAAAACTTATGAAGAAAGTCTATTATTTACATGTGTGTTTTCTTTCTGTCACAGGACTCATGCCTTTAACTGGAGAGCATTACGGTTTGGCGTTTCCTGTAAATGCACTGAGGAAAAGCCACAGCAATATAGTATTCTTTCCATAGATGTTAACATTTATAGACTCACAGAAGTGGCTAATGTTCAATTTCTGGTTAACATTTGATTATTTTCTTGCTTTGTTTTCCCAGATGAAGACAACCTGGTGAAAGCATTCCCACATTCCTCTTTGCACTTCTGCTATAACAAAATTTAGCTGATGTAGGCAAATTCAAGTTCTAAAAGCATACATCTTAGTCCAATTTTGTTTCAAGTTTCTGCCTCTTTATTAACTATGGAAGAGCACCTCTTCCTTCTTGCCCAGGAAAGCTGCTGGTTATCATTCCCATCCCTCCGGTCGGTCGAGTAACACATGATGCTAGCCTAGCATAAATACGAAACAGGTTCCTATGGAATCTGAAATACTGTTTGTACATCCTACCACTGACCACAGCGGAACAATGCTGTGCCAATGACACAGAAAAAAAACCCCCTCTATTTGCTTGCTCTTTCTGAGCCTCTGTCTGAAATATACCTAGCTCCAAAGCTATTATTTATAGTTATGAGGTGACAACTGAGAGCTAGCAGTCTGCTGAGTGAAAAAAATATTTGCATTTATCCTTTTTAGAGATATCCTATATAAGCACACACATACATGTGCAGCAGCTATTCATACTGGATAGGGAGAAATACCTAATCAACTACAGTGCTTATTCAGTGGTATGAAAGAAAAGTAAAGTTCTTTATTTTGTGTGAATTAAGTGACAGAACTTCATTTTTTAACAATATTCAAAATGAAAGCAATTTTAATCAAAGCCTACAGCTACACTGGCATTGTTTAAAACACTGAGAAGCACTGTTACAAGTTTTCTGTGAACACATCTGGATATCACTTTTAATTAAAAAATCACCTCTTCTGAGTTGCTTGCAAATATGGTTTTTAAAAATCAGCCTCGTTTAAAAAGTTTGGACAGGATAGACATTAGGAGGAATTTCTTCACAGAAAGGGTTGTCAAGCATTGCAACAGGCTGCTCAGGGAGGTGATGGAGTCACCACCTCTGAAAGTGTCTGAGAAAAGAACTTAGTGCCACGGTCTAGTTGAAATGGGGGTGTTTGGCCAAATATTGGACTCAATGATCTCACAGGTCTTTTCCAACCTAATTGATTCTGTGAAAAAAATTTACATTTCTCACACAATCACCAAAATGTTGATGTTGGAGGGGTCTTCTGGAGGTCATCTAGTTCAGCTGCCTGTCTGCAGGATTATCACCAGTACCAGACCAAGCTGCCCATGGTTTTCTTTAGCCAAGTCCTGAAAACTTTTAGGGATAGATATTCTGCCTCTTCTCTGGGTACCCTGCTCCAATCCTCCAAAGCAAGAAGATTACTTCTAACTTCCACAGTCACAAGTTGATGCTTTTTGACAGCTTGAAACTATGAAGGAGGGTTTAGCCTCATCATCTCCACAGCTTGCCTTCAAGCAGTTCCAGACTGCCCACAGTTGCCTCCTCATCAGGTGCTATGAGCACAGCACCCTTCAGTTTCCTGTAAAGGGCACGTCCTCCAGGCTTCTGGCCACCTTGCTAGCCCTCCGCTGGTCCCTCTCCAGCACCTCTACACTCCCAGCGTTTCAGCCAACGTCACACATCACTTCTGTAGTTATGGCAAACAGGATGAGCTCAGTTTCATCAGGGTTGCTTGGAAGATTGTCACTGAACAAACCCTTTACTCTGCTTGGGATTTATGGTCCAGCCTTTGACAGGCCCAGCTGAGGCAGTTGAAGACACCAGTGTCCCAGGTTATGCCTGTTCCCAGTTCCAGAGGTGACCACCCCTAGCTCAGAGATGGCAGAAACTCTTATGCCCCAACAGCCCTCCTCTGTTAACGCTGCTCTGGGGACAGCACAGGGTGACAGAGCATGAGGCCTATAATGGCTGCCATCACCACACCTAAATCCCTTGGAGGTCATCTCCAGGTGGACTTTACCTCTGCGTTTCAAACAATGTCATTATTCCTGGATCATTTTTTCTCCATGAATGGGTTATTTCAAGGAAATATAAAAAACAGTTCTATGATCAAATGCAGTCTAAGTCTTATGACCACTGACCTTGATTTAAGAGGAGCAGAAATCTCCTGCACAATCCTTTCCAGCAGGCAAGCATTTAATAAATCTTGTGAAAGTGTGAGGAAAATATGGGAAAAAGGAGACACTGATAAGAGAAGTACTTCCAAAATAGACAGCAACAACAGACAGTTTAAAGTAATTTTCTAGCCAAGCAATAGCAAGAGTCCTCTGTCATAATTTCCTATGGAGGAACAAATTCAAAAACAAATAGGTAATAATCTGCAAGTCTGAACCACAGAAAAGCTGTTGTACTGTCCTTCTAAGGGAAGGTTAGAACTTATGTTAAAATAGGAGGGCTGTGTTTTTCTAATCACACAGAACTTATGGTCTACATCAGTTCTTGGCCCCTGACTGCATGGATTATGGTGGGTACTAACCCTCTCATGAGCAGTGTGACTGACTTTGGCCACTTCTTCAGCAGTTCAGCTGTCTACTTCCCTCCTTAAGGTGGGAGAGACAACTACTGAACAGAAGAACCACATTCTAATAGCTGTGATTCCACCCAAATCTCAGTTTTCAGCATGTCAGGACGTTCTGTCCATGTTTCCTACTGAGCAAAACTAATTCCACTTCCCTATTCCTTTAGGTATCTCCCTGCTCAGTGCCTTGTTTATAGTCTCTGGGCTGCTTTCCAGAAGCCATCAAAGCTGCCTGGCTCTCGCCAGAGGCTAGGAGAAGGGGATGAGGTGGGATTTAGGTTATCTGACTGTGGCCCGAAGCAAAGAGTCCAAGTATCCTGCCAGCAGGTGACAATTGCTTGGTTCTCCTCACCTTAGCCATCATGCATGCTTGATCCAGGCCAAATCCCACCCAGTCCAGGGGCTATCCATTCCTACAAGCTTCCAGTCAGCCTTTGGGAACACAGTATATACACACACACACACACTCCTCAGGCGGTTTCCTGTGAGTGTGCCAGGCTATTAAAAATGTTTCTTGTTCCCAGCTTGGAAATATTTGACCAGTTGAAGAGAAATATAGTTTTGGCATGTACTCCCAACCCACACTTTGTTTTCATATTCTTTGCTATCAGTAGAGACATTTTAATCAGCCACAAAAAAGTTCTGGGTGAATTTGCTCAGTTAAAAGCATTTCTGAAACGACACCGTAAACAGAAACAGAGAGCTGACTCAACAGCAACACTTCCTAAAACCCCAAGGCTCAACAGTACATGAAACAGGACAGTTTTAGTAATAAAAAGTAAACTCTACTCTCATATTAGGTATTTCTGTCAACTATATGAGACACAGAAATAAGTAATCAGCCCTCTTTCATGCTATTTGCCCTATGCCTTAGCATGCAAATTAGTTCTAGAGAAGTCTAATTTAATAAGCCTATTACAACAATATGAAGGAGACATCTTCCCTTTTTGCACTCCAGGCAACTTGAAAACCACCTCTGAAGATGCCTACACACACTTGTTTTCCAGCCATCAGCTGACACAGAACAACAGTGGCAAGAGCCAGCAAATTCTCTCCAGCACTCTCCGGGAGACACACTGCTTTGGGATGGGATTTGGGATTCTGAGTCAAGATAGGTATCATCTCAGTTTGCACCATCACAGCAGCATGGAGCAATTTCGACACTGCTGAAACCAGTGGATCAGACATGTGAGCAGTGCCTGCTGTTCCCTCTGCTTAGATACACTCCTATTTCCTGCATATCCCTCTGTGCAGTCTGGACACTGGTACAAGGAGACCATGTATAACCAATTGCATGAAGCTGCATATTCACATGAAATAAACCTTCTAATACCCTGTGGGGCTGAGGCTGGAGGTAAAAAAAAAAGGTTTAACAAGTTCCCCTCACATTTTTTATGCCTGTCTTAGGGTCAGAGGTGTCATCAGGTAACCCCTTTCTCAGTGGAAAAGGAAAAAGAAAAGTTCTGATAGTTGATTTGTTGTCTTTGTGAACATTCTGTTCTAAACTCAGAAATTGTGCTGTTTTCAAGTTTCTGCTTTTGCAAGGAGGAAAAAGTGCTCCCCTTCAAAGAGAGGATGGAACTGCAGAAAGCAAGAAAGAAAGAAAGAAAGAAAGGAATATAGCACTCCTCAGGCAGGCCTACTAGGCCGAGGAGCCTAAAGGAGAGCCACACAAGGAACCACACAGAGACAGCAGCAGGAAAGGGCAGAAAGAGAGAGAGCAGAACCCTCTGACTTTTATTTATATGTTTTCACACATCACCGTGGATTGGAGGTAGAAATCACCACCTCTTTTAATCCACTGGTCAAAGTATTTGTCAATCATATTTCTCCATCCGGTATACCGGAATTCGTAAACACAGATACAATTTAGGAAAACATAGATAATAGAGAGAAAACAAGTCATGGCCATGAGAGAGAAAGTCTAACAAGAAAACACTGAACACTGCAAAGTCAGGGCAACAAAGGAAGGCATACCTAAGAAATGTTTCTTACAGGAAAAAAAAGGACACTCATACAAAAGGACATATAAGGCAAAATTCACAGGGATATAAGACCATAATAAAGGAAATATTAAATCTTACCAAACTTTGCTGCTAATCACACACCTAACCTGTCTGACTCCTCTCCTCTCACACACAACCAGACAAGCTGCTCCTAGGTGAATGCCAGTAAGAACAGACTGCACTACAGCAGACTCAGCATCTTGACCCAGACTAACACTCCTACACAGACACCAAGGACATTGCTAAAGAAACACAGGCCCTATTGTTAATCATTGCTTTTAGCAAACTTCCCTCACAGCCTGAGCTAAGCACCACATTAAATTGTGAAGAAATCGCTAGAACTACTATGCTGCAAGTGACTTTTAAATCAAGTGCATCAGTTATACGATATTTAGCACTGTGCTGTAAAGGGCGGTAAATGGAGGTGTCATAAATATCTGACTTTATCATCTGTTGACTCATAATGCAGATACCAATGGGATATAAATCATGTAAAGCATGTTTCCAGATTAGGAAAGTCTGGCTGTTCACTATTGTTCTAGCGAACCACATTATTTCTTTGTAGGATCAGGAGTGCCCTCTGATGGATAGCAGCTATTACTGGCAAGTAAGAGTTGACTGGAAAGTGGCACATCCTAAATCGTCTGTGCAATACAGGATGTTCTCACTTCCTGCACTGTACATTTACAGTCTTCTGCATGCTTGACTACTATAAGAACCCACTTTGTCTTGTTGGAAATAACTTTTTGCATATTTCTCTCACCATTTCTGTAATTTATATTGGTATTAGAGATGCAATCAGGGCACTGCATATGCATACATCTAGCTGTAAAATAAATAAATTGAAAGAAATTTAAGACATAAACTCCCAAATTTGTGTAACAAGCTCTGAGAAAAGCCTTGAAAAGCTCTGAAAAATTCAGACACCTGAAAATTCAGATATTCAGCTGAATATCAAAAAAGATATATCCGGGAAAACAGGTAAACTCTCTTAAGTGCTTACGTGCATGTAAGATCCCAAGAGCTTGTGTGTATTTTTCTAGCTCTATAAGCTAACCTAATATAACAAGTTAACACTCTCTGCAAACTTTGCCTCATTTACATCCTTAGACAATCACAACAGAACTGTAAGAAAACAGGAAATTTTTTTCTTCCTCATCTGTTACTTTACTTGTCTGTCAGGTATTGAACATCTTCAGGCTGCTTATAATTTTAAATTTTATCACCTCTAATATCAACTGCCCTTTCCAAGCTGATTTGGGAGCTGGAGAACAGTCAGAGACTTGGAGCTTTCTGTGAAGACAACCACTGTGCCCAGTACCTGGTAATATCTCTCCCTTCCACTGGAGTAGCAGGACTGGAGCTAACACCTTTGGTGAGACAAAATCCACCCAAACTGGTCTCAAACACACACTTTCCCTATTATACACCAAAAAACATAAATGCAAATTTGAAATATCCAAGCCCTTACAACATTCATAAAATGTAGCTTAGGGTTAACAGTAATTAATACTAGTATCAACCACTTGAAGACCCTTTAAAAAGTCAGGCAAAACACTAAGAATTGCACATTGTTTAATAAGTTACAAATGCAAGCACCCACAAGTTTCAGAGCAAAACCCATCTCCTTAGACGTGCAGGGGATAATGGGTGGCATAAAGGAATGTGGCTGGGAAACAGGGAGCTGTGTGCATTTTCTCGTCTTCTCCATCACTGCTGCTGATGTACAAAGGCAGCAGCCATTTTACCCTGGGTCTGTTGCACCCTGTTAGCAGAGACACACACAACCTCTGCTCTCTTGCTGTTACTTTATTTTATTGTTATTTTTAAAATCTAAACCAAATGTCATTTTTAGATTTTCCCTCTGATGAGGCGAACAGGAGGAGATAACAACTTCAAATGAAAGAGACCAGCAGAAAGTTTTTCTGTGACAGATTTTACTCGAGTTTTGCATATACCGTAGAACCCTAAATATTCTGAAACAGGCAATACTTGTGTCATAAATAAAGAAGCCCAATTCAGATTAAAACACGTATAAAATTTATTTTGTGTCCGAGGACTCGAACACACAATGCCACGATCAAAAAGGAAACAGTACGAAGCCCGGGGTTGGTACTGGGTGAACACAGGTCTGAACTCCATCGCATCAGACCTCCCTATGTTCACGAGGGTTGCTTCTAACAGTTCACTTTTACACAGTTTTGCCTATAATGTCCAGATCTTGGGTGTTGTTTTTGCCACCCAGCATATTCCTGGAGGGTGCTATTCATGGAACCGGGGTGGACAAAACGTATCCTGTCTTTGATTAATTTCTCATCACCGGGGGATGTTGTCTGATGACTCGTGATGTTCTTTATCTTGGGTCTTGATTCGAACATTAAGACTCAAGATGGGAGGGGATTCTCGGAGATTGCATCAATTAACTCTGCCGGGAAGTCCTCCTCGAAAATGTAGATAGCAGAAGTCAGCCCAATGTTCTCTTGATGAGCTGCCACTCTCCGTAGCTCTGTTTTGTGATGCAAAATTGGCTCCCGGGTGAGGCTGCAACTTTCCAAGGGCAAGTTATGCTTGTTTTTAAAATTGGTTATAGCTTAACTTTAATACATGTTCTGATATTACATATTTGAGCACGAATTTCACGCATTCATTTATAACACTTGGATATTATGATTGTATTGTGATTTTCCACATGGAATTGCAGCCATCTGAGACTCGGAGTGGGCTTATCCAGACACTGACCCGGATGGAGCATGAGGCATCCCCTCAGCACATCCGCTTGTGGAGAGCCCTGGCGCTCCTGTGTGGAGCCCAGCAGCCTGGCTAGCCCTTGAGGAACGGGCACGCTGGCGGGAGCCCCTCCAAGCCCCTAAAGGCTCTCTCTCGCAGCAAAGGTGGCTCCTTCTGCCTCCGTCTGAAGAAAAGCTGCTCAAGCCCTTGTCCCTGAGGGAGGGAGGAGGAGATGCTCTGGGGCGAGAGCGGGAGGAGACAGGCGCCCTGCTCGGGCCGTGCGGGACCCGAGGCGGGCGATGGGCTGTCGCAGCTGCCCTCCCCAAGGAGCGGCTCTGCCCCGGCCGCTCCTGCCCCGGCACCGGCCCCTCAAGGAGGGCGCTGCAATTCCCTCGCCAGCGACGGGGAAGGGAAAACCTACTGCTGTTTCACCTCAGCTGCCCGCAACCCCAATTAGCCACATGCCGTCTAACAAAGTTTGCCGCGATCGCTCCCGCCGGTCATCCCGTCCCAAGGCTTCAGCCTCCGCCGCGACCACCCCGGGCTGTGAGAAGGAGGCAGCGGGGGAAAGAACGAGCCTCTGCAGTTCGGAGCCGGCACAGCCATCGCCTTTCCCAGCTGGAGGGGTTCCCGCCCGCGGCTGCCAGCCGGGGCTCGGGCGCTCAGCGCCGGGGGTGTGAGGCGGCCGCTGCCCGCAGCGATCGCACCCAGGGCATCCCCCGCCGCGGTGGCTGCGCAGCGGGGGGCGGCACGCAGGGGAGGAGCGCTGACGGCACGCAGGTGAGGAGCGCGGGGCGGAGCGCAGCGGAGGAAGCGCCTGTCCGGCAGCGATCTCTGGCATCGCTGCACGTACGCTGCGGGTGCCTCGGGAGCGCGCGGGGCAGCCCGGAGTGTCCTGGAGCGCTCGGAGCCGCCTTAGAAATGGCGCGAAAAGCGCCTGGGAAATCGCTTGGAATTTTAGCTAATTTATGCTGTATTGGTGGAGGGATTTCCTTTTTCATTCTATAAACCTTTCCCGCACCTCCACCACTGCCACCCGCACTGCCCTTCTGAAGACGCTGAGGTGCCGTGCCAAGCCTCGGGGCCATGCCACTTCCTTGGCACCTCATGGAGCTGGATCCAAATCCACCTGAGTCCAGATCCAGCCTTCTTGCCTAAATACCCCTCCACGTTAATTTTGTGCTGTCTTGCATTTCCCCATGTGGGACTGGGGAAGGATCTGGAGCACAAGTCTTATGAGGAGTGGCTGAAGGAGCTGGGGAGGTTTAGCCTGGAGAAGATGAAGCTCAGGGATGACTTTATCACTCTCTACAACTCCCTGAAAGGAGGCTGTAGCCAGGTGGGGGTCAGCCTCTTCTCCCAGACAACCAGTGACAGGACAAGAGGACATAATCTAAAACTGTACCAGGGGTGGTTTAGGTTGGACATTAGGAGGAATTCGTCACAGAAAAGGTGATTAGACATTGGAATATGCTGCACAGGGAGGTGGTGGAGTCATCATCCCTAGTGGTGGTAAAGGAAAGACCAAATGTGGCACTCAGTGCCATGGTCTGGTTGACAAGGTGGTGTTCAGTCATAGGTTGGACTTGATGATCTCGAAGCTCTTTTCCAACCCAACTGATTCCGTGATTCTGTTGCTGTCACCCACAGGTCTGCCGTCATCTGTGAGCCTGGTGGGTGACTTGCATACACACACCCCAGGCAAGTGACATTATAGCTCTACAGGAAAGGTTTGTGGCAGAAAACTGGATATCCTGCTCTAAAACCAGCCAAAGGGCACTGCTTTAGATATTTTCATGATCAAATAATCTGAATAGAAAATAAAACAGGTGCACTAAAAAATGGAAAAGAAGTTTTATTTTGACCTTAGCACTTTTCCACCAATTTAAGAATAACTTTACTAAAATTCAAAATGATGCGCACTTCCAAATTGAAAAAGGAAAAAGTTTCAATTTAAAAAGTGAAACAGGCTGTGCTCTGAACATCTCTTCAAAACACTTTTCCATTGAGATTAATAGGAACTAGCCCTTTTAGCTTGACATTTTGTTCCAAATGTAAGCATTGTCTATTGGAATAATAATCATCATAGTAATCATCATTATAGTATCACCAACATTATTTGGCATCATAAATACCGAGACATCCCAGTTCTCTTCTGAAATCCCAGTGTCTCTGGTATCTAGATGTTGCAGTGTGCAATACCTGCTGTTACTGTTTAGCTATGGCAGCAGCATCTGCAAAATGAAATCTGTTTCCAAAATGTGAGATGGGTGGTAAAAAAACTGGGCTAAAGAGAAATACTTGTAATTTTCTAAAAGGAGCCAAACTGTATGGGAATAACTCAGAAACAGCAGCTGGCTTATGAGTATGCAAAATATTATGGTAAAAAAAGATGTCTACTGGGTCCTTCCTGTGTCCATGGACTTTGGTGAAGTGCTTCTGTTATGAACAGTGTCAAAAGGAAAGTACCTGAGCTGCATCCAGGGAAAGAGAGTTACAGATTGTTTGAGGTTGTCCTTCGGTGAAAACTTTATCATTTGACATTGTCCTGGGTTTCTGTACAATAAAATACTGCCTTTTGTTGCTGCATAGCACCAGAGAAGCAAAATCACTGCCATTTGTACTCTTAAGGGATCAGAGTATTATCAGTTAAGTAGTATGACACCATTCCTATGTGAACACATGGTTTAAATTTATTCTCCAAAGTTTGACTGGACTTATTCTTTATAGGTGAGGCCTTTCAGATCCTGCATACCTGTCTCTGCCATAAATAAGGAGTCACAAGTACAGTGTTGTACTTTTTGTTTTGCTTGTCATTCCCCTGATCTGAAAACTTCTTTTGATTTGCTGACAATTCCGGTCAATCGTGAATCAAACACAACAGATATGAGAAATGCAGAATTAAAAGTAGTCCAGAAACAGAACTGCATGGACAAAAAGGCTGTAAATTCCCTAGACACTGGGGTGGATGGACTTTAATTTATCAATAACTTATCGGTGTTATGGAGAAGTATCAATAATAAAATTATATGAAAATAACAGTCTAAGTTGCTTTATGGACAAATTGACGTAGCCAGTCCAACACCTTGAATGAGGGGAGACTGACATGCAAACCATGGTCTATACATCTTTACTCTTCAGGCATGCTGAGGTGATGGCAAGATCAAAGGGGCTTTTGAAATGCCAAGTTCTGAGAAAGGAAATTGGGAAATATAACTCCAGAGTTAGCTGGAGGGGGCAGGGATGGGGGTCATGTTAGAAGGTGTTAACCACCGCAGAGAGAAGAGAGACTCTTACCCCAGATGGTGCAGACATTTCATTGTTGAAATACAACTGTGACCAGCCCATGTTATAAGGTAATGAAATCTGTCACAACTGGAACATGAAAAGTGGCCACAGGCTATAAAGGAACGGTGTTTGTGGGAGCATTAGGGACAAGAAATGTCAGACACTGGAGGCTGTATCTCTGAGATGCTGTAGTCAAGAGGATCAGAAAGGAGAGGAAGAGATTGTCTTGCTGACAGCTGCCTGAGGATAGGAGTGGAGGACAAGTAAGATATTGCTTCCTTTGTAATGAATCCAAGATGTACCTCTGTAGCCTGACATTAACTGAGTATACTGAGTTAGTTGCTCACTCAGACAAGTCCTTTCAGTCCACTCTGGTTTTCCTATACAATCTTAGTACATTCTGTTTTAATTAGACCAGTTGAGTCCTTGATTGTTTGCAAATTTCATGCAGACTTTTCCTTAGTGGTGCTTCTAAAGAAGAGGAACTACAGAAAGATGCCTGGAGCCTATCATAGCTGGGATGTTTGGTCAAAGGGGTTTGGACTATGGAGAATTCTCACAGGAGATGGCACTGGCAGAATTGGGGGACTGGCAAACACAAAGGAAACACCTGGGTGGATGGATGTCTTTTCATCTTCCTCTGATTTTCTTATGACTTAGAATTTGAATATAATAGAAGTCAAATCAGAAAGAGGGATGTCAGTCAGCTTTCATGGTAATCAATGCTGAAAAGTAGAAGTGTACTGAAAAGTGTAAACTAATCGCAGGAAAATAGGGGAGAGCAGACTAAAAAATGCAAGTAGCATAACCAGACACTTCCAGCAGAGTGCAGCATCACCCTGGATGAACTGTGCATGAGCATGAAGGCTGTGAACCTTGTTTACCTACTGATGAAATAATAGGTGTCTGTTGCAAATAAATCTCTCAGAAAAATAATTACACAATTATTTTTGACTTTTGAATAGTCACTTAGATGCTCTTAAACGATCGGCTGTGTACTATAAATGTGTTGGGGATGGAAAGTAGGAGAAAGAATCTGGGACTGGAATTGGAAATGGGAGCCAGGAAGATCCAGGCCAGACACATGGGGAGGAGTGGAGGTTTAGCCAAAGAAATAATGAGTTGAATGGTAGCCTGGTAATAGGGCAGGACATTGGAAATAAATGAACTCACAGGACTGACAGAGCAGAGAATTAAATGAGAGGAAGTACAGTCAAAGAGAACGGGATTAGTACCTGGAGCCAGAGACAGGAAATAGAAAAACATACTGGAAGAGATGAGAGAAGTGGGAGAGAAGGAATAAGTCGAAAAGATGTTCCGTTAACCAGTAAAGCCCATCTCTCTACAGAGGCCTTGGGATGCATATGTGACACTATTCTGCTTCCTGCACGTCTCTGTGAAAGCCCATGTCTGATATAATATAATATTGTCATATCAAGGATGAAAACATGCTGTTGCTGTCTCTCCTTTTGAAAAAAGTCACCAGGAAGAAGTCAATACTGTGGATTTAGAGGTCCAAGCCAACTGTGGTAAGATGGAACTTATGATTTTTTTGTTCTCATTTTCTTTTTTAAAAAAACTAGGACATTGCAGACAAAAAGATTTTTTAAAACCTTCTTACAGTTGAAGAGTCAAGTCTAGAAAAGTCAGGCAAAGGAACAGCCAGAGGATTTTACCCAATCCTCTGTGAAAAGGCATTATGATGAGTCTTTGGAGTACATGGCCACCTGGGTCTTTTTCCACCGGAATTCTATTCCATTTTCTGTATGGAAAAAGCTTGTTTTGGAGGTGATCAGATTTGTACAGTGAAAGAGGGTGACTTCCCTCCTTTTACACCTCATTTGTTGCAGAAATACAAAGGATAAGACATGAGGAGAGAGGTTTATAGGAGAAGGACAATGTCATGATTAGAGTCATTGGACAAACCCTGAATAACAGCATTTTACTTCAGCACCTTAGCACCCTCCTAGGTTTGCCATGATATCTGGGAAGTTGCTTAGTGAAAATTTGTTAGTCACTTTTGTTTTCTTCTGCTTTTTTACTCACTTTTGTTTTCTAAGCCATGATCATGTCACAGGGTGCTTGACTTGAAGATCAGGGGTCTGCATGTGTAGGACCACCTACTGTTGCAAAATACACCAAGTTTAAATTTTTTTTAACTTCAGTCAGTCTTCACAATTACAGAATAAACTAGGTGGAGGCCTGATGAGTTTAGCATCTCAACAGACTGGGAGCAGCACAGGAGATACACAAGATATAACAACCATCAAGAGCCATCAAAGGCCATTGATGAACCATCAGCTCCAAACAATTCCCCTGACATACTGAGAGTCACCTATTCTGGGAAAAGACTGATAAGAGAACCAAGCAATGAAGACCTAATTAGCATCAGAAGTGAACAAGATCTATAACCAGACTATACTAAGACAATACTAAGAACTATGTAACTTAAAACCAATGAACATTGAACCAATGTATCTCTATGGGGTTTTACTGTATAAAGTTTGGCGAAAATCTGGTAAAATTCATGTGTCATGGAATGATTTTCTCTGCACACCCGGGCTATGTGTGGGATTCTCTAACACTAAAAATGTTGTTGGAGAGTTTTTGGTTTTCCCGTAGTTTCGGTGACACTACAGCTGAAGCAGTACCGTGCTTGAAACAAAGACTACACCCACCTGAGTACTCTGGAAAGCCATGTCTTAGGAGACTGAAGCTGGGGAAGGTGACAATTCTAGTGTTAATTTCTGTGCAGCATAAATCCCTGATTTATAAAATGGTGATGATGACATCACTACATTACTCCAGAGAAGTGATCTAGAAATTAAATAACATTTTGGTAACACTAAGGGTACAGCAGTGAGGGGTTCCATAGTCCATCTTTCACATGAATCAGAGGTCCAACTGAAAAGCATATTTTATGATCTTCTAATTAAAACCCAATCATAACACATACACAGTGAAGTGAAATTAATATTGTAAAGCCAACATGGGATTCATCTGACCTAGTTTTAGTCATCTAGACTTGCTCCAGTCAGTAGGGATTTTATTCCAAAGTAGTTGTCCGCGACAGGCAGGGCACTTGTGTCTCTGTGTCTACTTGCTACCTGCTTTCTCAGAGAAAATTTGTTTAAGAACTAGGTATTTTGATTCACGGCTTACAAATTACTGTAATACTTCACATTGTTTGTGAAAACCAATGTGCTTTATTAATGGTAGGTGCAAAATACACAACTACACCAGGTCAGTCAAGAAGAGACCCAGCTATCTGGTGAATTTGGTTTCCAAATTTATTTTCTGACCAAACAATAAAGGTGTAAGTACAATCCAACTTTGATCTCAAAACTTGTTTTATTTTAGATTCCTATATTATCTTTTCCAAAGCCCTTTTTTCCGACCTTTTCCTACCTGATTCTTTTCCCTTGACAGTTCTTTGTTTAACAGCCTGCTCCAGGTACTCTTAATCTGAACTGTAAACTCTGACCTAGGGGCCCTTTTATATGTACTGTCTGTGTAACACCTAACATCTGAGACACCTCTTGGGTTTGAAACTAAGCACTTCTATAGAACAGGTAATAAGTATTCATAATACCAGTATCATAATGGTTCCAGTCAAGTAGAAGTGAAGCAGTATATGTCAGAGATCCATGGCTGAATCTAGCACTGCATCCAGGAGGTCTAAACAGTACTAGTGGTATTTCTACAGTGAACCATTGCATGCAGGTGCTGTGGGAATGGAAACAGAGACTGAGGAAGTTAAATCCACTTTCAGCAGCAGCACAGGGTTTGACCAACCACACGTGGTTGCTGTTCCATTCTAAGGGAAGAAGTAGTGACTGTCCCTTACCAGCAGGAAGGGGTGTTATGAATCATTGGCACCTTCTCACTCAGCTCTACTATACTGGAGAAAGGAAGGAGCCTTTTTCTAGAGTTCTTTTGCACATTTCTGGCTAGCCATACTGTCTGATAAATCTCATTATAGAGCTCCCCCAAAAAATTAGGGGTGATACACACTCTCTTTTCCCCATGTCCTCAATCACATGCACAGAGCAGTTAGTGAATTATCCTCAATGAAAGCAAAGTACCTTCTGATTTTATTAAATTAAAATCACTATACCAGAGATAAAGCAGTGGATATTACATCAGTTAATGCCACAAGGCTAACACCAATTAGTGATATTGGCAGAAACTGTTACACAGGAAGTTCCGCACAAATATGAGGAAGAACTTCTTTACTGTGCAGGTGACTGAGACATGGAATAGATTGCCCAGAGAGGGTGTGGAATCTCCCTCACTGGAGATATTTGAGAACCATCTAGATGCAACTGTCTGCTTGAGCAGGGAGGTTGGATCAGATGACCCACTGTGGTTCCTTCCAACCTTCCCCATTCTGCAATTCTGTGATATTGCGAAAAGTAAAAAATATAGCTGCATCAAAAGGGACTGAGTCTGTTTGGACTAAACATTGCAGTGAAAATTCATACTTCTAAGACACAGAAGGGAGAGACAGTAGATGAGAATCCCCACTGCATCAGGATGGAAATGAGAATCATGTCCAAAGGATTTACTGAGGGAAAGAATAGTGTGGGGGATTGTTCTGTCTTAAAAGACATACCTCAGAGCCTATTACCACAGGCATGAGAGTGTGCCCAAGGAGGACACGCTCTTGTTCAGCCCTGGAAAAGCAATGACAGCATGTCTCAGAGATTATGTGAGCCAGGGCAAAATGAAACCATGCATGGAGGTGATGAGCTATATGTGAAGCCAAGGACATTTTGCATGTTTCTGACAGCCTTCTGAAGTCTGCTGAGACAGTTCATTGCTCTGGGTTCTCACTCAGGTGAGAAGTGAGAGAGCTCAGGTCAGACTCGCTCCATCACACAGCTAGAACAGCCACGTCAAGGCTGAAGAGAGAAGTCTGTTTGTTCCTGTAATACATTCAAGAAAAGAATTGCAGTGAATTCCTTGCAACTTAACAGATTGCTGAGCCAGGCTACCCTGGAATCTTTGCGGTAGAGCATGAGAAACTCTACCCATGTGGGACATTTACCCGGCTTGCTGGCAGGGTCTGTGACAGCTCTTAGTCATCTCAGAGCCAGTCCCTCAAGAGAGGACTCCCTTGGCCTCAGTGCTCTGAGTTCCTCATCCAGTGCAGCTGAGTGGCCCTGTCTTGGCCCATTCCAGAAAATTTGGAAACCAAGTATTTTTGTATGTGAGCTGCTAGGCATTGCAACAGACATTCCAGGAAGGAATACAGTGACAAAACAAGCCTTTTACTGGAAGCCCTGCGCAGACACTCCAGAAAATTCTTCTAGCAACTTTTGAACCCTAACCTTTGTTCCATGTTGGCCTCCAGAGTAAGACCAAGAATTTGTTTCCCATCCAGTTCTGCTGAGTGACCTAGAGGAACAATACATACCAACCTGCTTCACAGAAAGAAACAACAAAGGAGAGGTAATACCCATGCTCTCTCAAGGTACTGCTGGCTGGCTGTGGAGATCACCAACCAAGGTTTGCAACACTTGCCCATATCAGAACTAGTTCTGTGTGAGAGGTCTGGAGATGGTTAAAGAAACTTCAGAATAGCTTTTCTGAGATATATGCCAGTGCTGAATATGAAGACTGATCTCCACTGTCATGGGATGTGCCACTGACATCCTGGAGCAAGTCTTCATCACTTCTTTCAGAGGAGCAGAAGGGAAGAAAGGAAGAAGCCAACTAAGTCACATATTAAGCTCTTTCTTCCTCTCTTTAACTCTCTCTCTTTCTCATAGATTTGCTAGACAGTCACTCTCTGATGCTGTCTTGTCTTCTCTCACTTCAGTTCCAGCAGTCTCAGGTTTATTTCAATGCATTTTCACAATGTTACTCTTTTCCTTAAAGCATCAGTGGTAGGCTGGAGAGGCAGTGATGGGAGCTGATGGATTAGGTATCCAGCGACATCTTGTTTTAGTAGGACAGTGTTGTGGTTCGACCCTGGCTAAGTGCCAGGCACCCATGGCAGCCGCTCACTCGTTCCCTCCCCTGCCACAGCTGGGCAGAGGAGGGAAGGAGAGGGGGGAAAAAAACCTAGGGAATTAACCCAAAGGTCCATGAGTTGAGATAAGGAACCGGGAGAAAATGCTCCAAGGACAAACCAGGCTCAACTTAAGTTGCAAAGTAAAATTTATTACTACCAGAGTTAGAAGGAGGATATGAGAAATAAACTAAACCTTTAAAAGACACTGTTCTTTTCTTTCCCCACCCTTCCCTCCCTCCCACCAACAGTGCGAGTGGGGCAGGGTGTGGGGGTTCAAGTCAGTCCATTTCCAAGATCTTCTTCCCCTGCTTAGGGAGAGGAGTTTTTCCTCTGCATTTGCGGTGGGGTCCCTCCCATGAGAGACAGTTCTCTGTGAACTTCTATGGCGCGGGTTTGCTCGTCCACGGGATGCAGTCCTCCAAGGACAAACTGCTCCAGCATGGAAGCAGGGGGCCCCTCTCTCTCCAACAGTGTCTCCCACCTGGACTGCAGTTTCCTCCGACATCCACCCGCTCCAGCGTGGTCACCTCCTTCACAAACTGCAGGACTTTTATCTCCGTCTCTGTCTCTCACTGGGCTGCACCTGCTACGGCTTCTTCTGGCATCTACGGCTCCTGCGGCTTCTTCTGGCACCCATGGCTGCTGCAGCTTCTGGCATCTCCCTGCTCTAACATTGGCACCTCACCCACGGACTATGGGTGGATCTCTGCATCCCTCATGGACCCCATGGACTACAGGAGGACTGCCTCACCATGGGCTCACCGTGGCCTGCAGAGGAATTGCAGCTCCAGTACCTGGAGCACCTCCTCTCCTTCCTTCTCCACTGACCTTGGTGTCTCCATGTTGTTTTCCCTCACCTGTTCTCACATCCTCCTCCTTCTCTAACTAAAGGCAGCTGCGTGCACACTTTGTTTTGATTTTTACTTAAATATGTCATCACAGAGGCGTAACCAACCTTTCTAATTGGCTCAAATAAGGCCAGTGGCATGTCCATCATCTTCAGAGCCATCTGAGATTGGCTCTGCTGGAAATAGTGAAGAATTCCAGAAGCTTCTCACAGGAGCCATCCTTATGGCCCCCTCTCCACTACTAAAACCACAACAAACAGCCCTTGGCTCAGATATCCTTGCTCTGGGCATCCCAACATGATTCTGGTGCAGGCCATTTTAGCATAAAGCTAGCCCTACATAGTCTCTCTCTTATTGCCTGAATTAATATCCAAGAAGCTGTTTTCCAGGCTAAAAACAGCATCATCAAAGAGCCCGTCCCACAGCAAAAAGATGCCTATTTATGCATCTGATCACCTTGTAAATGGATGTTGCATGAGATGAGACCTTCACAGAATCAGGAGGAGAGGCTTCCTAAGGGAGTCATCATGAATGGCCAAGGCCAGGAGACACAAGTGGGAGGGTAACCCCCCAACGAGTGCTTCATTGTCCTCCCTGTTCCACGAGGTGCAGGGTCAGTTCAGGATAGCCCAGGCTGTTTCTGCTAGGCTCTGCCCAACCAGACTAAAGCATGTGTGTTCCAGGCATGAAGGGTTCTGTGGCGTTTGGGGTAGGGCTGTGCTGTACAAGCCAGAGACAATATTATGTATACAAGTACTTTTTGTTCCTTTGGGGTTTTACTGTGTCTCTGTGGTGGCACACAGCTGCGGTGGGCAGAACCAGCATCTGTTTAGAAATGGTGTGGCTGTGGACAGAGGTTGATGAGAGGCTGAAAGAAGGCTAGACAGATGCCAATGAGATAAATGGTGGTGATGCACACAAACATCCAGAATCTGAGTGACTGGCCAGAATTATCTTTGTTTCTCACACAGCTGACTTCTTAGCAGATTTGAGACACTTGGTAATGACGGTGTTGCTATTTGTCTGGCAGATTAGAGCAGGGCCACTGGATCAGGATGAAGTGGACATGACTAAACTCAGGACCAGTGTTTACTTTCAACATACTGTGAGCCATTCAAACTTCTCAAGTCAGCAGAGATCTAGTCACTACAGGAAATGCACCCCAAAGAGCAATCCACCAGACCAGCCATGGCATGAGACACTCAGTTGCCCAAAAACAGACAGACAGACATCCAGACCTCTGCTATATGAGGCTGGCAGGTACTGCACAAGTCCTGTACAAGATCCTGCTTACTAGAGGAAAACCTGGAGACCACCAAACAAAACCAGCATGTTTGTTTGAGTGACGAATCCCAGCTGGTGTGTCTACTTTAGCGTGACCAGATCTCTCTCTAACTGCCCACAACTGTCCCAACCAGATTTCCACTGGCCACAGTGAAAGTTTAAGTGAACTAGAGCACATGTAGGCACCTCCTTGCAGACCCCTAAATGTGTCTTGGCTTTGAATGGAACCCCAGCCAGGCTGCCAGCATAGGCCAGCTGAGGAAGAAGGCATGGCCAAGAGGATGTGAAAAGGAGGGGAGGAAGCACAATTCCAGATTTTGCTAGCCTGCAGCTCATGCCATTAAGGATTCCCCTGTGGTGGGCTGGGCAGTGCACAATGCAGTCACCAGAAGGGTAACAAGATATCACTCAGCTGTTTTAATTCAAGTCACGTATGGGAGCACGGGGACAGCGGAGCATAGCCATCATGGAAGAAAATACAGGTTCATTCACTTACCAGCCATCTGAGGAAAGAAACTAAATGAGTTCAGATTCCATTCTGTGGACTTCGGGTGCCCAGGAAACTGGGGCATGACATCATCCAGCAGAAAGGAGACAGCAGCTCATTCAGCTTCTGTAGTGCTGTAAGAAACCACCACTTCTCTGCACAGAAGGGGAAGCTTCTCTTTTTAAGCGGAAAAGTGATCTGTCGGTCACCACTTACAATGTGTGATTGTCCAGAAGTTTCAAAAAAGTGTAGGGGAAGTGACAGCACTTCAACTTTGAAAATTTTCTTTCTCCAGAAAATTTTATCCTTTAGTAGTGGCAGAAGACGTGGACTTGCACTGTGAATGTATGAATTAAAGGAGCAGGTGGGACCCCCCAATCAGTCTGATTTACCCAAGTGACGGTCACCCCATGCCATACCCCTAACAAGCTGTTTATTTAAGGCATTGGCAGATTTTCCCCTCATCGTGCATTTGCCAAACCACAACTAAGAGTTTTGCATTTAGCCACGGAAGGAAAATCTTGAAAGCAATTCATGAATCTACACTAAAACCACTAGAGCTATAATTAAATCAACTCTTCAAGTAGTGAAACTCGTTTTTATGGCTGAAATAGCAGTCTTTATTTTAAGATCACTGGAGAAAGAGGAGGAGAGAAGCAAACATTTCCATGTGAAGGCTTGGAAACTCCTTTCAGCGTACTAAACATTCACCAAGGCTTCCTGTGAGCATTGGAGTTTGTCCTTTCCCTGCTGGCTGGATTTTCATCCCGTCTGACCTCCAGCAGCCGGCTGAAAGCCCTTCTCCAAGCCGACAGCAGCTGTCTTCGGGTGAAGGACATCGGTTGGACAGCGGGGACTGGGACGTGCGCGGGCGCAGGACATTGCCTGGGGCTCGGAGAGCCCTGAGGACGGGCGGACAGCGAGCAAGCAGCTAGGCGAGACAAGGACACAGCCGGAGCCCCGGGCGGCCGCCCCGAGCCCTCCCCGCACACGCCCAGCGGATGTGGAACACCTGCGGCTGCCGCGCCTGACGGGCAACCCGTGCCGGGCCGCGGTCGGGCCACAGCCGGAGGCTGCCCGGGCCGGCGCGCAGGCTGCGCGGTGTCCCCG
>VYZT01063208.1:0-28808 GCA_013400735.1 Pomatostomus ruficeps | reverse complement strand
CGGGAGCGCCGGGATGCTTCGGCGGCGTGGCGCGGAGGGCGGCGCGGGTGGCGGCGGAGCGGGCCGCGCACCGCAACGTGCTGCTGCTGGACGCCGGGGACCAGTACCAGGGCACCGTGTGGTTCTCCCGCTTCAAGGGCCGGGAGGCGGTCCACTTCATGAACCTCTTGCGCTACGATGCCATGGTAAAACGGGTCAGAGGAGACGGCGAGAGGCGCGGGTGTGTGTGTGTATGTTGGCTTCCCCTCTCTCCCTTTGTTTCCCCCTCTCTCCCATTGGGTGCTGGGTCTATTTCTGCCTTTCCTCGCCCGCTGCCGGTTTTTCGCTTTGCCGCCTCCTTCAGTGCGTAAAGTTGCATCGGAAAAGGCTGTAGGTAATGCTGAAATCGTGGCCAAAGGCAGCTGTGAAGCAAGCGAGGAGAAGTGATGTGCTGGATGACGGGATCCCGGCCGAATTAAGTCGTGAGCTGGCAGCCCCACGGGCAGCCAGAAACCGGGAGATGCTGGCAAGGCTACACAAAGTGATCCAGTGGAAGAGCTCCTCTTGGGAGATGCAGGGGCTGAGACGGGCAATGGGTTGGCAAGCCATGGAAGTGACCCCAGCAAAAGCCAGGCGAAGAGTCCAATCTGCGACAGAGGAGTTAACTCTGCCTGAGGCTTGCAGCCTGTCCTGCTTCGGTCCTGCGGGAAGGGACAGATGGCACGCGTTGGCAGTGCTCTTTCACAGGGTGGGGATTTTTAGTCTTCATCAATCCCACCTTGACTGTGTCCAGTCCCATCAAAGCTGTGTACAAGGTATAAGGGTATAAGGAACTGTGTACAAACAGCCCAGAGACTGCAACAGCACATTAGTGAGGAAGGTCTCTGAGACTGTGCTAATCCTGCACCTTTACTCTGTCTCTTTTGGTGGTCCCAGTGCTGAGAAGAAGGTAGAACTTGTGGCTGAGATTCGGGCATGTTGCTCCATGTCCTTGAATCGTTTATCTCAGGGCAGTGGCTTATTTTGCTGGTGTACAATCCCAAAAAGGAGAGAGATTAAAGTTATGTTTGAGCATGACTGCTGTTTTGAGAGTGACTGGATATTTATTTCATCCCAATTGTCAACTTGTGGGGAAAACCTTCTGGGCATATCACATTTTCCATCTTCATCTTTTTTAGCCGTGTCTGGAAAGGACTGTGCTTTCCTTTCCAGGTAAAAATGGCTTCACCTGTTTATTCCCTCTGCCTCAGGACAGCTGTGGAAGGGAAAGTCATGCCCCGGTGCACTTTCTTGGGCTAAGCACCAGACAGGTCTGTGAAGGATACTTCTCTCCGTTCACATGCCTTAGTAAACAGTTTTCTAATTCTGAAACGAACATTAACAGGGTCTTTCCTCCCAATGGTCATGGAGAGGAGTGTGTGCATTCAGGACTCATCCTCACTGAGAGTTCAGAAGCACTTTGGGATTCTGCAGTGCAGAAATAGCTTGAGGTGGTTTTTCCTACCTTTCTTTACAAGGATTTCTGCTGTCTATCATTTTTCAGTCTTGTGAGTGCTGGTTTAACTGGTTCATGGGCAGCCTGGGAGCCTATACAGTTCCTGATCATATCACAAGAAGAAGTCTTTTCAGGCAGTGTTGAAGTAGCGTTCAGTTTTAGAAACGTGTTATATAGGAAGCACCTGGTTTTGGAGACACCATGAGCTTTTTCATCAGCGTAAACTATAAAAAAACCTCACCCCATAGCAGATAGCCAGAGGCTTGTGCCAGATGTGAATGCCTTAGGTGAAGTAGTCAACCACTTGTTCTCTGTGGAGGTTCTGCTTATTGTAATTTGAATAGAAGGTGACAGGATAGGTGCTAAACGTTCTGTAGCTTCTCAGTCTTTTTCTGCTACCAAAGACCCCGAGGAGCAGATGTTGAACGTCGGGCAGTGCTGCACCATCTGTTTCTATTCTGTCTGTGGACTGTGGGGGGCCATGCAGTGGGGACGGTGGCTGGGTGCGGGCACAGGGAGCAAGGTAAGAGCCACACTGAGAAAGGTGAGCTAGTGTTTCTTTAAGCAAAATTTGGGAAGTCACATCCCTGACAGAAGGGGTGGGGACTACTGAAATGTTTAGAAGTGAGATGCAGGACTAGGATTACAAACAGGATGAAGGAGGGAGCATGAGTCATAAAAGTTGTTACAGGATCCGGGCAGGAGCCACAGGAGGATTTAGAGGTTTTTTCCACAAATAGAAGAAATTTCTTTTTTTAAGTTTACCTTTTTCTCGTTTATACCTGTTATGACCTCCAGCCTGTTTTCTCCTGTTTCATTGCCTTCTAAAAATTTTCATGGCACTATCCTATTTTCCTCATATAATTAAGACTAAAATCCAATTTAAATACCTCAAAGGCAGTACTTGGAGGGGTGATGGAAGTCTTCTAGCTTTACTTTTTAAGTTGCATCCTTCTGTTAATTTGTATCCTGATTTTTGAAATATTTCTAGACTTGCTCCTTGTGGAAAAGAGGACTATATAATCACATTCTGTGTGCCTGAATATTTCTGTTTATTCCCCCTTGTGACTTATGCTGGCCAACGGATTCAGATTTGATGAAAGGATATTGCACAGGTAGAGAGTTCTGGGTGCAAGGGTAGTTAGGCAGAGTACAGGAACCCAAAATGATCCACATCTTCCTCCTCAGAGGAGGAGTTGCATCAAAAATAAAACTGTATTATTTGCCACCACTGATTTCTCATGAACAACTTTGTAACCGCCCACACCATGGGAAAGGTTTTGATTAAAGCTCGTGTCCTAATGGACATGAAATAATCCAAATGCAAGATACAACGCCAAGAGAAACAAGCTTTCCTAACTGGTTTGTTCGGTTAGGGATTTGGTTTTTTCGCCCCGAACAAGCTGATGGCAGTTATACCAAATTCAATTTCTTAATTCATGTGCAACCTTTTTTGTTGGGGTTTAATTGCATATTTAGGAGGAACAGAAGGCATGTGCACCCACCAAAAGGAAAGAGCTTGTTATCATTTTGATATACTCTACCACTCCACAGACATCTTTTCAGAACGTCCAGACAGCATCAAAATTAATGTCACTTTTTTCCTCTTTATTAATATTTTTTTTACAGCAAATTAGATTGTAATTAGAATACAGTTAGAAATTGAACATAGTTGGGAGTGCATTGTGTCTTCCCAAGTCAGGGTTTTTTAAAGATAGTTCTTGATTCTTTTGGAAAAGTGCTGCAGCAGCACACAAACAATTTGGCTCCTTCCCAGGGGTGTGAGTAGTGTTCTTACCAGTGTCAGCAGGAACAGCAGATTTCCAATGCAAGTTACTACTGATACACTGAAATTTCCACAGAGCCATTGAGCTCACCTGCCTGTGAGGATAAAAGGAATTGGGAGTCTTTGTCCAAAAAGAAAGACACTGCCGATCAGTTGATTGAAATACTGAGCTCCCATGCCTGTGGTGGCTTCAAGGTCCTGCTTGGTTTGGAACATGATCAGAGCTAATACATCCACTTGGAGAATAAAAGTTGGAGCAAGCACACCCGAGTGTGTGGGTTAAGTAGAACAGAAGGATATGTAAGCCTTCTGAGATGATGAATGCAGCTTTCCCCACTTAATCTCAGAATGGAATTAAGAGCACAGTATTGCCTGGGAGACTTGGCCCATTCGCTTTAATACCTCCTATGTGCTTTGCTCCAGCTGCAACCTGCAACCTCACATGAAGTTTTATGTATCAAGTTATACAATGATTGTGTTTCTGTGGGTATATCTTTTCCTTCCCTAACACCTAAATATGCTACAAAGTCCTTACCTGTATTGTGCTTCTGCAAAATGCCATCTATGGAGGTTTTATTGGCTTATCACCCAACTTGCAGGCACAGGCGTGTGGCAGCTTAGGCTGAGCATGAAAAAGGGGCAGGTAGGAGAAATTTTCCTTGAAGTAAGTCCCTTTTCATATGCTTAACCAGCCTGGAAAAACTAAACATTGTCATCTGGCTAGTACTACCTTGCCAATAAATAAACTGGACTGCTCGCTTTGTGTGGCAGTCTCGACCCTTCACAGTGTGAGGTACACACCTGCCTATGTGCACACACACCCACTGTGGATTGTCTGTGGGGATTCTCCTCATCTGATAAACATTAGATCTTCCATAGGCAGGTAATGATGGTGGTGGTGGATAGAAAATTATATTTTCTTGTTGCATGTTAAAGCACAGAAGAGTCTTTACTAAATGCAAAATAAATGTGTTTTAAAAACTGTAGTCCAAGCACAAAGCTCTTAAAATGCACTTTTAAAATTTAAAGGTGAGAAATATTGTCACTGATATTTAGCATTTTCTTCAGTATTTAAACAATGTATTTTCCATACACAAAATATATGTTTTCCTTTGTGGTTACTGTTAATCCTCTTTTTTTAGAGCTACAGAATGAAAAATGAGTGGGTTTTAATCTGGTATACGGTCACAAACAGATAGGTTTTGGATCTCGACTTTCACATCTGTATTCATGTAGGAGAGTCTGCAAACCAAAAACCTACATCTAAAAAGAAAAATAATCCAACCTCTTCTGTGTTCATGAGAAACAGGAATGTGTTGGTTTAGACAAGTTAGGGTTTTCTTTCATAGAATGTAGACTTTGTTTTCTCAAACATACCATGTATATAACTTACGAGACTATTTTCACTGAATATTTGAGGTAGGGTCTCATATTTTCTTCTTGCTTTTCACAGGCTTTGGGTAACCATGAGTTTGATGAAGGCGTGAGTGGATTATTGGATCCTCTTCTTAAAAATGCGAATTTTACAGTCCTGAGTGCAAATATTAAAGGGAAAACTCCATTAGGATATGAAATGATGAAATATGTTCATCCTTTTAAGATAGTTCATTTTGACTCAGAATCAGTTGGAATTGTTGGCTACACTACAAACGAAACTTCTTTTCTTTCACAGCCAGGTATGTTTTCTTTAGTATGCAAGTTTATGTCCTTTGTTACTATTTTATTACTTGTCTACTTTTTTAAATCCAAAGATGAATGTTTTCAGCTGAAAAATGGGAAATCTAGTTTTTTACCAGTATTTACTTGTATTACTCAACTTTGTCTGATTTTTAACCTTAAAAAGGCTTGCTGACATTAAAACCTATTTTCATACAGACCTGGACCATATCTAAGAATATCAGAAAGTCAGTGAGATTGCAGGAGAGCTCAGGGGCCATTTGGATTTTTATTCTTGCTTGGGTTTTTAAAGTTATAGTCCATTATACTTTATGGTTATTTATCCATTTAAACAAAAGTTAAAACATGAATACAACTTGTCTCTAGCGTGAAGTGTGACATTTCTCTGTGTGTTGAAATTTTGTTTGTGGATGTCTCCATGTCCAAAAACAAGGAGAAGTTCATACTTGTTTTTGAAGCAAAAGTTGCCGAAGATGTTTTTAGCCTCTCAAAATATTTGCAGAAATTAGACTACAGAAGGAACACCCATTCAGCTTTTACCACAGTGGCTTCATTCATGAGTAAAATTAGAATTGATGAGGAAAAAGACTTCTCAGTTTCTGACTGCTTTTCCCAGTGTTTCAGGGGGTTTGGTTTGATGAAGGTTTTGTTTAGGTTTGGTTTTTTTAGTAAAATAAAATGGTCTACTGGAATGAGAAAGACATTTAAATCAGCTGTAGGAGACATGAGTCACTGTCCGCTCAGAGTTCAGCCCACGTGAAAAAAGTTTCTTCCCTGGGTTTTGCAGTTAGGGATGTTTTAAGCACTGGTTTAAAACACTTTCACATTGAAAAGTGACTTCATATTATTATTTCTCTTTCTGTTGCTTAGTAATACAGAAATAGCGCATTGTTTTCCTGACAAAAGGAATAGTCAATACTTTGAGGAAGTATTAGGGTATAACACTATTCCTTCTGTGTTTTTTAATTGCAATGCTGTGTGTTTAACCCATCAAGAAATGGATATCTGAAGTGTGAATAGACATTTTTATCCACTTCTGTTTTGCCGTGATGTGGTTTTGGATTCCTGGCTTTTCGTCTCCCAACAAAAAAAAAAAAAAAAAAACCAAAAAAAAACCCCCCCAAACAAAAAACAAAACCACCCAAAAAAAAAAACCCACCAAAAAAAAAACAAAAAAACCCACCAAAAACGAAAGCAAAAACTCCCCTGTATTTTGTGTACGCAATAGAGTTTTACCTGTGCCTGAGGATGTGAAGGGTACATATAACCTGACGTCATGCCAAGTTTGAATAATGACAGTCAATATTGTCCTCCATTAGGGATTAATAAAATCTGCTGCCACTCTCCTTCCAAACATCTGTGTTGGGGCAGTGAGATCATCAAAGTAACTTTCTTGCAAATAAATAGACCAGATGAAAATCCAGATAGTGTTGGAGTGATTCTATGAAGCGTTTGAATACATTTCCAATAACATTTAGACGACATATCCAATGCCTCAGAATGCTGAGACCTTGTAAGAGACCACAGCTAGGAAAAAAAGCAGTGTTAAAATGGCAGCCTTGTTAGCTCCGTAGATGGAGCCGAAGCATCACTAAGGAAGTATATCCCGCAGTGTAACTGAGCAAAAAGCAGAGCAAGTTCTAGCAGCAACATTTATAGCAGTCGTAGTTTTTACAGTTTTCTGCTTTGCCTTCTCAGTGCGTGGAGGAAAATTTGGAAGCTTTGAAAATGTGAACTCAGGACTTGTTAATGTAACTCAGTGACTATATATTGTCCATGACCTAGCAATCCTTCAGACTGGTAAAATCAAGGCAGATGTGTGTCGGTGGCTAAATAATTATCAACCTAGTTCCTTACATTCAATTAATAAGGGACCTTGTAAATTTTAAATTCAGCACCTTGCTTATCTCTACACATTTCTTCCAGATGATTCAGTTTTCTCTGCATCTGTGTGCTTTGGCATGCTGTACACTCTTAGGGCATTCTCAAGGCAAACAGGAAGCTTGAGAATGCTGAAATGTGAATTCCTACATTACTGCCTTCTGTGGAAGTATTTTATGAGTGTGATTTCTCCTATTGTTAAATCTCAGTAACTTCAACCCAACGATGAAATTACAACTTGTACTTTTCATAGTCTGCTTAAAAAAGTTTATCAACAGACTTGAACAGAGCATAAAGTCCTTAAATCTCAGTGTTTCCATAGGGAAGGACCAACTAGTCTCTGCAGAAGGTACTGTTAATGTCCCTGTTTGGAAGCCACAGGGATAGGGACCACATTTATAGATTACAGCCAACTGGCAGTTTTTCTGGAGTTCTCTGATTTGCCGTATACAGCTATCTCAGCTGAGTGCCCAGCCATTTTTTCCATGTCCTGCAGGAGTTTCTCATAACTTGGCACACAGACACAGCTGTCTGTGTATTTGCTTTGAACTGATAATCACAAGGCCATCTTTCCAGTATTTGATGGTTCCAGCCCATTTGCTTCAATTCTGTGATGTTGTTTGATCCACTGTAGTTTTGTATAAGGTGTAAACCCAAACCTACTTACTCTGCAACCCCACAGGCAGCAAAGTATTTACTGAAACTATCAACTTGGCAGAGTTTTCTAAAATGGAATTTTAAATGACATTTGTTCAACTTCTTTCTGGCTATCTGGCATAATATTTTTAACAGGCAGCCAGTTCTTTTTCCTTGTTCAGTTGTAGCAGTTTGGGTGTTTTTTCAAAAACTCTACCTCATCTAAAAAGAGAAGAGGATGCCACATCAGCTCAATACCTTGAAAGAGAAGTGAAATACTGACATGAGCGATAGGTTAGTCATTTTGATTCAGATTGTTTTGAAAAATGCCCAGATGAGTGGTAAGCAGTATATTATCTTTTGCCTGGTTTCTTAGAGAAGTGAACACTGTAATTGCTCTTACAGTTCCCCACTATAACTTTCAAACCTGCTGGCCCATTTCATCTCAATTATATCAAATACTCAGATGACTAGGATACAAAACTGCGTGCAAGGCCATGGCTAGGCCATGGAGAAGGGGTGCAAGAAGCCCCTGCAGCCCCAAACAGAATTCCCTTTCTGAGGGCAAGGTAGACAGACAACAGGAGATCAGTGGCTGGGTGGATTGTCAGTGGGACGACCCACCGGAGCTCTGGTGTCTGCCTGTCCTGAGTCCTGGGAGAGGGATGGGCTTACCTGCATGGGACAGGACTTATTTTCCCCCTTATTATGAAAGCAGGTTGGGTTTTTTTAATACATTTTTTCTACAACTACCTGAAATAAGGGTGTAGCAAGGTGGGGAACAGTGTCCTTCTCCTAAGTAACAAGTGACAAGTCAAGAGGAAGTGCCTTCAAAGTTGTGTCATGGGAGGTTTACGTTGGATTTTAGGAAAGAATTTTTCTTGGAAAGGGTTGTCAAGCAGTGGAACAGACTGCCCAGGGAAGTGCTGGAGTCACCATCCCTGGAGGTGTTATTGTGGCACTTAGGGACACAGTTTAGTGGTGGGCTTGGCAGTGCTGGGTTAATGGTTGGACGCTGCGATCTTTGAGGCATTTTCCAGCCTAGAGGATTCTATGATTCTGTGGATTGAAGATTATGTATTATGAAGATTCAATATATGGTGCATTTGTAGGTTGCAGTAGTGTAGAGGGATAACAGGTCTGGTGCTGATGGGGAGAGTTTGGTTGTGGACCACCTGCCTACATGCCGTGGGAGAAGTTAGCCCACAGGCACCTGCATGCTGGCACAGCTCGTCAGTGGCTTGTTCCTGCTCTCAGTTTCAGGAGCTCAGCTCTCTTTGCAGAACTGGTCCCCACACCGTGGGGTGTGTACCCATTGCAGCTGGTTCATGGTGGTGAGAGGAGCACATGTAGGGCTGGCTTTCAGGGATCATTTCTCGCACTTCCCTTTCTGCCAGCAGCTCTGCATCAGGCCTGGCTGTTCCAAGCGCAAGAATGTACAAAGAGGGGCTGAAGCCAGTGGCTTCCTTCAGCCTGGAGAAGGAAGCCTAAGAGGAAACAAAGTGCAGTCTTCCACTGGTGTAAGGGAATTTATAGAGAAGACAGGGGCAGACACTTCCCAGAGGGGAAGAGAAAGGACAAGAAACAATGGGCTCAAGCAGTACCACAGGAAATTATGATGGGACATAAGGAAAAAAAATTGTAATGGTAAGCATGGTTAAGCCATTAAACAGGTTACCCAGAGAGTGTGGAGTTTCAGCTTGCTCAGACTAGACCCTGAGAATCCTCATTTGGCTTTCAGTTCCTGCTTTGAGTGAGTTTTGGATTGCATGGCTCCCAGAGGTCTCTTCCAACCTCAGTTAACTTCTGACTCTTTGATTCTGAGAAGAGGTCCACAGAAAGAAAATGTGGGGACACATTGCACAATTCATTCTGCAATGTGCAGTCCAGAGATTCCCTCTGGCACTAACAGAACTATTCAATGGGTGTGGTGGTGAACCATTTTATGTAACCCTCTTTTATCTCTTCCATTGTAGCAGCTTCCTCCTCATTTCCTGAAACATTTTGCAGTGGACTGTGAATTCGTTTAACTCCTCCTTTTGTTATGAAAGAATGTAAATCTTTTTACTTTAAAGGCATATTTCAAATTGATTTGACCAAAAAACTCTGCAGGAAGGAGAGAAATTAGGTAGAGGAGGAATTGGTAGAAAAGTCACTTGGTTGTCTTCACCAGAAAGTCTAAGTTTACAGTTGGTTGAATCTATCCTTAAACTCTATTCTTAAAACTTTGTCAGAGGAATTAGCCTCTTACATAGGAAATCCTTTTGTGCAACCCAAACCAATGTGCCCAGGATAAAAGCGCCTGTTAGTCTAGCACTCATGTAACTGTTTGTTATGTTGAAGTAATTTCAGCAGGCCTGGAAAACCAGCGGAAAGATTGTCAGTTCCCCAACATCCTTGTCCAGAAAAAGTTTCTCCTTTCCAGATTTTCCGTTCCTCATGCTGTCGTTTCAGGATGGTACCTCAGATGTGTTCTGTGCTGTATTGGTACTACTGAGAGTGGTTCACATTAGGTGAAGTAATTTGTATAAAAAGGCAATTTGGAGTTTAGCAGAGGACTTTGAAGAAGCTGCTGTTTAAAGCCTTGGGGAGGGGGAATAAAGTATAGAACAAGATGAGTGTGGAGTAAAAAGAGATATTTAACTTGGGAGAAGATAGAAGATCTCAAAGAAATGCAGCTTGGGAAGAAAAAACCTTTATAATAGAATACAAGTGTTTATATGCAAACACTGACACATTTTGTTTCCTTTCTCTAGTTAAATAATAAAAGCCATTCAATTTTTGATCCTACAATTGGCGTCACTGAATTTTTTTATGGAGTTATAACGTATTCAGTCTAGGCAAGTACATACAGCTTGTTGCAGAAATGTTGTATTAGTCTAAGCACCCAGGTTCTCCTGGGAGACTGAAGAATATTGACTCAGACCAAGAGCTTGACCCAGCTAAGGATATCTGAAAGGCACTGGCATTTAAAGTTCTTCTAATTATACAAACTAATATCTGATGTCAACTACTTTGGTTTTTAACTCGCAATTAAATTTTTGTAAGTAAATTTTTTTTTCTTTTTTTTAAGGGGATAATATAATCTTTGAAGATGAAATCACAGCATTGCAACTGCAAGTGAATAAACTTACTGCTATGGGAGTGAACAAAATAATTGCACTAGGACATTCTGGTTTTACCATGGACAAAAATATTGCTCAAAAAGTGAAAGGAGTGGATGTTGTAATTGGCGGACATACAAACACGTTTCTCTATACAGGTATTTTACTTCTTACTAAAATGTTGCTTCTAAAGCAAAGCTGAAACTCTTTGTCTTTAAACTCAGAGCACTTTCACCAATATAGTTTACTGCTGGCTGCACTCAGCCAGGTTCATAGCTGGTACATGTCTGTAATTTCCATGGAAGAAACCAATTCAAGACAGCCTGTGCACACCAACTCACTGAGGGGTTCCATAATGCTGTGGATGTTCAGGGTGACCTACACAAAGTGGGGAAGAGGAACAAAGGTAATAATACTAGTAAATTACTGCTAAACATACTGTACCTCTTTCAAGCTCACACCTGTAAAGGAGTAAATTAGTTGTCTACTTTTAAACATCTATGTATGACTTAACCAGAAAAATCAATCCTAGAACACTTCAAAACTGCTACTGGTGTTGATTTTCTCTATAATCTGATTCTATATTCATAGATCTCCATTTACCCTGCCATTAAAACACTTTCCCCAAGCTTCATCTGTTTATTTCAATCCCTCTTTTAATATCTGACTGTGTTCTTCTTTTCTCCAGAGGCAGATGTCATTCCAGAGATAAACATTGCTGATCTGATTTCTCCAGCAGTAATTGTACTTTAGGCAACACTTACCAGCAGCAGCTTCCCCAGTGCTGTTACCTTCCCCAGTGTGTAGGAACACAATTAAAAGAGAGGCTGTTTTGTTGTTCTGTTTGATTGAATTCTTTAAGTTCTTCAAATTTAGCAGAAACTTTAATAACTGTTGAGACTATAATGGGAACTTTCTGTAATTTTCCAAAAAATATCCCATATGCCCTAGTCACGGGGGATAACATTATGTACCCTAGGAACTTAACCACTTAAAAGGCTTGCACTGTCCATCATCCTTTCCTCTTCCTATTCATCTCCTCTCTCTTTCTCTCTTTCTCATGCCTTTTTTTTTCTTATCTGGACTCTCACCTTTTGTTATCTCACTTGTTAAAAGGAAACAATTGCATGCCACAGTTGCACATTAGGCAGATCAGAATATCTCTTGAATTTGGCCTCAGGGAATAACTTTGATGACTAAGGTGGAGGCACGAAACATTTAGAAGCATTTATGCACCTACCTACAAATCAGAGCTCACAAACACTTTGCATAGGGGTGCAGCAGAGAAGTAGCCAAACTGAATTGAAAGCAGGAGGGAGCATCCCAATACCATGTGTCTAAGAGGGACCGACGGGGATGGTTGAGGGGACTGGATGAGCCTGTGGAGACACTTAACTCATATCTGCCCATGTTTCCCACCAACTTGTAGCTCAGGGACTGCCCAAGCCAGAAGTGGTGTCTTGATATTTACTGGCTCCATCCCCTCTTGACTACCTTTAACTTCCGTGACAGCCTGTAGCAGGGCATTCCAACACTGACCTGCACAACCTGCACATCCCACAGAGACCTTGGTCTTGTCTTGGGGAGCAGCCTGCAATTTTATTGAATTACTTTTGAGATGGGAAAAACAAGGATGGATTCCATATTCAGAGTGTACATTCATTGTGGGTCTATATTCTTTTGCACAGTCTTGCTGGTCAATGCCTGTAGAGAGTTTGTGCCTCATAGCGGTAGCCATAGCAGTCAAAATACTTTATTGGGTGTGATCCAAAGAGGTGCCACTTGTCACAATTTGGAATCATGAAGTGAAGTGCTGCAGGAGCTGGCATCTGAGTTCATATCCTGTCTAGATCTGTAGGGGTTCACAAGCACATCTCTTGTCATCCCAGAGAGTACCCTGCTGTCAGACTAGACTATGTCAAGCTGTTCCCCCCCTCCCCATTTAAAGCTGTCCAAGATTCACAAGGTCAGAGAGAGCACACAGCAGGAGACTGCAGCCTCCAGGTTAAAGATCTCAGCTGGGAATGAGTTCAGGTCCCTTTTCCAAGGGCTTCTATATTTTGATAAAACAAGTCTATCTTACTTTTTTTATTAATAGTGGCAAGGTGAGAATTAAAAAAGAAGTAATGTCTGGGGGAGATACACCAAAAAACACCTACCTATTTATTTAGTCAAAATATGATTTTGACAGAATGTGGTCTGAGCATATAATTTTTATCCCAAACACTGTGAAGCACATGCTCACCCATTCAGGAGCATCATGAGTGCATTTGTAAACCATGCCCTGCTGAATCAAAGCCATCAGTCAACATTCACCATGAAACAGCCGCATTTGTGGAGGTGATTTCACCGCAGAGTAAAACACCTGATCTGAAATGTCTTTGTGCACGTCTCTATGCATATATTAAACTTATTAATTAAGCTCTCATTTAAATCAAGAGGTGTAATCAATAACTGGCAGCGGAATTTGGGAGAATGTTTCAGCTCAGTGTAAGTGGAGATGTACCAGCTGTTCAGCCTGTTCTGTCTGTCATGGAGGTTTAGAGACATAATGCCCATGAAGACATCTCCACAGAGAGATCTTAGTGTAAGGGTTTCATCTTGGACTAGTTCAACCTGTCTCCAAGACATTTGCCAATCTCCGGTTTATCCATTGGTTATAAGGCAAATATTGTCCTGACTTGTCTAGGTGTGCACTTGGTTTGTAGAACTTATTCAAACAGCAGTAGCTTTGGGTTAGAGCAGATTAATTTCTGGTTTTCATCAGAACTGATGTTCTGAAAATATAATGTGTTGGCTAAAACAGGGTAAGAAGATAGAAAACTGTTACAGGTTCTTCAGTCACCCAGTATGAGTTTGTGCATTTGTAATGGAACAGCGTCTCATGCCTTGACTGAGCATGAATTTTAGTGCTGTGTTCTTTGGGGATAAGATGCAGTGAATAGTCTTTGCATTTCAGAAGGAACACATCTATCTTACAAGGGGAAGATGTCACCGTGATAATTAATCCTGCAAGGAAGTATCAGTATCAGAAAGTATTTCTTTAGAAAGCAAGAAATGAGTAAGACTCTGAACAAGCACTTAACCATACACAGCTGATACAAACTAAAATAATGCCTGGAAAGAATAACTTTCTCTTTCTAATACTCTGTTCATTTGAGGACTAAAGAAGGGCAAGAAATCAAAACTAATTCCTTTTTTGGTTCAGAAAACCCCAAAGCCACTTTTGCATGCATAAATCCTGCAGAGTCCTCATTAGCTACAGGATTTCTTAAATTCTCCCCCAAATAAAGGAATAGTTAAGTGGCACTTCAAGAAACCAACTCTGTTGGCCTGGCTGAAAGTAGTAAAAGCTAGTTCTGTGGTAAGTTTGGTTCAGCTTGCAGTTTTTTGTGGCTCTTGTCCCTGGAGAATAGGAGGGATTAGAGAGGAACACAAATAGTATTTGAATTCTAGAAGAAATATTTATCATGCTGCTTTTACTAGGATTTAATATTACATAAACAACCATAAATGGAAGGAAACAAGTTGTTCTGTGAGCAGTGGAAGTGAAGAGCCTGCTTTCCTCTGGATCCACATCCTCTGCACCTGCTCCCCTGTGGCCCTGCCTTGCCAGCAACCCAGTGCTCACCAGCACATGGATGGGAAATGGCACCACCTTTGGGACAGGAGTAAGGAGCAGGCTCTGAAGGAGCTCTGTCACACAGCACGGGATGGCTCTTGGAATTACCCAGCCTTGGTCTGACAGTGGGGTAGGAATAATGACAGGAATGACAGCAGGGAGAGATACTATTCAGATAATATTGTCAAGGAGACATGGAGAAGGCAGGTACCCTTGAGGCAAGAGCTGTGCTGTGCAGTTCCAGTTTTCTTTGCCACTTTCCGCCCCTGTGTGGTTTCTAAATCCCGTGGTAGCCTATGCCAATTGACGTATCTCTTTTTTTCTTTGCCAGTGCCTTGCCTTAGATGTAGGACTGTTTCCTAGTCCTACATCTAGTCACCATTCAGACTTTGCAGGTTAATAGGAGTTTTAAATCCATGGCCACACAACTTTAATGCTAATGAAGTTTTTTTTTGCAGAGCGTTTGCAGCCGATTTGAAGCTGTTTGGTATAGTGAAAAAAAACCAGCTGCCTGAATGTAAAAATTCACAGAACTGCTTGTGGGTATTCTATCTGCTTATTAACAGTAAAAATACTTTAGACTTTTTCAGATCCAGAAGTCTGATGTATGATTTACTACGATTCTTATTTTCTATCTGATGCAGAACAATGTAGTATTAAGGCTCAGCAATAAACTTTTCATCCAGTGGTTGGAATGTTTATATTACTGAGGGGTTTAGATTGCAATAATTGGAATGAAAAGTTGCTTTGTTGCTGTTGTGATGTGATGTGATGTTATGGCAGAGTATGCTGTCATAACTTAAAAAACACTGTGGTAGTTATTTGAGTTCGTGTCCTGAAAACACATTGTCTCTTATGAAATAACTGAACAATCAAATGTATGCTTGTCATCCACTACAGTCATTGCTGTTTCTATCCTGTCTGGGTTTTTTAAGGCTGAGAAACATTTGAAACGTCACTGTAGTAATTCCTTGAAGGTCACATGAGCTGAAGACCCGCTTTTCATGCTTGTTCTGTGCAGGCACCCCACCCTCTACTGAAGTGCCAGCTGGCCCTTATCCATTCATGGTTGACTCAGATGATGGGAGGAAAGTGCCAGTTGTACAAGCTTACGCTTATGGAAAATATCTTGGTTACTTAAATGTTACATTTGACAAGAAAGGAAATGTAGTTGAAGCAGTTGGAAATCCCATTCTGCTGGACAGCAGTATTCCTAAAGGTATGTGGAATAGACACTTGAGTTTGCCTGCAGCACTCTGCTACAGTTCAAGTCTTGTCATGTTGAATACAATGTCTGAATAAGAATTCAGCGTGCTTTCAGGGCTTGCTGTTCTCTTCTGTGTAGGGTTGAGGCTGTGTTACAGTTGAATATGCATGTATTCAGTGTGGTTTTATCTATTTATCTATTCAGTGTGTTTTTATCTATTTTATCTGAAAGTCCTTTTGTAAGAATTCAGGTGATACAATACCTTACCACTTTGTAGAACCTGTTTTAGCTAGTCCTATAATTGTGATTTAAAAGATTATGAGGACTAATTAACACTGTTTTGCCAGAGGCTAAGTTCTTCAGAACAGAGTTTAGAGCAATATAGGAAAGTGGAAATGTTCCAGAAAAAACTTGAAGTACCCTTCCAACTACTCTGCCAACGTGCAAATATAATCTACAAACCCATGAGTTCTTATATGCAGTGCTAACTGTGTTCAAGTTTTAACTCTGAAACGTTTAAAGAAGTGGGAGGAGGACAGTCTCTCTGTCCCTTTGTGTTTGTAACTCCATCTGAGCTCTGGTAACTATTTTTTTTGTCGACTCTGGAATTACCCAGGGCTGGTCTTCTAATCTCTGTTTCTTCTCCAGTGCATGCTGTATGAAGTTCTGAGCTTTTATCAGACTTTCTAGGTTCTACCTGAGTATTTGTAAAACAAATCCTTTCAAAATTATTTGTTCATAGATATTTACTGTGTTATTCTCAGTGACCTATTAATGTAGTGAGATGATGTAAAGAGACTTTACATTCTCTCTCTGAAGTCAGTAAAAGTAAAAATTCAGATACATTTGTGGCATAATTTTATAAATGTTGTTCTTGCTGACAGGTGTGAGCAAATTGATTAAAATTAATAGCTGATGTAAAATAGTTGTGACATCTATCTGCATATACAAGTATCTTGGGGTTTTTTTCTGAAATAATTAAATTTTCATCCAGGAGACAGATGTGCATAAAGAATTAATTTCTGTAAAGGATTTATTCCTTGACATTGATATTTGAGCTAATTTTCCTTTTAGCACAACATAAAAGGAAGGAAATTACAAACAGAAAAAAAAATTATGTCAAAAACCAATCTGACTTGTATATTAAAAATTCTCTTACCTGTTAAGGTAGGTACTAGAAATCCCATCACTCAGAAGTTAGAACAGGACTGGGCAAAAGTACAGAGGATATAACCTTGCTGTGGCACAAGACTGGCTTATTCTCTTGATTGTCCTGTCCTGCCTTCTTCCATTATAGGCTTTTTTTGAAGTGAATATAGTTGCCATGTTGGTTGAGAAGCTTTTAGGAAAAGTGTAACCTTTTAGAATCGTGAACACCTTTTTTTTTTTCCTAAGGTTTGTATTCACTGAAGTGTCATTAATATATGTATGATGCTTATTTTACACTTGTATATAACTTCATAGATGAGCACATTAAAGAAGAAGTGGAAAAATGGAGAGAGAACCTGGGGAATTATTCTGAAGAGATTGGAAAAACTAGTGTTTACCTGAATGGTACAAGCCAAGCGTGCCGTTTCAAAGAATGTAACATGGGAAATTTACTTTGTGATGCTATGGTAAGATGTTTCCACCACAGGTGGCAATTACATTTAAGAGTCACTCCAGAGCTATCCAGATCCGAACTATCAGCACATGGGCTCTGTGCCTGCTTTTCAACAGTGCAACATCTAGAGTGTCCCTAGAAAGACCTGGCAGAAGCGAGGCTGTAGGGAATGTAGAGAGCAGGCAGCCGTTTATTCCTTGTGTTTAGCCTCATAGAGAGAACACCTTTTCCACAGCTGGCTTTGAGGCTGCGCTTCTAAGAGACATGGCAGTCTGATCTAAGAGCCCATTCCTCAAGCAAGGAGGAGAGCTCAGCTCCCCTGCCCCTCCCCTGCTACTGGCCCCTGCTTACAGCACTCACCCTCTGTCCTCTCATCACTCACTGGGCTTTGCTGTCACTCTAGTGCACTGGCACAGAAAACAAATCTGGGTAGTTTTCTGTCAAGCTACTGACATGAGTTGTCCCCCTGAAGAGCCCCAAAAGGTGCTGGCTGAAGCAAGGGGATGGTGGGAAAGGCCACACACCCAGCTGGGCACAGAACACCCTAGCCCAGAAGGAGCCACCAGCCCCTGCTATGTTCTGACAGGCACCACTGGGCTTTAACAAGCACATAACTCCAGAAAAGTCTTTTTACAAGAAGTCACTTCCAGTTTTTAAACTTCCTGAGTTTGACTGTTTTACTGTCCTGCCGCAGCACCATTTCATTTGAGTGTTTCAGGGAAAAACATTCACTAACGTGACTGTTTCCAGAAAGTTAACTTTCCCATAAAGGGGAAAGTTAAGGGACAATTAATAATCACGAGTTTTCACTTAAATATGTCCCTAAAGCTATTTATCTAGTCCATGTCATGTTATTGCTCTTATTATAGTCCTTAAAATAATTCTTAGTTCAAGGGCTAATTTCCAAATCAGATTAATGTTTGGGAATTCTACATACAGTTCTCCTAGAATATCAGCATCTTGCCTTTTTTTTTTTTTTCTGCTAGACATTTTAATATCTTTATTTGAAAAAGTGTGAACAAATGCTTTGGCACTTTTCAAGCTTAAAGAAAGTAATCCTGTAATCTTTTAGAAGTCTGTAGATTTTCTTGCTATACATTTTGTCTTAGGGGGGTCAAATTTTATTTTAGTTAAATCAATGTCTCTAGACAGCCACCTGCAGTCATCAGTAGATCCATAGATTTGTCTTCATGCTGCCTTACCAGTTCCATACTTGCTTTCCTGTCTGCTGACCTGTGGTCAGAGGTATAAAGGTGAAAAATAGACCTGCCAGTTCCACGAGCTTTAATATTTAGAGCTGTCCTGAGAAATGGAGAGATTGAGAATTGCAGAAGACCGATTGAATGTTTATGCTGGGTCAAAACAGAAGTCCATGAAGTTCAGTGATACGTCTCAAACAGTAGCCCAAAATCTCAGAATAAAAGGCTTAGATGGCAATTCACAAAGGACTTTAAAGGAACTCAGATGTGAAATGGCTGTGAAACTGATAACAGCACTATGTGAGCTCTTCTTTTAAGCTGCCTCAGCTCAGGGCTGGGAAGTTGCAATCCTTTGATTATGAGTTACAGACCTTAGCATGGATCTGGCCTCAGGTCATAACTTTGATGACTAAGCTGGAGGCACAAAGCATTTACACAGCTGCACGTCAGAGGTCACAAACACTTCACATAGGGATGCAGCAGAGAAGTGACCCACCGGGAACAGATGATAGGATCATTCATGCCAAAATTTTATCTCCAAGAATGATGGAGTGGGGCTGGTAGGGGAAGAGCATACTCCTGGACAAGCCTCTGGAGCTGCTGCACTCAGATCTGCCCATGTCTCCCACCAGCTTACAGCTCAGGGATTCCCAAAGGCAGAAGTGGTCTCTTGACATTTACTGGTTCAACTGGAACTTGCAAGGAGGGCAAGAAACAACAACAGGGAGAGAGAGGGAGAAGGGGAGGGAGACAGTAGGGATTAGCTCCCTAATCCAGAGCTGCTTCACCGCCCTTTGCCTGCCTCCAGCCTTCCCAGCAGCTGGTGGCAGGGCGTTCCACCACGGACCTGCACATCCTGAAGAGACCTTGGTCTTGTTGGAGTACAGCCTGCTGCTGCCCACTGCCTGCATAACTGCTGGAGGTCAAGTGGTCCTTGCACTGCAATACTTGCTCTCTGTCCACCCTCACACCACTCATGATTTTCCAGCCTTCTCGAATATTTCCTTCCATTATCTCTTTACCAGGTCAGACAGTCCAAGATAGTCCATCATCATTCTACATTCAGAAGCTTTTCTGCGTCTCTGACCATCCTTGCCACCTTTCTCTGAAACTTTTTTAGGTTTTTTATCATTCTTGAAATGAGAAAACACACAGATTCCTACCCAGCCTTCACATGCCCTTCTTCATTTTACAGACTTCTGTCATGAGCTTCCTGTACTTCTCTCTCTGCAAGACTGAAGAGCCATGACCATAGCCATTCCTGTATGGAAACTCGTCCATCCTTTCTATTATCCTAGGTCATTTTCTCAGCTTTTTCCTGTTCCACTCAGTTATTTTTGAGGCTTAACACTGGAGGCTTATCATCCTTATGCAACTGAGTCTCCTGGTCTGCATTTGCTTTACTACTAAGGATGTCACAAGCAAATATTATCCTGTCCTTGCATTTTGTCAGAGCCTCACCACAGAACTGCTGGGGACACATTGCTGTACAGAGCAGACTTTCTGATCTAGTATGCCTCTTTCCTGTTCTTCCACTGTTCTACATCTTTCTGGTTAGCCAAGACCATTCCAAATATTAAAAACCAACCACAGAGAAGCTGAAAAATTTTAATTCCCTCTAACATGATTAATTTATGCTTTCCCTAAGTGATTTTAATGAACAACAGTATTTAAGGTCCTTTTCACTTCCCAGTTCTCCAAATATGCTTAAATAATTTGTCTTTATCACAGTCATTGAAATCAAAAATCACCTTTCCTTTGTTCAGCTGGCCTGCCTTAGTCATGCAATAGACACACAGACTAGGGCTGAGTCCGAGAGTTCATTACAGTAAAAGACAAATATTTTTCATATTAACTTTAAAAAGCAAAATACTTGTTTGGATTTTTTAATAACTAAGTATTTTACAATGGGGCTGAAGATAATGTAGGAAAAAACCAAAACCTTTCTGTCTCTTTTCAGTCTCAGATTGTATTTGGTGTAAGTTTCCAGAGCCTAGAATAAGTGAAGATAAAATCTGTTTAAACATTTTCCTTTGGCAGCTTTATGAGAATGTCGGGCATCCGCATAAAAAGACATGGAACCACGTTTCAATGTGCATCCTGAATGGAGGTGGGATACGGTCACCCATTGATGAGCAGAGCACTAATGGTACGTAAAATTACCAGCTGAATGACAACTTTATCAAGAAGAAGGAATCAAGGTATGCCAGCCTGAACATAGTGTTAGGTATGGGCTTGTTTTGCTGGGGTTTGTACAATGTTTAGGAGCAATTTCAAACTTTCTCAAATGGTTATCTGTCATTTGAGCACAACTGTACTCAGGCTGACATTGATAGAAGTCTCTAGCATTGTTTGTACACAATGCTTTTTATAATTTCCCTCTCTCCTTGCTGCCTTGGAACAAAGAAAGGTCTCCTGCTGTGCAGGGTCATCCATTATGGTCGCTGTGAGCCTCCTGTAGTCTGCTGTAGAGTAAGTAAATTCTGGGGTTTTTTGAAAGCTATGATTTTAGTTTTTCTTTTCCTCATACCACATAAATGCAACCTGAAAACAAACAGCTTTTTCAGTTTAGCTAAATCTTTCTGTAGGACTATATGAGTTAATCTGAATCAACTGGAAAAGTTGCCTGACATAGTATGAATAGCTGTGTTTCTTCATCTTAGTTTGGTGGTTTGTCATCTCTTTTAGTAGCTCTGTTTGAACAGCAATACGTGAAGTTACATCAAACTCATTTATTGGTCTTGATAGTTGCTGGATGATAAAAGAAGCAGGTTCTTTGGGACAATACATGTGATTCTCTCCCCTAGCAGCCCTCATTTTCTTAAACTGTATTTGCCACATTCATTGTCAAAAACTTGATATTAAACAATCCTAAAATAATTCTGTAAAAAACAACAGAAAAAAAAAAGGCAAGAAGTGAACAAAGTCTCTTTCCCCCAGGTAGCATTACTGTGGAAGATTTGCTGTCTGTTTTGCCATTTGGAGGTCGTTTTGATATGGTGACGTTAAAAGGCTCCACACTGAAAGAAGCTTTTGAGCATAGTGTGAGGAGATATGGAAAAGGAAGTGGCGAACTGCTGCAGGTTGGAGGTACATTTTCTTCTATCCTCTTCTCAGTTTTCCAAAACAGCCATCCCTCCTGTTGGCCTTATTACATCTGGAAGCCTTTTTTTAAGAACGGAGTGTCAAGCTGACCATGCATCCTCACCCGGTGCCTCAAACCTGCCAGCCAGCAGACACTGTTATCCTGTGTATGTTTAACTGAGCCACTGTAGCACACAGGCCATCGCTGTTCCCTTCAGCACAGACAGTGATCCCAAGCTTCCTGAACCCGTAATGGCATCAGTTTAACACTGCAGTTAACTAGACGAAAATATAATTTAGTATAGCTGTAACACAGAAATAGCTACAACACACTCCAGTCTTTAGCTCTTAACTGGAAGCCTACCTGAAACGCCAAACTGGGTAGCTGTGCTGAATTTCAGTTTATCAAAATAATTTTGTGCAATTCTCTAATGATTGATGATGTTTTAGAGTTTGTCTAAGTGGGCTATGGAACTGCTCCAGTGAATTTCTAAATAGTTAATATTAGAAATCTATTCATATCTCTAATTGCAACTGCCTATATATTTATCCAGATGTGTATTAGGCCACAGTCATGTTTATTCCTGGTCTCTTTGTTATATAGTGCAGATTTTATTGTTTAGTTGGCAGGAGAGCTAAACTTCAAGGGCAGGGGCTGATGCATTTCCTCCCTCCATGCCTCTCCTCCCACATACCCCGACTACGTGATCCCTCACATGCCACCGACACAACCCCCGTCTCGCACTTTCCCCAGTAAGTTTCTTACATGCCTCTAACGTAAAACAGGAGCAAGCTCTGCTTGCTGCCTCCTCGCAGAAAAAGAAGACAAGTAGCTCTGGCAAGGGTTCAGGATGGAAGATCCAGAGCAGGAAGGGCGCCAGGGTGGGAAGAGCTTCAGTGCTTTGAAAAAGCTTCAGTGGCTGCCTCATTTGCAGATTCTTGGCAGTGCTGTTCTGGGGGCCTGGCTCTCCTCTGGCCTTGATCAAGGAAGGCTCACAACAAGAAATGTTACTTCTCCTACAGTGCGGAGAAACTCCAGCACACAGCCCCAGTCTGCCTTTCCTTTTTCAGGACAGTGCCTATTATCCAGAATAGCTACCAAGTTAGGCTGGCTGGCCTTAAAAAAAGCCATTTCAGCCAACAGGCATGGGGAATGAGAAAGCATGTGACTACAGAAATAAGGGAAGGTATTTTTATCTTGCAGTATTCCAATCCCATGACTAGCAATTTCCTTCTGTGGAGTAGTTATGAGAACAGACATCAGATAAGTAAATGAGGCGGGACAGTGCTTCAGCAATTCTTATTTCTCTTGAATGTTCTTGAATAAAAGTTGAGTAGTGTGCAAAGAAAACGGCATTAACCAGTGTAATTCAGAATGATACAACTCCAGCTCACAGAAAGTAATGCAAAGAACCGGCTGAAGATGAGGGAGACTGCTGCTTCTGGCCCTATGTGTTCAACATGCACTACACAAAGTGGCATTCCAATGTATATTTTTGCAGGCATCCACGTGGTCTATGATCTCTCCAGAGCCCCAGGAAGCAGAGTTGTTAGCTTAGAAGTGCTTTGCACAGCCTGCCGAGTCCCAGCCTACATCCCACTCCAGATGGATGAAATATACAATGTGACTCTGCCTTCCTATATGTTATTTGGAGGAGATGGCTACACTATGCTGAAAGACAAAAATCTGGGATACAGTAAAGGTAAGGGGGATACAGTCCAGGTAAGCATGGGCACTAACAGGGTAGCAGACAAACAATTCCCAAAAGTTAAAAGATCTATAGTACAAACCTCAGACTTTTTGCCTTTACTCAATGATTAAATTTGCTTCTAATCTGATGGCTTTGGATTGCTAGATGTGGTTGTAGGCAACAACTCCATTCTTTTTCAGTTAAAACCACAAAAGTTTCAAAGAGAAACATCTTTATCAATTCAGCAGTGCTCCGAGAGCACTTCTGACATTGTGGTAAACCAGAAAAGCAGCAAAGAACATGGAGAGTAGATCTTATACTGCCTTGCACTTGTACTCGTTACTGAACAATGCATCAAGAAGAAAGGTGCTGTTTTCTTTAGACCTTAAATTTCCACTGTATAGAAGTGTTTGGAAAGACAGAATCATGACCTCTGCTATGAAAGAATATGCAGCTCACGTGAGCACAGGGTGAAGTGAAAGATGCCAACCTGCTCTGAGGGAATTAGCCTGCCCAACCAAAAACAAGGACCCTCGGGAGTTCTGCTGGCAGCAGAATGCAGGGTGCCACAGACAACACACCACAGAGGTGGGAAGGAAGTGTTTTATAATGCTGGCTTAAGGTCCTCTAAAGCTGCATGCAAAGTGTTAGAAATTCTGTGTTTGTACAATTGACATTGTCCATCTTTTAGGATGAAAGGAAACTTGAAAAAAATTTGAGACTAAAATCCATTATTTCTGAAAACACAAAAGGGATGTAGTGCTGTATTTTAAAAAATTATCTTGTAGGAGCCCATCTACATTTTTGCAGAACTTTTTATTTTGTATGTTCTGCTTGTGGATGGTGAAAGCATGCTTTTACCTCAAAAATTTTCCTTTTTGACCTTTGTTACAGAGTGATTTTTTGTTTCTACAGGTAAGACTAGTGTTTTAAATCAAGTTCAGCCTACAGCTTGAAATTCAGAGAGGCTGTAGTTTCCAGTAAATATCTGTCTATGCAGAAGAAAATACACACAGAAAAATCATTAGGTATAATGAAAGAGAACAACCTGTAAGGTTCTGGTAAAGTCTTTCAGTACAACAGAGGGGTAAAACTGTTAAAATGGAGAGTTATGCTTTAGGATTGTAAGAGCTTGCATCAGAAGGGGTTTGTTGCATGGCTGGAAGCAGTGACTGAAAAGGCTCTCCCACTATAGACACCCACATAATACATTGTGTGCACACAAGCAGTACCCAGCCTAGAAACTTCTCCTAAAAAAAGTTAAATTTGAAAAAGTATAAGCAATAGCTTTGCCAGGTCTACAGCCCTATACCCCAAACAGGTGGGAGATTATCTCGATCTACCTGATTGGAAAATACCATTGTAACAAATTCACAACAAAACAAGCCAGACAATACAAAGAGATTGTGTTTGTTTGTAAATACAAGTTGCTACCAAGGATTCTAGCTACAAACCACCACAGATGATGTGTGCTGATTCAGAATGGCAAACCATAGAAAACAATTTGATTCTTGAGCTAAAACCAGAATTTAGACAAGTTCTTACATTTTGGTTAAGAGCCTGGCTGACGCAGAGAACACTTTTTTGTTTGTTTGTTTCTTTAGGTGAACCTGATATTGAGGTTGTTTCCCGCTACCTCCAGAGAATGAAGAGAGTTTACCCAGCAGTTGAAGGTCGAATAAAATTTTCTTCTGGAAGTTTTATCAAAGCAAGTCTCACCCTAATCTCTCTATTGCTCACTGTAACATTCTTGCACACTTGATTTTTTTGTTTGGAGGAGCACAGGAGAGATGATACTGATGAAGGGGAAAGAGAGCTGTGCTCTTCTGTTTCACCCTACAATGAATGAGCAGTGAGGTTGCTGCATGTCAGCAGTGAGCAGCCCCCTCCATTCTTTAACCTGGTGGTGCCACTGGAGCACTGTGTGCAGGGCAAGGGGGCAGAATCCATGACTTCTCTCCATCAGGATCAGCAGGTGCCTGCAATTCAGCTTGAGGTCTCAAGAAGCAAAGTTCCAGTGAACACTTACTGCTCAATCATAAAACAATGACAGACTGAAATGCGGTGTTGTAATAGTCAAATTCTTTTAGCTGTTTTAGATAGTGAGTTAAGAACCTGATCCCAGCAATTTAAACAAGCTTCTAGAAATGGATTTATTATAGATGTATATTCCTTTCTTTATATATTCCTTTCTTTGAACTCAGGGTTAAGGTATTCAATCTAATATCTCTACTTTGCTCCCAGTCATATTTATCATACCCACATGAACGCCTGTAAGAGCTGGATGAAAACTCGGTGCCATTAAAATCATGAGGTCTATTTAATACAGAATTTTAAAAAGTTTTTGTCTTTTGAAAAAGAAACATCACACTAGTATTTGCAATTAATGAAGGATGCAGTAACAGCTTGACTTGATTTAGATAAATTTTAACAAACTGAGTATTCTTCACTCTTAAATATGACCAGTTTGGGGACTGTAAATAGAATGAGAACACAATCTATGACTGCATTTCATATAAATATGCTCAATTTTATATCTCTTGCAAAGAACAAAGCACAAGACTCCTATCTGTTACTCTGTATTAGCAACATTCCACGAAAATGTCAGATACAGGCATTGACTCCTGCAGCACTTTTGGCATTCTTTGGAAATGGGGCTTTTTACAGCATAACCTGGCTTTATGACAACTGTGATTATACTTCTTCTATGGGAAGGCTGTGTTTAAAAAAAATAGTTGTAAGAGACAGGCTAATAAGTATGCAATCAGATTAAATGCAAAGGGTATATTTCTGATGCTTTACCAAGAAATGATTGCCTATAAATGAGGGCAAAATTTTTTTTTTTCTAAGATCATTGGGAATTTTGCCATCAATGTGTTTCAGAGTTGTTTAACGCTGTTTAAACTGATTGTCAGTGTTTTGAATAAACCTGCTATGTTTTTCTGGAAAGATCACTGCACTCTTTTTCAACACTGAAGCTACTTGCCTATTCCATTCACTGCACCTGCAGATTTCAAGGAGAAGGTGCATTAAGATAAACATTCAGTATGTTGAAATTTCAAGACCCCATTCCTTTCCACATCCATTCGAGGGCTGTGCATGAAAGGCTCTGGACTACACAGCTGCGTTAGGTAAGGAATGGTAAAACAGGGAGACAAATGACAACTGACCTTGACACACTATGAGTTATGCCCTGGCAGTGAGGATTTGTCACTATTATTCCCTAGGGTGTTAATTTACAGAATGGTCTTCCCCTCCTCAACATAAAACCAGTAACAGAGAGGGCACTAAAGGAGAGAGCTGTACCTGCACACCAATTTTTAGAGTTGCAACAACTCCTCTGGCATAGCCAGAAAGGAGAGAAATAATACTTTTACCTTCCTTTGACAAACAGAAGGGAACGGTTTGCAATAGTAACACAGACAACACAAATTATATTGATGAAGAACACCAATGCTGCATTAGATTGGTTTCTTTGTAAAAAAGGAGAAAATGGGTGTTTGAAAAGTAAAATTGAGGAATGCCTATTGAAGTATCTCTGTTGTTCTGCAAGTAAAACCTGTTAAAAATCCACACATGAAAGTCCTTTTCAAAATCTCTTTTATAAAGGCTGGGCCCACAAATTGAGATTTACAGAGAAAAATCTTCCACACATTTTTATATGAATGAATTTTTATAAAATGATGTGAACAGACTCACATCCTCTTTTCTAAACATGTAAAGAAGATGTCAGAAAAAACCCACAATGCCAGATAAGAAACTGCAGAAAAATAAAGGCCAAGTTAAAAGTAAAACCCACTTTCCACATCCATTATTATTTTAAGAGGACTTTAGATTTGAAGGTCAGGTATTAAAAAGACTAAATTACAAATGTGATTTTCCATGGTCACAGAAAGATGAAGCCCAAAGATAGTTCTGAGATTATTTGTATGCAACAGATTCAATCATATACTTTTGTTTAAAAAAAAAAATGCTAAGACATTTTAAAATAACTTAATGGAACCATTCTGCAACTTCTTCTGAACAATTTTTCTACTTTTCCTTTCAGGAAAACATCCAGTAATTGCTCTTTTAGCAAAGCATAAGTTGGCTGATCATCCAGCTATCTTTTTTGATGTCATCCAGTAATTTCATACACTGAGAGATTTTGGTGAAATTGACTTTTACTGATAACCACTAAAACAGATTTTAAATTAAAAGTACAGATATTTTATTTACTTGCAATTGGTATTAAATTTTAATGTCTTTATTGCATAAAGGTATTTTTTTGAACTTAAATTTTATGTTATTTACAACAGAATATACAAGGCAATGTTAAAATGTCACATGTCCATTACAGCAGTGCACAGCAGATCCTACTGGGTGTCCAGTCACATCCAACTTGACACAGAGCTTGCTTCCTTTGGACCCTGTTAAACAGGAAGGAGGGGAAATTTACTTATTAAGTTTGAAAATGTGTATTAACATAGAAATGACTGAACTGAGCTGCAATGATTAATGGCATCTGAAAATATCCACTTGAGTTCAGAGAAAGGAAGGCTACTGGGTTTTAATACTATTTCTCAAAATATGTGTTTTCTTCTTTCTCTAGAAGTTTTCACCTCCCCCATTCCTAACTGCTATATACAGTTTTCCTAACAGAGCAATTTTCTGCTCTGGAAATAGTACTGGAGAGATACTTTTTTCAATGGGATTTCTTTCCTTCCTCTGCTAGGAATGCTTCTTCCCTTTCAGCTGTTCCTTTTCCTTGTATACTGTCTGACAGACTCACAAGGGACTGGCTGTACACTATCTCAGAGGAGTTTTTCAGCTCTTGGAGCTTGCTCACTTACATGTGCTGCCATCAAACACAGCACACATCAAGTGATCCAGCATAGATCTGCACTGGTACGTGGGGCAGGAAACACCTTCAAGATACCAATCTCAAGAATGGGAAGCAGACTGACATACCCACTAAGGACAATCTTCCCATTTCTCCCAGCTCTGTTTTTCCTGCCAAAGGAGCAGAGCTCAAAACAAAACTTCTGGGATGTTCAGTTTCCCCTTTAAAAGCTGACTGGCCTGAAATATGTTTCCATTCTTCACTGTAACTACAAAAACATTTTAGTATGAAGAACTCAAAAAGGACCAGTCTGCTGACTAGAGATAACAGGCATTGGATTGATTTCCCCCAATACAATGGACAGCTAAGTAAGAACCAGTCATTACTTTTAAACTTCTCTACTGCAGTTGTTAGGAAGAAGCAATTCTCTTTCCAAGTGGCTTCACAATGTGTTTGAAGAGATTTTGGAAAAATGTTTTTAAAATTCTGGATGAAAACCGCTGCTATCCCTCCACCCACACTCTCTCCACCTTGCACTTCCCCTGTCAGTCTTGGTACACTGACAACCACATCCCACTGCCAAACATCACAGATGCAGCACTTAGTTCTGTATTGCTCTCTGTACAGCCAAAACAAGGAAATAGCTCAAGTTCCCAGTTGAAGTATTTTTCTTCCTTTCCCCTACTGAAATCTGGGCTGGAGATTCCCTTGCTCTGTCCCCATCAGCTTCAGTCACAGGGGACAGGGGGAGCATCAGGAGCAAGGTGGCACTAGAGGTCCCTCAGCACGTGGTTATGGAACACTGCAGAGCAGCCGGAAAAGGAATGGATTAAGAAGCAGAAAACGTGATCTTGATTTACGTTAAATAATCTTCTCTTGATTTGTTTTTGAAGAAAAAATATTTTTCTCCATTAAATATACAGTTATGAAATCACAGCATGGTTGGGGTTGGAAGGTGCCTTTGGAGGTCACCTGGTCTAGACTTCAAGCAGGGTCACCTGGTTGCTCAGGACCATGTCCAG
>VYZT01063204.1:0-15615 GCA_013400735.1 Pomatostomus ruficeps | reverse complement strand
GCTATCTCTGGCAGAGCGCAACCGTACCAGTTTAGCAAAATAACTCTATTTATTGGTTTTGCCGTAATGTCTTTCTGAACAGAGACCTAAATTACAAATCCTTTAACCTTTCTATAGGGAGTAATGTTGAATTTCAAGTTATTAAACAAAATAGCATGTGAACGCTAGTTTTCAGGTGTGCTTGTTTTGGCTGAGATAGAGTTAATTTTCTTCACTGTAGCTGTTATGAGCTCTGTTTTGGATCCATGCTGAATACAGGGTTGATAAGAGATGTTTTTGTTACTGCCTTTTCTGCTTTTCATCTCACCCCACCAGTGAGGAGGCTGAGGGTGAATAAGATGTTGGGAGGTGACACAGCAAAGAGAGCTGACCCGAACGGACCAAAAGGATATTCCATACCTTAAGGAGTTATTCTCAACATATGTAAAGCCAGGGAAAGTTGGCTGTGGGCCACAGCTCAGGAACTAGCTGGCCATCAGTCAAATGGTGGTCAGCAATTGTAATTGTTTTTCGTTTACATAATTTGCCTTTCCAAGGTTTTTTTTTTTAACTTTCCTTTTCATTACACCTTTTTTTTCTTCAGTTATTGAACTTCTCAACCCACGAGGATTCTGAGTCTAACCCTTTTAATTCTTTCCCCCGTCCTGGGGGGGATTCAGAGGTTGTGTGCTATGCATAAGTTGCCAGCTGGGATTAAATCAGACAGCAGAAAAAAAGAAGTTGTGGTTTGTTTTTTTTTGGTTTTTTGGTTTTTTTGTTTTTTTTTTTTAAAAGGTTATTTAGTGATTACATTTGCATTATGGAGCATTTATTGGCTTAAGCAATCAATATTTTACTCACAATAGCAAGGGGTTTTTTTCTCAGATTGGAGTACTAAATCTTATTCCACTTTATTCAATATCACTTTTGTATTTACTAGATCATTTCAAATACAAAACATTAAACAGAATGCTACCAATTAATAGAAGCATTTTGCTTTTACAGTGAATATAAGCATATGCAAAGAGATAGATAGCTTTCCTAACCACATAAAATGAAGCCTAACCTAATTAAGAATTTGTCTTTTTCCACTACAGTAGTTTTGAATTACATTTTTCAATTTAAGTAGTAGTGCAAAACATGCCAAAAACTAAGTGTTTTCTTTCAAAGACAGTTGAAGATTTTTGAAATTCATTTTTCTTCTGCTTTCATACTGTCTTAGGAGAAGTCAATATTTTTTAAGCTCTGTTAAGAGAACCTTAGGCCAGATGGAAACTAGTCACTGTGGTATCTCTTTGAGATGACAGGGAAATAAATTAAGTATCATCTGGCATTGTCATGGCAAAGGCTCTACAGAGACTTTCTTATCTCTGACAAGGGGCTTCAATACCAACTTATTGATATTCTTTGAATGTTTTGTCTCAGTGTTTCCATTTGAAGCTGCTCTATTTGTGTGAACCAACAATGTGATCATGCCTTCCACATCCGTCTGATCATGCTGATTATTAGTGAAATTGGTTTTGGGGGATAATCTACTTCTTAGCCCATTGATTAGTTTAAAAATAGCAGTTCTATTCTCCTAATAATGTTTTAAGAATTATCTTTGAAGGACTACTACTGGTTCTGTGATTATAACCTTCACCTGTGATGTGATGAAATTCACATTCCTATGTGGAACCCAAAGACTTTCCTTCCCTGATCTTGACCAGATTGTTCTCCCTGAAGAAAAAACCCCTTTTTCTAAGGGGGAGTTTCATTGAATCAGTTACATTTTGGCAAATATTTTTTCCTAGGCAGTCAGGAAATAGTCTCAAAAAATATCTGATAGACTCTGGTTTCATGGTAAATAAAATTTAGTTTATTTCCCTGTATTGATATTAATACTTTTCCTTTTGAATGTCTTTTAGTTAGTTATTTATTTGTAACTTAGTCCTTGATATCTTTTCAATATCTTCTCTTTTCACTCTGATTTGAAATGAGGAAAAAAGAAAAAAACCGTGTATATACTGAGAAAGAATGAGAAGCAATTTTATATGGGAATGCCTGAAATTAGTTTTCTTGATGAGTTTGTGTATCTAACTACAGCTTTGTGGGTAGAAAAAAATTAAATAAATCTGATCTAATTATATGGTATGTGTATGTCCCATTTAATTACTAGTGAGAATAACTTAATTTATAAGTGAATGAGGAACAGAATGCAGATGAGGAACATGGTAGATTTGTCTGGTGATACCAGTATAGCATATTGATATGTTAATGTGACATACTGTGGTGAATTTTACTGAAGCGTTATCAATTTCTCTGTGTAACTAGCAGTGCAGAGAAGTGGGAGAGAAATAATAATTAATGCACTGTCTTCTTTTTTCTTTCTTTTGTAAAGAGCACAAACAGGGGTATAGTGACTTCACAAGTAGAATAAGAAATAGCATGAAGTCAATGTGTATTATTTTGCTGACCCATTTCTTCTGTTGGAACAGACCATTGCAGACCAGGCTTGTCCCAGACCTTACCTTTCCTGTGTAGGCTTCCATTAAATTCTCTAGCTGCCATCATTATTTCCTATTAACACACAGGATCTGCTTTGTAGTTTCCTGAGAAAAGTTGAGTGGTCTTTAAGGAAGATAGCTTTAAATAAGAGGTAATTCAAGGTACTGGGTCTCCATTTTTTGCAGGAAACAGCAGGGAGCACAGCATACTGCCAGGTTATCCTCTGCTAATTAATAGAGAAGGTAGAAGGAATCTGGCAGGAAAGGTGAGGGACCTGTTGTCACTGTGTCACTTGGCAGGGTGCTGAATTGTTTACTCGTGTAGAAAACTGCCAGGGCTTTCAGTTTGCACCAGAGCTCTGCATTCTTCTGAAAGCAGCCTTTGACTGCACAACAGTCACTGCATACTGGTTTGTTTTGTTGTTTGGTTCTTTTTTTGGTTCATCATTGAACCCAGCTTTGAAGGAGGCTCAGAAGTCTTGAGGTATATGAGATGCAAATATCAAAACTCTCAATAGTTAAGTCCTGTTTCCAGAGGGGCAGCTGGGCCTTAAATGGGAATAAAAATGAAATTTTACCCGAGGAAGTTCAAGGCTCTTCTCAAAGACTTTTTACGGGATGGGACTAAGGACAAATCTGTTTTGAGTCCCTACTTTGATGTAATGTATTGGTAGATAATACTGAAACATTTAATCAAATGTTGACTTGTTATTTTTTTGAAAATGGAAAAAAAATAGTAACTACTAGAATAGACTAGAATCTAAGATTCTTAAAAGGCTTTCAATTTGTACCAGAAAAGACATCTGAAGGAAGGTGTCACTCCTGTCTCTGTTTTACGCCTCGATTAATTCTAGAAAATACACTTTTTTAATGGTTTCTGAAAATATAGAAATTAAGTGTATGAGTTCAAGAGGAAACCTCTGTTCTTGAGAAAATAATGGTGGCATTAAAATATGAGACCAAGGTGAGCTTGTAATCATTCACATGTGTTTTGCTTTTGAATTCAAGCCTTAGAGTACAGGATTATTTACTCTTCAGTAATTGTTCTTACTGGTCAGCAGCACTAACAGAAAACCAACATAGTGAACATATAAAAACTACTTGAAAAATAGATATGTGTTTACAAAATGTTTTGAGAAACTTTCATGGATAGTGCACTAGAACAAGTGAAAAATGGTTACCTTACTGAAACTGTTCATTTTAGCTGTTTGGTGTTACTTAGGAGTGCTTTGGAGATACTCCTAAAATATTTCTTCAGGGGTATTTTGACAGGCACTGTGGGTGATCTGTGTTACACAATTCTGAAATTTTTTGTTATAATTCAGAGTGCCTTGATAAGATAATGAGATCTTAATTATGTTTAATTATTATTTCTCATTTTTAATTTCTCTCATGCAATTCACTGTATTTTTACCAAAACTCTAGTGAAAGAAATTAGCTTAAAACTGTATAATTGAATTTTTATTTCTGACACGCAGCTGTTTGTTGAGCTTTATCAAGCAGTTGATTTTAAATCAACATGTTTACTTATCACAGTGGTCATTAACAATCAATCTAAATAGTCTTAATTTCCCAGTTTCTTGGAGGATCGTAATCTCAGCCTTCCATGAAAAGAGTATGCATTTAATTTTTGGTGGCCTTTTCCCTCATGTAATGATCTAAAGCAAAATGACTGGCTGACTCCCTAAGGACACTTGAACAGAAAGCAAAACCCACAGAGGTTTGAAAAGGCTGAATTAGTCCTTTAAGCAGTAGGGTCCCACATTTCTGGTGCCATTTTTTTCTCTTAGGTAAGGCATTCCTCTCTAGCCAGCATTTTCTCATCCCAGACAGATATTTGCTGCTGCAGATTCCTGCAGAAGAGAACTACCGTGGGTAGAGGTAGGGGTAGCAAAGATCTTTCCTCTGGCTTAGTATTTGCCTCATGTAATATTATATATCTTAAGGAAATTTAAAAAAAAAAAAAATCTGTTTGTTCTGCTTGATACAAATGCTTCTAGCAATGCTTCATTCTGTTTCTCATGTTCTTATGTTTCTGGGAAATTATGTTACTGAATATATGTGTGGGTGAGTGGAAGTATGCCTTCCACATAATGAATGGCATGTCTAAATATACGCCCTTCGAGCAGTATTTCTAAACTTAGGCCCATCTGCTTTTCCGACCAGTTATGCAATCAGATCAGGAAATATTGAGTAGGTTGAGGTGACAATGACAGAAGAAAATCATTGTAACTTTACCTTGTGTCTGAAAAAGCATTCTCCAGCTTGAAAAAAAGCAGGAAAACTTTAAACAAAAATGTAACCACAACATTTTAATCACATGGTTTGTGCAGTAAATGAACTACATCTGCTATTGCACTAAAAATCTGATTAGTATTTTTAGAGGTAATGGTATTTGAAGTCCCAGCTGCTAGTGAGGCTTTAGATCAATTAATGCTATGGTTTAGGGAAGGAAAAAAGTGTATGAAGGATGTAATACACCAAAATTGAGTGAAATTGCAGGCTGTATAAAGGAAACAGAAACTTGTCTGGGGGCTGTATGACTAGTATGACTGCAAGGCACATTAAAGGTCATTCAGTACTCACTACGTGTATTTTGTTCTTAGTTAACTAAGAATAATAAAGGAGGAAATTACTATGGGAAAAAAGAGTTTTCATGGTAAAAATAACCATATCTGATATAGAGAATGGACATTAATAAATAAGAAAGAGAATAATATTGTGATCATTTGAATTTTTCCAGGTCAGGTTGCTTAGAGGTTTCAGTGACAATCTGGGTTTTAAAATGCCTTTATTTACTCATATCCTGAAAACCTAAATGCTTTTCTTGCTTTGAGAAAACCGGTGTAAAAATAAAATATTTATTTTCAAGTCTAAACCAGAATTTAAGAACATATTTCAATTTTCAGAACATTATTGGAACTTGCAGGATCGTTTAAAACAATTTGAAAGACAGTGACATTTTAATGTGTTTTTTAAAAAGATTTATATGCATATTATGGGTATATTTTCCGCTATAGCATGTGCTGGGGTGAAAATATGCATCAAAATGTGTTGTGGTAATTGTAGGTTGACTTCATCTTCTAACTGTGTTCCTTCTCAAATGTCTCTTTGGCCTTTTTTTGATGGTGTTTTGCAATGTTGAGTGCTATAATTGAAGCCAGAGCATTTTTTTTTTTTTTTGTCTGAGTGTCAGGTATTTTTGTAGCAAATTATCTTGTCAGCTAATACTAAAAAATACAATGTTGAGGTGACTGACAGTGTATTCTAGTTTAGACTGAATTTCAGAAATCTGTGAACTGAGTTGTGAAGCTAAATTAAGAGCAAAATAAGTACTTGAACCTCTCCAAAATGAAGTTCCATCTCAGAAAGTGCAGTCCAGATCAGCCAGTGTCCGATGTCCTCTCTGTGTGTTTCAGTGTTGTGATAGTGCCTTGCTTGGTCAGTGCTCCCACAGCTCAGTGTTTGTGTACCTGCGTCTTAAAGCTGGGCACAAATCTTCTTTCAGATCCATTTGGAGCAGCAGGATTTCCTTTTGATTGAGACAGAAGACAGTTACTTTATAAACCCTTTGTGACAGCTTTTGTTTCCGTTTTGTTAAAAGGAGAAGAAACACTACAGCGCTGTGTGACTAGAGCTGCATAACCACAGAATGGGAGAGTTAGACAGAGAATTGTATGAAATTTGGAAAATGACACATTTCACCAGTGTTCCTGCATACAGAAGAGGGATTTGCTTTCTTTTTGCAATGTAAACCCTCTTTTTGCTCTGATGGAGTGGAATTATTATTATGAATTTTTTCCCACTGTTCCCTCCATGAAAGTTTCAAAACAGTTTTTCAAGGATTAATTTGCATCTATGAGAACTGTACAACTTGTGGGTTTTGATTTGGAATTTTTCTGATTTTATACAGAAGTATAGTATTAGCAATGCTTTGTATTGACAGTGGGAGAGTAGCCAATGTTGGAACTGGCTTTAAAAACAGTAAAAAATAAAGCCTGCCTTCCTAATTCTGCCTCTGTGTGATAGAAAAGTCTATGAAATGTGACAATTCAGTGTTCTTCATTGTTGAGATGGGCAATACAATGGAGTTGGGTAGTGTGGTACTCTGACATTTATTGCATAAGTTTCAGGATAGAATTCTCTCTGTTTGATGGACTGTATAAAGGTTTCTTTGTTCGTTTTGCTGAATTTAAAGTAGAGAAAAGGAGACAGTTTATCCATTTTCCCCCCTGCCATTCTCTAGTGTATCTGTACAGCATTTACAAACTATATTATTTATTTGGCATAATGGTTCAAAAACTATTATATATTCTCTCTCTCTTTTCCAGCTTGTGTCTGTGCAATAGGATGTATCCTTTGGTAGGGCAGGTGCTCTAGCAATTTCTGGTTGTTGTGGTTTAATGTGGGAGGCAGCTAAACACCACACGGCCACTCAGTTGCTGCCTCTGCCTGATCCACTCCCTCCCCCCAGTCCTGTAGTGGAACAGGAGAGGATCAGGGGCTGTTTAAATAATCAGGAGAAGCTAACAGAGTTGCCTGTCTTCATAAAAAGCAGTTTTCCACAGAATTATGTGTGAAATCATGTTGCTCTGAGCACAGTATGAATTGATAAAGATAGAAACTTAAAGCTGTTAGTAGAGAAAATTTCAGCCATTGCTCAATGTAAAACATATTTCTGGGATTATCTGTGTTAAATTAATAAGGAAGCAATCAGGTTTGAGCCCCTGACTCTTTCTGTTGCGTCTGTTTCCATGGTGTTCTTTGTTGCTTTCTACCCTCCTTTGTCTTCATACACACACACACACACATCCTCAGGATGTGGAAGGGAGGGAGGGAAAGAAAGAGACACAGCATTGGTTGGCAGTCCCTCCTTTACCTCTGTAGGTCTTGCAAACCCTTTCATTTTGGCTGATAAGGAGTGCCTGCATTTACTGTAACCCCCTGGACAGTCAGGACGGTAGAAAGAAACCTGATGCTTTGCTGTATCTCCTCTGACAGATGTGGTGGCAGGCATGCTAAGTATTAACCGTACTGCAGGTGGCAATTAGAAAACAGGACGTGTAAAGAACAGAAAATTCAGCATTAAGGTGTATAGAAAGGGAATTTCAGTCACAAAGTTGTTTGCACCTCTCTGCACTGATGCTTCATCCACACTTCTAGAGTTTATTTAGCATTATACTCCTCATCATGATTAGTTAGGGGATAATGAGTTAAATTACCTTCAAAATACTGGACAACATTTCTGTAATGGAGCTACTTTTGAACAGCAGTCTGATATCCTAATTTGTGGCTTTATAATTTCATGTCTGTAAATCCTGTCTCAGATTTACATGGCTCTTCTTAAATTTGGAGCTAATATCAACAGCTAAGGGCTGTGGTGGTGACCCAGCCTGCCTTCTCTATGAAAATTAATGAAATAAATTGGGTAATTTTTCCTCTCAAGACAGTAAGTCTGAGGGGGATGGGGAAGGCATGGCTGGGGAATCCCTTGAACCTTCAGCGCTTTAGCTTGTCAGTCAAAGTCTGTGTTCCTCCCCTGTTCAGAACTTATTGGATACCTGTCACTCATCATTCTCTGATTTGTGGCATCCTGGACCCTCCCCTCGGTATCCGCCCCTTTTCATTTCCCTTAAAAACTCCGTGTAACCGCCCCATGACATCTTTTCTCGTAGCCCACATCCCCTAACAATGAGACCTTGGGTGCTGCTACGTGGGGGGTCCGCTCCCGCTTCTTTATTGCCGTCGTCGCTCTTTTAACACCGGCTGCGACTGCTCCATTCTCAGCGGAGCCGACAGCTCGGCAGGAGGGATAGACAAAGAGCTGCGTCTCTGCAGCAAGTCTGTCTGGCCAAGCGCTCTGTCGCCCGCAGGCTCCCGGGCAGCTTCCGCGGCCAGCGACAAAGGGCCCTTCCCATTCCTACTTGATTCTTGTGCACCTAGAAACATAACTTTGTTGCTTCCTTCTGCTCCCTGTTGCAAGAGCCTTGAAAAGGATGGGGTGTTACCTAATTCTACCCATATATATACAAGAGAAAATAATTAAACAAAGCAAATGTAGCACTGTGAATTGCAGAGAAAATTTGAATTCAACATCTTTCTAAACATGTAGAAAAGAGTGAAATATTCTTACTCATATGAGTGAAGACAGGTAGGGTTTGGGTTTTTTTCTCTGTTTTGTGTTTGGGGATTTTGGGGGTTAGTGATTTTTTTGTTGTTATTTACTGACATAGTGTGACATAAACATAAGTTTTTCCTAGAAACTGAGTTACTAGTAGAGAAAAAAAGTTTCAAGAAATACTGTCTGTATCTCTTTCAGTGCTCTTGATGCACAAAATCTTATTTCCTTGGAAATCTGTATTTTCAGATAGAAGTGTTTCATGGGTTTTGACCAGATTTCTCTAAGGGAAGTTTGTTGGGTTTTGGGTGGTTTTGTTTGAGTTTTTTGATCCAAGGTGAAGTGTGAAGAAAAGTTGGTATTTCCCCCCCTTATTAAGAATTTCTGGAAGCAGTGTGTATGACCCCATGTTACTTGCTAGTGAACGTGTAACAATCAGGCTATGTTGCAGCATGAGATAGTCTATTTGAAAAAGAAAAAGGTAATGTGTGAAGCCAGAGGCTTAAATGGGAGATTGTGTTGATGTTTATGAGCCATTTTTCTACCTTATTGAGTATAATACCTGTCAATACCCACGCACTCTTCCAAATCTGGCATGATATTGAGGAACTTTATAGCACATTCTTGTCCCTGTTTTTTCCCTATGGAAATTGGAGTAAGAGAGAGACCTTCCTGACAATTTTTCTTTGTTTATTTCAAAAGGGCCTCACAATGAGCCTATTTTGTCTTCTTTTTCAAAGGAGGAAAAAGCCTTCTTTAGTTTTATAATTTAAATTTAAAATTGGACAAAAAATTTAAAATTGAAATGAATTCCTTTAAATCTGGCATCTTCTAGCTCCTAAATACCTAATATACTTGCAGAAGTGCAAGGTCTATAGGAATATATTAGAGGGATATCTTTCCTCAGTCATGTAAGGGATGTGGGCTGTTCAAAGGTTGGTAAATGGATTGTCATAACAATCATTGAAACTACCTCAATAGAGAGTTATGAACAACAAATTTGACCTATTCATTTTGTCTGAATGTTGCCTAAAGTAATTGTGACAATGCACATGTTCTTAAATGGTTTTGTTATGGCGTGGGAACTGTGTGTTATCTGCCAGCCTGGTACACATGTATGTCTTTTTGTAGATTTAGAGTTCAAATCAAAGGCATTCAACACAAGTTTTGTAGAGTCTGAATTTTATTTTTTAACCTTCAACACATGCATATAATTACTTTCTCCATAGTCAGTGCATATGAGGCTGGGAGGAAAGTTTAAAAATTAAGAGTTTAAAAAGTTAAAATGGCTTATCTGAGAAAACTGCAATACCGTGAACATATTTTCAGGATTCTTAGTTGTGTCACTTAATCACAAGACTTGCCTTTTTTTTTTTTTTAACCTACTCATTTACGTTATAAAATCAGTCATAAGTGATTTATTATGAAAGCTGAGGTGGTGGGGGTTGTGCTGTCTTTTGGTGACAGTTTTCCCTTAAATGATCCACGGTTCTGAAGTGGCCTGTTATATAACTTACACAGAAATTCTACACCTCTGTTGGATGAAATGCTGTGTACTTTTTACAGCTATGATGATCTAAATGTTACTTTTCAACACTACGTACTCAGATTAAAAACTAACATAATACCCAGGTATGTGTCTTGAACCTAATTTAAAACTTTTCCAGAAATCATGATAAAATGTGTGCATTGGTTCATGAGAACTTTGAATATCACTAAAAAATTAAGAGATTTTCAGATTTTTAAAAAACCCCAAACCTTATTTAAAGAAGGTTTCAAACTGTCAGTTTCGGATTTTTTTTTTCCTGCTGGAAGCAGAATGTGGGGGTTTTCAATAACATAGAAGACAGAATTTGGATAGAGAAATGGCATCAAACTTATATGCAAATTTGTTTTAAGGAAGCAGTATTTAATGCATCAGATGAAATAACATCTGTAAGAAAATAATGACAACAGCACTAAAATGATCGTGACTGAGTAGCAAGCACACCTACTACCCTGCTGCTATGTGAAGACTCTGACGTTTTGTTGTTACTGGTTTTTATTTTTTGTTTGTTTGGTTTGGTTTGTTTTGGCTTTTTTTTTGCTTTTCCTGGAGTCTGTTCCTGTGCCTTTTGACATGAAAGGAGACTACCTGGTGGCAGTGCAGACCTATTACTTTATTATTATGAATAGTTCACAGAAGGTAGTAGAAATTGATGCGCTAGTCTCTTCTTTCTTCAAGTTATTGTTGTTCCCCAACACATTTTTTAAAAGAAAAAATATTTTTCTAAACCTTGGCTTTCAGTGCAGACTCCTCTTCCTGCTGTTTCAACCACATGCCAGCATGTTGCTAAAAAAAAAAAGGCATTGTGAAGAAACTGTGTTCGTGCACTTTATGAAAAGGTTCAGTATTAAGTCTTTGAACTGCTTTAATTCCTGCCAGCACAGTTTCTTTGTTAAAGCCATCCTTTTCTTCTTTCCCAGCAGCTACAGTTGCATTCTTAATAGTTGTAAATTCATGTCACCATAATTTGCAGAGTTCGTAATTTTTTACCATTAGTAGCACCTTTTAATACTGAGTACTGTTAAAAAGGAGAAGAAAACCTCCTAAACCCCCAAACCAACCAAACAAAAAACACACCCAAAAGCTCCAAACAAAAATGTATATATAGATTAATGAACCAAACTATGGAGGAAATGGTTAGATTCCTATTGCTTGAAAAGCATATTAAAAGCCTAATAAATTCAGAGGTTTGGTGGTTGGTTACTTCTGGAGCTCTCCCAAGAGAATTTCAAGTTGCTGTTATTGCTATCCTTCTGAATTCTCTCTCAGCTACAGCCAAATTTTACTTCCGCAAAATTCAGTGATTTTGGACTTCAGAAGCAACTGCATTTTGTAGATAACTAGACAAAATCATTCATCCTATTACCTATTTTGCTGAAACAGAAAGGAATAGAAACTGTTTTACTTCCCAAAGAATTAATAAACCCTGCATTAGCATGTTTTTGAATGACTAATTAGTACATTATAGTGAACTGTAATTATTATTGCATAAGAGACTATTATTTTATTGTTGTATAATAAGGGCTCTTTAAGGTTGTCTAACTCCAAACCCTAACGACAGTTTCCTATGTGTATTTCACTAAAACATGTGGACCACCACGTACAATACAGACTAAATCTATATTGGCTTTCTTTTGTGTGTTTGGATCTTGATGTACACAGCTTACTGGTTAATGCCAGAGGGGTCTTTTTGTGGAGTCCAGCCTCACACAGACTTCTCAGGTTTGAGCATTCAGTGGGTTGTGAACTGAGCCACTGCCATCCCCTTTTATATCTCTGAACTCCAAAGCAGGTTTGCTGATAAGCAAACAGGGAGTTGCAGAAGGACTGATGATTAACCTGCGAGCTTATTTAGCCTGGGACACCTCTGACTGCTGCCATCAAAGGTGGGCAGGAAAGAGTAAACATTGTAATTCAACTATACAGGAAAGCATCTTCAGCATCCTCTTCTAGCCTTCAAAAATTTGAGTCTCAGATTTTACTTAGCTGACATAAAAATCTTTGCAGAGCTCTCTCCACACTGAAACTGTGAAGTGACTTATTGAAAACTTATAAGACACTAGCATCCACAGCATTCCATGGCAAGGAATTTCTAGGCTGATTGCAAGTTATGTGAAGAGATGTCTTTCTTGCTACCCAGTTTTAGTGGTATTAGGTCCTTATATTTGAAGCTGAAATGAGTGCTTGTTTCCCATTAACTGTTTGTGATGTGTAGCCCTTTATCAAATTTGCATCAATGAAGAATTTTCAGTCTGTGTCCTATATTTGGACTAAATGTCTAAAAATCTAGCTGTGTAACTTTCATCCCTCTTGTTTATTTTCTTTTTCTGTATCTCTTCTAGCTGTATTAAACTGTGCATGCAATTTTAACACAGCAGAGTAGCATGGGGACGTTCTTTATTTTCTTTGCCATTTTGTATTTTGGTTTTTTTGAGATTCCTGCTAACCTTTGACTGGACAATTTTACAAGATCATGAACAATAGCTTCATATCCTGAATGGTGTGATTTAACTCACTACCCTTTGCTATGTGTGTAACAGCACATTCTCTTCCCTCATTTAATACTGCACTTCGTGGTTAATGGAATTCAAAATTTGAACTTGGAAAAATTCTGCCAAATTCCCTGGTAACGGTTACCCTAAAGATTGGTTTCTTAGGCTCCATGTTTATTGACAAATATTTAAAATATATATAGACAAGTAAGACTTTATTTTATTGGTTTTGATGGATTCTTTTTATAAATTTTTATCTAGTTGTTTCTTCATTCATCCTTAAAATACCACCCTATCTTCTTCAGAGTTCAATTTTATCACTTTGTAAGTGGTGATTTTTCCTTTTGTCAAATCAGGAGAGCTAAGAAATACTTAGCCCTCTTCTGTACTTGGAACTAATAGCAGCTGTTTGACTTTGTGTTTTGGGGCCTCGGTGTTTGATTTCTTCAGTAAGGTTTCTTGTTCAAAATCTTTTATTTGAAGATTTCTTGAGTACTTGTACCTTTATGTTCAGTGAGCAAAATCATGGGTATAAGCAGGGGAAACTTCTGTTAACAATTGTGAATTTAATGCGGTGTTTTGTGTGTAGCTTTTATTTCCTGGTTGCTCTTTTTCCTTAACTTAGTAAGACAAAGTCTGAATAGTAGGAACTGTCAAAGAAATATCTTAGGATTTTAAGAATTTTGAAGAAAAATGGCATATGTTTTTGTTCCTGTGAACCATTGAATGTGAAAGTCCAACTCAGAAGCAAACCAACAATATGGCAGCTTGTTATGAAAAGCCAGCTGGGTTCATTGAACACAGGAAACAAATTCATGTTTGCTGGACTTGAGTAGATCATTGCATAAGCATTCAAAATTTATAAACAGTAACCGGAGGGACAAAGTATTAAAACTAACTCCTCCTAGGCTGACACAGGGCTACATTAGATGAGTTGCATTCTCATAATTAAAACTAATGGGTTGCAGAATTGCCACAAAACAAGGTCAAATCCAGTTGTTTGAAATGTAAAATGACAAATCAGTACAGCAATAGGTAGCCATTTTCTGAGGTAACAAACAAACAAACATGAAGGGCTAAGTCCATAAAGTTGCTTGGTTTGGTGTTGCTCCTATCAGTAGATACTCTAAAAATCTCATCCTCCGGAGATTCTTTAAACCCCACAATTTGACTGAAGATGCAGATAACTCCCCAGGTTCTGCTGTGGCAGAGGCTGGCTCTGAAATGCACCCAGCATGAGTAATGCTGCATATTCTACATGTGAAAGCTACGTATTCTTGTAGCCTTCAGGGAACGCAGTTTCTGTAGGCAGATTTTTAGACACAAACACAAGCTGTGTCTCACAAAAGTATCAGCGCTCACTTCCTGGAATCTTCCTTTTAAACAAATGTTCCTTGCTTGACTAAATCCAGGTTTAAATTCCTCCTTCTGCTCAACTGAGTCTGATATGAGAATTATTACAATGTGGGTCTGCAACAGCCTACTGAAAATATTGTGGTTATACCCGTGTTTTCTTGACAAGTTGCAAAGATTAGATTTCTTCATATTGGGAAAATGTGAAGTAATTTCCCTATAGTAGTGATGAATATCCAAAATACTGTAAAGCTTTCTTCTTTATTTTTGGAGTGTTGTTTTTTTATTGTTTTGTTTCATCAAGCTTTTGAAAATTAATCATTCAAACTCTAAAACAAAAGCTAAAGCTTTGACTTTTTCTCTCCTCTTTTACGTGTTAGTTTGTGGTTTGGCAGATAACCCTTCTTCTGCATTGAACACATGAGATATATTAACGTGAGGCTGAGAACACAAGAATTTTAGTCCAGGGTCCAAAGACATGCTATGTTTAAATGTTGCACAGCTTGATCCTTCTCCACTGAGAATAAAATATTATCCATACTGGAAGCTTTAGATTCTGTTTCTCCAGCAGAATTTGTGTTTCAGTTTAGACTTGAAGTGTAAATAGTGCAGATGATTATTAAACAACAGTATAAAACACCAGTCTATCTCAGGACTTTTGCTATGAATGAAATACTTCTGGTGAATGATGGTGAAGTCTGAGGAAACAGAAGTTTCAGTGTTGTAGTATTACTTATACAATCTTGCCACATCACATGAATAGCACAGCTGGGAAAAGACACACTTGTAATGGTATACAAAAAAATGTTACAGTGTCTAGATTAATTGTGCTCCAAAAAGAGGCTTGCTTTACCTATTTTTCTGAACTCCTCATGTGCTTTTTACGTGTAGCTGTCAGTCTTTTTTGGTGAAAGTATATAGTATGCTATATATATTTGATTGTGACAAATACACCTACTGACTTCCTCCAGAGCTCCCGGATGGGCAGTCTGTGGTAACTATTGGTCATTGCTCCAAAACTGAATCACTGCTGCCTAGTAGCTATCAGTGTAATGGATAATCTGTGCGGCAGTAGTTCTAAGAGGTGCCGATCACAGTCATGGCTCTGTTTTTAAAATATCTTCCCTCCCCTACATCAGTTTGTATTCAGAGAAGTCAGCGAGCACAAAATAGTACACAAGAAACTTGAAGAAATCTCCATTTTTAAGGGAATTTTTAACATCTTGAGATGCACTGTTGATTATAGATCTATGTTGCCAACAGATCAGTTTCATAAAAACAAGGTTATATTTTAAGATGCTTAGAACTGACATGTTTTGCTAGAAATCACTGGGTGTCAGCTTCAATTGCTTAAAGCATTTGGTTTCCATAATAAAGACAGAAACACTATTTAGTAGAGTGTGAGTAGAAACTGAAGTGTCTCACTGATACTGATTGAAATGCTTGTTGGGATGAGGTGAATTTAAATATTTTCATTGCTCAGCATACTGCTTATTTGGGTTTTTTTCCTGTGTGTGTATGTAAACATGCACATGTATGTGTATATATATATATACATACATGTGCATGTTTACATACATGTGCATGTATGTAAACATTTATTAAATATGTATTTATTAAATACATTATATAAAATGTATT
>VYZT01063203.1:69551-93042 GCA_013400735.1 Pomatostomus ruficeps | reverse complement strand
ACTGGTGCTTTTGAGTGTGTTGTATAGACTTGTCTAGTACCACGTAATGCGGTGGCAAGTAGACAGACTAAAGAAGGCAAATACCTTTTGCTTGATTGTCATTGCACAGCTGTTAACTATTTCTAAATAGTTACTAAATTTCAGTAATTATAATGAAGACAACCATTAGGACTGTGTAAAATATGTGGATGTAAGAATTTAAGTAGCTGTGATGGCATCTCTCAAATACTCTGAATACTGAGAAGGGTTTTTTTGGTTTTATGAAGATAGTGTCCAGAAGTAGTTACCCTCAGCTTGCATTAAAAATAGCTTTTTGCTGGTTGACTTTTTTTGTTACCATGTGAAGGCTATCCTGTTGATCCTCTTCATTTAGATTACCTCTCTTGAGAACCTTACTAGCCAGCATGCATTGTATGTACTGTATCACCCAATATTCTGTTTTTTTCATTGTTGATTTGCATCTTGTCGCTGGATTAAACCAAAATTTCGTTTCCTAAATGTAGATGGCTAGAGTCCTTTTCTAGTGCTACCACTAGCAACTTCTCTTTAATTCCATTCTTAAAGCAGACCATTCACTTCTCTGGGCTCATCCAGATGGATTCATGACACTCCTCCTGTCTCCTGGCAAACTTTAGTTCGTTCTTTATGTTCTTTATGGTTTTCCACCTTGCTAAGGCTTACTGATATCAGACATATGCACGAACATTTATTCTTAAAATTCGCCTTAGGAGTCCTCAAAATAGCCTGTAAGGAGTACTCTTATTTTCAGTAAAGACTAGGCATAAATTAACCTTTCTTAACTGCTGATAACTGAAGGTAATGACATCAAAGTCCTATATGAGGGCTCTGGAAGGCTCACACTGTTTTCTAACCTGAAAAAGGCAGCCAGATCTTTCTAAGTGCATTCAGAAAAAATGATTCCATTTTATATTTTTTCCTGAATTGCTGTCCCACAGTGGAGAGAGAGACTAGGCTTGATTGTTTCAGGACATTCCCTAAGTATGTGAAGTATTGTGTTAGTTCATTCCTTCAGTATGTGATTGATCAGAACGTTCTTTAAGTAGTTTAGAGGTCTGTATTGTCATGGTTCTGGATAGTACCATGGGAACAGATGGCGTGCCAGGCTGTATGGTGGAGGCATGAACTGGCACATGTTTCATGTGGATGGCATATACAAGGCAATCCTGACAGATAAGCATGAGTAAAAACTTGACGAGAAGATACCATCTTGAAAGCTAAAAGACACAGGTGATGCACAAAGGCCCTTCCTTCATATACCCTGTGCTTTGTGATAGCCTGTTCCATATCCTTCACCTACTTTTTCTCCCATTCCCCTCACCCTTGTGTGTCTTGAGTGCTGCTTTTATTGTGACTTTCCATCTTGTATATCTTGTATGTCGTCTTTGATCTTGACATCAAAGGTGACACTTGCAGCCTGTGTACTTGTTGACTGTTAGACTTCCTCTGTTTCCACCCAGCTTAGCACAGTCTCTGGAATTCTTCTATAGTAGATGAGACATTTTGCGCTAACTTACTGAAAATTAAGAACTTAATCATAGAATAGTTTGGATGGTTTGAGTTGGAAGGGAACATAAAGATCATCTTGTTCCAGCCCCCCTGCCCTGGGCAGGGACACCTTCCACTCGATCAAGTTGTACAGAGCTCCATCCAGCCTGGCCTTGAACACTTTCAGGGATGGGACAGCCACAACTTCTCTGGGCAACCTATTCCAGTGTCTCACCTCACAGGAAGAATTTCTTCCTAATATAAAACCACATTCTTGGCAAGCATTGGAAATTTGTGTGCAAGTGAGAGCAAAAAGCACGTGTTGGGAAGTCAGCTAATGAGGATTACAGAGAGAAAGTAAAATCTTTAAGAGGAAGAAAAATGAGTGAACAGATAGATCGAAGATGTGAAATTATAGAGGTCTTGGCTGAGTTCTGTTACGGAAAATGATTCTTTATTTAGCTAGGTATTTATCTGGTAAGAATTGCAAGTAAAAGTAGAGGCACTATTGTTGGGTCTTCTGCAGTGTTTGTAGCTGCATACTTTTTCTTTTAATGCCATTACAAAATGCTTCTTGTGGAGACCTGTGGATTGCAAGTGGAGCCCGGGTATTAGAGTTGGAAAGAAGAGCATAAGTTCTTCTGTGTTTTTATTTCTGTTGCGTTTTTAGCTGGCTAAACTTTTGTAATGCATATTTTTAAAAAATTAATGCAAAATATCGGAAAAACATACCTGTAATAGATGCTTACACTTGTTTCCTATGCAGGGATTGTTGGAGAAGCAGATGAAAATGGAGAAGATTATTACCTTTGGACCTACAAAAAACTTGAAATTGGTTTCAATGGAAATAGAATTGTAGATGTCAATCTGACCAGTGAAGGAAAGGTGAAATTGGTACCAAACACAAAAATCCAGATGTCATATTCAGTAAGTAATTTGGTGATGCACCTGTAATAAGAAATTCTACATGGTGAAATAGCGCAAAAATAGGTACCTGTATATTACAATATGTACTGATATGTTGGGCTATGTTAGAGGAAGATGCATCCAGAGCATTTCTCTCTTAAACTTGTCCCTAAACTGGGACACTCCATCAATTACTTTGTTTTGTTTCTGAAAAAACTTGATAGATTTATTAATAACAAATGTAAAATTATGATTTTTGAAGTACTCCAAGTAAACTGGAGCTTCTGTAATGTGCAGAAAAGTATTTTAGTGGGAAAGGAAAATAACCCTGAAAGGATGGAGACTAGAAGTATACAGGACCCTTCAGCAGGTACATACTGTCTTCACATTTGGAATTCTGACATTTGCATCATAGGTTTGAACTGGATTCTGAGCTAGGATAAGAACCAACTGTAAGCCTTTATACTTTGCAAGCAGTTAATATCAAAATTTACTTTGTTTTGCAATTCCAATAGAAATTTCTTACTTATATAACACGATTTATAAGGTTTTAAGTTTCTTTTTCTGAAGCTCTCTGCTACGATATTGAGTTGTTATGATAAAAGGTAATGAATAAATAATGCTTGCTGATTAAGACAACAAATTAATTTTTCTGTTTTCCTCTTCATTTAGTTGACGTTACTTAAAATCTGTGATTCACTTGTCATGTTCACCACATTTGTATAGTGAAACCATTTCTTAACGCATTGCTTTTCTACCATGTGTTAGCAGTGGATACCAGCGTAGGATTTTATTTCAGAGGATATTCTTGCCACGATTGCATTTGTCTTGTGCTGAATAAGTAGTATAGTTTGAAGTGCAGATAACTGCGTTTTGTATGTGCTTTTCAGAATTACATTTACACTAATCTCCCTATTTTTACTGCAAAATTGATAGTAGAAATTTCAAAATTTGCTATTTCAAATTCTGCCATTGTGAGGTCCCTTTGCTCTAAATTTAAAGTTTGACAGCACTGAATAGCAGCCAAAAATGAAAATAACATTAGATATTCCCTTAATATATTTTTTAGTGTACAAAGCTCAGGACTTCTCTATCCAATTCTGTTGGCACCACTGGGCAGCTAATGGGCTGGTCTGTATGTGGTGTTTAATTCACAGATTGTCTCTGGTGGATTTGTTCTAAGCTGTACTTCATACTGGCAGATGCTCTAATGAGAAATGTATCTGCTTAAAACAATTTTGAAAGCTATTAATGTTTTGAGCTACTAATCTTGAACAAGGTTGTAATTTTAACCGAGGAACATTAATATCAGACCTCAAAGTAAGTAGTACTAGAGTCTCGGGGCTTTTAGTATGTCTCAGGACTGTGGTGAGTGATTGAGGTGTTCAATCTACATTTATATGCTTACTTCTATGCTCAGTAAGAGAACAGCTTTGGGGAAGGCTAGTTCCTTCTTGTGTATTTTAAAACTGATATGTACAACGGGTCTGCATTTGTTTCAATATCACTAAAAATCCTAATATTTTAAATTTTCGACATTCTTTTGAAAAAGATTTTCAGGTAGGTTTGTATTTAATTTCTAAAATAGTTTTAATTTTAATTTTTAAATGCAATCTTGCAAAAATTCTCAAAAATACTTTTTGCTACCATATTAGCACAATATAGTTCATTAATGCAATTACATTCTCCAAATCCAAAGCAGTCCTCTCTGCAGCTGGTAGAGAACTGATAGCAGTAATATGCTGTTACCCTGTGATAGTATGTCCATAAACACATACTTTTGCAGCTGGTTTCAGAGTAATTTATTGGCAATTGAAGTGTCAATTCATAGTAATGATAGGTAGATAGATTATAGATTGTATAATCATGAAAAGGGTTTGTTGTATTTTACAACTACAAGTTTGTATCTTTGCCCAGCCTCACAGAGACAGTGAGAACTGAGGCAGTGCAAGACTGATTCTTCCTTGTTCTTAAACGTAAGTGTGGACAAGATTTAGATCCATGAGGTGAGGTGCCTGATGTTCATTCTAAGCCTGACCGGTAGATGCCAGTCTTTAAGAACATAATTCCATTGTTTTTTGCTGAAACCTATTCATATTGAAGAAAACATCTAAAGTGCATGATTTTTAATATGTGTTCTGGGTTTCTACACGTGAGTATAGCTAAAAATACTGTAAGGAGCTTTCAAATATAACCTTTTCTCTCTTCAGGTGAAATGGAAGAAATCAGATGTGAAGTTTGAAGATCGATTTGACAAGTATCTTGACCCATCTTTCTTTCAGCACAGAGTATGTATTGTTCTAAGAGAGCCTTACAACATATCCCTTTAAAATGGTTGCTTTAGTTTAGATGTCGTGCAGTTTTTGGATTACGTATTTGAATTTTCGGATGGTCCAGTTGCCCTGGGACAATAAACCAGGGAGGTCTAGGACTGTTGTTTATGTGGTAGTGTTGCTGCTAAAATAGGAGGATGGGCTCAATTTTTTTAGTGCTTCAATAAATATGCAGGCAAGCTTCAAGCTTGCAGAAAATACAAGGCAGCTCAAGAAAATCCATTCAGGTGATCAGAAGCAATGAAACTTCATGGACACAACTGTGCAGCTGTGTAAGCTGAATAAATGCAGTTGGCCATAGGTACACTTCTTTCTGAAGTAAATGCAAAGCAAAAAGCATTAGCCTGAACCAGTTGGTGCTATCAGTTGTGTTTAAATCTGTGGCTGTAATCTCACTTAAGGGTAGTGGACTGAGCTGTGCTACTTTCTGAAAGTAGAGATTTTTGCCTTCTGTTTGAAGCTCAGTAAAAACCAGAAGGATATGCTTTTGAGAGGAAAATAATGCTGCTGCACGTTTTGATCCTGTGCAAAGCAATAGTTCCTTTGGCTTTACTACTTAAACCTCTTCTCTTGGAAGGCAGCAGTACATTGTGTTGCCTTTTGTTTACCAAGGGCGTGCACACAGCCAGTTGTTCAAACTTTGCTGCTGCTTAACTAAGTTGTGATAACTTCATCCTGAGCAAGGCTGACTGTTAAAAAGGTTTATGTATGGTGTTTCGCAGGCCAGTTTTAGTGTCACTTTCTAAAAACGTAGCATTGCTTACAATAAGGTTTATTGCCACTTAGCTAGTGGTGACAAGCTGTCCTTATAGGCAACAATTTATCCTTTTTGGAACAATTTGAAACACATTTACAGTTCTAAACCTTTGGGTGTGTTTTGTTTTTGTAGATTCACTGGTTTTCAATTTTCAATTCTTTTATGATGGTGATCTTTCTGGTTGGCCTAGTGTCTATGATATTAATGAGAACTTTGCGAAAAGATTATGCAAGATACAGCAAGGAGGAAGAAATGGATGATATGGTAAGATCTGCATTCGCACTTTAAAAGCTCTTTTTTTAAGGATTATTGTTTTCTTGTCATACATTCATTGTGTTAGAAGCTCTGAATGGCTTTCTTCAACTGGACAGGAAATTGCCTTTTGTGTGTCTTGAAAGTGTTACTGGTTTTCTTTATAACATGCTTCTAGGTTGCAACCCAAAAATCTCTCTGTAGTCACTGTGTTAATGTTCATATCCAACCTTAGGATAAACTAGGTCTGTTCTGAATTTGTAGCAGAAGCCTGGTGTACTCCTAAGCACCTCAGAGGCTTTAGGGATTCTGATAGATTTTATTGTGTCGTACATTCAGGTAGTAATTTGTTATTGTCTTCCATAAGCATCTGAAAGTAAACTTTTCTCTGAGATTTGATGCATTCAGAAGAGAAGACACACTTGCACTTGAAGTTGCTTTATTAAATCAGACCTTTTGTTTTTATCTAGTTTGTGTGTTTGTCTTTAATTGTCATGACTAGACTTAAAATTTGTTGTTGTTGTTCCCAGGACAGAGATCTAGGTGATGAGTATGGGTGGAAGCAGGTCCATGGAGATGTGTTTAGACCATCCAGTCATCCTCTAATATTTTCATCGCTTATTGGTTCTGGCTGTCAAATTTTTGCTGTGTCTCTTATAGTCATTGTTGTTGCAATGATAGAAGATTTATACACAGAGTAAGTATAATTGTGTCATGTCTTCCATATATAAATGTTTAAGTGAACGAAATAATTACAAAAATTATTGTTCTAACTGGCCTGAAAAAAGTGTTTGAGAGTCTTTAGTCGTAATCTGTAGATCAGATGTACTATTAAGAAGTACTCTTTTAATTTGTAATGACACTTCGTCCTACTGTTACCACATTAGTTAGTCTCCTTTGATTTGCTCTTTTAGTGCTTGCTTTTTTGAATGATTTATTATGAAACTAGTTCGTTGTTCTGCAGAATCACTAGTAGATAATATGGGAAATATATGTTAAAAGGTACATATTTCACTCCTGGTTTCATCCAGAGTAACAAGATGTTACTGTATTTCTGACCCTATTTCCCCACCGTGTCCTGTGGAGACTGAAGTAGGAGTGTGCTCTGTTGTGAATAGTCCTGTTTTCCACTGGCAAGTCAGTATTAAGTCAGTCTTATCTACAAAGTCTGCTTGGGAATGAAAATGTAATTCCTTACATTCTTTTGGACGCATAGTGCTCAGCCTGTGTTGATGCAAAATCCTCAGTAACAGGTGGGCTGTGGTCCTGACTGGAAAGAATTAATTTAAAACAAAGAAATAACACTCAAGTTAAAATTTAACACACTACTTGCAGTTCACCTATTTTCTTCTTTTACCTCTTAATCGGATTGAGATTTTTGAGTTACTGAATGGACTTCATCTGTTTCTGTGGCGATTGTATTTTGGGTATTGGAGGGAATTACTGGCTTGTGTTTTGGGGTTTTTTGGTTTTTTTACAAGTGATTTGTTTTATGCAATGGCTAAACTTCCACCTGTGAATATCACCTGTAACTTGATTTTAACAAGTTGTAATACTTCTAATGTGCCACTAGAGAGAACCCTTGCTTTTGAATTTAGCAACCTTTTTAATGGTGTATTTAAAAAGCCACTCTGTAGTACCAGAATCTTGGCATATTTTCATTTTTCATACAGTGTTATTCCCCTCTTTGTGCCTCATGGTTATATTTTTAGACAGGCATACATACACACTTTTAATTATGCAGTTTGTCAGCCCTTCAGAGGAGAAAATGAAACCATTTCAGACTCTCATGTGCTCTGTAGGGAAGCTGTAAGTTAATAATGACAGTTGTAAAATGTGTCAGAACAGTATTTTTTGAAAAGATACGTGTATTTAGTCTTTTATTGCAATAGGCCTTTCTGTCACTTTCAAAGTGACTTTAATTCTGGGTGTGTAGTGGAGCCACTGACCAAATGTGGTACAGACAATTCTTAGGTTTGAGTATAGCACCAAGTCTGGTGTTTTTACTGGTAGCCTGGATTTATACAGTGGCCGTGCCATGTCAGGCTGTGCCTGCTCTTGGGGGTTTTGCATGTGTTTCTAAATTATCTTAAGTTATGAGAAGTTTTTAAAAAACAAATATTAGCAAAACAGTCCTTCAGTGTGTGTGACCAGCAGGTATATTTGCTTTGGTCATGCAGTCATGGAAGCCTAAGTGCTAAAGATTGCTTCTGTGAGTACAGCAGGCATCCAGGAATGGTTCCTCAAAAACCAAAATGGCAGTAACTAGAATCTCTCAAAGCAAATAATTTGAAGAAAGTACAGTAAGTTGGCTGAAAACCTACTGCTATTTGCTGTTGAAGAATAGCAGAGGGATGTGGAGAAACAACTCTATTAATGAATAACATTTATATCTTCCTATTCTTAGACATGATTTTTAAAAATATATTTGGAAATGGCTTCTTTGATTTAAAATTATTAACATTGCCTCTAAAATTTCAGAAAAATTATGCCAAAATTAGTAGTCCAACATTTAATGGGGTGACATTTAAAAATTGCTAAGCTCTTCTGATTGCACTACTCGATGCTGATTTGTGACTTCATTACAGTATTTATAGTTTCTAAATCTAATTTTCTGCCAGATGAACACTTTCAATCTTAAAAGTTAATTTCTGGGGGATGGCAGAAACATTATTCACAGTCTTACTATATTTTTGTTAATACTGGCCTTTTGACATTTTATCTGCAGTTGAATCTTACACTTAATGTATGTCATGTAAATAGTTATTTATGCACAAAGTGCACACATCCAAATGACAGAGTATATTTATCAGAAGTGAGATTCTGTACTCCAGCTAAAATGAATGAGGGTTAGAAAAGAATATAGTATGTCAAAACTCTTTCCCACATTGAATTAGAGTTGTCCAAAAGCTTTGTATACAAACAGTTCTCATTCTTATGCAGATTTTACTGTTTAAGCACTTTTAAATTGTTGTATTACATAAAAATATTCAATAACTGCTACTGCTAAAAATACAGGGCTGTTTTGGTTTTTTTTTTGCTCTAATCATGTTTGGTTTTGCATTTCATTTACCAAAATCATCCTTTCTTGTAGGAGAGGATCAATGCTTAGTACAGCTATATTTGTTTATGCTGCAACATCGCCAGTGAATGGATATTTCGGAGGAAGCCTTTATGCTAGACAAGGAGGTAAATTGTTTTCGTGTTTCAGCATTTTCATTGCGTTGTTAAATGGAGAAGTTATTCTTTTCTGATTTGCACCAATATAGAAGCGTCCTCACGGAGTTAGATAGAATCCATTAAATTCTTAATAAACAGAAAATATTTTAAGTATATTTAACTTCCATATTATCTACTCCGTCAGTACTGGCTACACTTTCTAAAAAGGTAACTGAAGTCTTCGGGTAATTTAAAAGAACTAAAGAACTGTTAACAGTTGTGACTTCTGAATTGCTTATTATACTCTTGTATATAATTTTTTGGCTCATGACATCCACAGAGTATAAGAGCCTTTTCCTTTTGTGTAACGTTTTGTTAAACAGCTCACGTCACCTTCTCCAGATGACTCCTACATGGTTCTCTTCTGTATGTACTAGGGAGGTTATGTTAGGCTAACACAAAAAGGATGACTATAGATTATTTACTAGACCATTAATTGTGGATGGGGAAAACTGTTTACATCATCTTCTAAAGAAGGTCATTCTACTTTCCAGTATATGCTCTACTTTATACTTAGCAAATCAAAATGAGCATCAGTAGAGAGCAGAAGCCAAATAAAATTAACAGAAGATTTGAACAGGTTGTCTTCAAATGCTCCCCACTGTGCTTCTGAGTTATGACCAGTTAGATTCTTGTAGTGCACTAGCTTCATCCATTCCCTGTGCTGCAATAAAAGAATAATCAATATCTATTATCTTCTAGAGTGCTTAGAAAAAAAAATTCTGGTAAGTTCACAAAAGAAAATTTGTATCTTTTTAGCATAGATATACCTGTTAGTGTTCAATCTCAACTGCACTTTGAGTTTGGAGGTTAGAAGTTTATCCTCATGTGGCTTGTTTATAAACCTAGCAATTTGTACAAAAACAGATGTAGTTAGAAAAGGGTAGCTGTGCTGAAATGTACCGTGCTTTACAGTTGAGCCAGATTAGCTTTTTTTTTTTTTATGTATCAAACGTTATCAAACCATGAAGTGCTGATTATGTTGGCTCATGGTGAAAATACATATGATTGTCTTGAAAAAGATACACTATTTTCCAACTGTTTTTACTTGCTGCATATTAATATCATAGTGTATAAATACAGACAGTATTTAAGAGCATAAAAAATACAGGGAATACAGATAGGGAAAATTTTTAAGGTATTGCCCAAAAGGGTTTCTTTGAACTCCTCAGGGAGCTCTAAACTTAGTAATAACTACTAAAAAGTGTTGCTGTTCCCTTGATGCTTGAAGATTAGAAATCATCTTTCTACCTTTTCTGCTGTTGAAGATGTCAAGTCCAATTTTCCTGTATGCTTTATCCCAGGGATAGCCAGTTCCTTAATGCATCCTGAATATGGTGTAATCAGCTTGGTTGGATCAATCCGACACGAAGCAGGTGCTGCCTGGAAGCAGCTGTGGTGCTGAGCTGTCCTGGGAGCAGTGCTGAGCTCTCCTGTGCTGTCAGGGTGGGAGCAGGTTCTGCACAGGCGAGCTCTGCTATCTTTGTCTCTTCTCATCTGCAGCTACACATGAGAAGGTTCCACACCCCAGGTTCTTTGGCCAGCTTAGTCAACATGTGCTGTTCTTCAGCTGAAATCTTCTCATGCTGTATCCCTTTTCTTGTCTTTTCACATGGCCTACTAAATTGATTAATGTGCTTCATCTTGCGAGTTACCAGGAGTCAGATGAAGCTTAGTTTGCTCTTAGTGCTTGCATTGATGTGGTATGTTGTTACTTATTTCTTTTGCCTTCTTGTGGAAGAAGTAGTCAAACATCTAAATTCTGGAGTGCTTACTAATAAATTGTAAAAAGAAATACGCTTTATCTTACCAGTCCCATTGGAATGTCCCTTCTTACAGGAAGGCGATGGATAAAGCAGATGTTCATTGGAGCCTTCCTTATTCCAGCAATGGTTTGTGGAACTGCCTTCTTCATCAACTTCATTGCCATCTACTACCATGCTTCAAGAGCTATACCTTTTGGAACCATGGTGAGTTGTTTTAGTGGAGAATTTAAACTCTACTGTAGACACAGAAAAACTACTTTTTTAAATCTAAATAAAATTGTGAGTCATAGCTTTAGTTAGTTAGAAGTTTATTGTGGGAGGGGGTTAAGGTGCTTCAAGTATAATTCATTTTAATCAAAATAGCAACAACTGCTGGATGCCAAAAACAGTCTTCTCTCTGCTTAAAATGACACTTCTGCTTTGTATTCAAGCTTAGTGTTTTAACAATGTGGAAAGTTAGCAACTTGAGTTTTCTTCTGGATGGCCAGTGCAAACTGTTTATAATATAAAATGAAATACAAAGGGATTCCAAGTGAAAGATACTTTTAAGTAATTGCATCAAGCAAAAAAATAAAAATAAATGATCAGGCAACAATATGAGATAAGACAATCCGAGCAGATCTGTCTTTACAAAAATGACTCATTCTTTTCACTTTGTTTGCTCTTACTTACTGTCTAGTTATGATCTTGTGTCTGTACATTTACCCTATCACTTGAACAACTATGCTTGTTTTTGTACTTTTTCATGTAGTCATGATGACTTTCTCTATTTCCTGTGTCTTTTCTCAGGATTTTGTTTCTGTTGGCCCCTTTCCAGCAACCTCAAATAATTCTGTGAATAAAATGTAGGAAATAATCACTTGCCACTTGGGCAGAATTTCTGTTTGAGCTTGTAAGGGTTAAGTGTTTTAAAGCAGAAATTTTTTTGAAATATGCACCATAAAATTGCTTTTTCTAATTTTGTGCAGTAGCACTGTTAACTTAAAAGATTATCTTAATACAGGAAGTCTTGTTTTCTTTTCAATACTATCCGTAGCAAATCTCGGAATTTAACATTTTTTATAGATTTCTTCTTTGCATATCAGTTTTTGTGATGTTAGGTTGTTCAAATAATTCAGAGGCATTCAAGTAGCCTTGGATTTCTTCTTAGTTTAACTCTACCACAAAATGAAGCTTAGTATCAGAAGTTTCTGTCTTACATATTGTATTATTTTGGTTATAATTGAATTCAGTATGTGACTGAAAATACTTCTAAAGAGCACATTGTTAATGAATGAATGTGATAGAGATTATAAATTGTAACAAGAAGAGAGGCAATTCTCAGTTTCAGGCAAAGATTTTCAACCATTTTTCACTGATGGAGTAATCATTCTATATATGTTGCTGGTTCTAGTCACCTCCTTATTAACAGTATTTTCAAAGTATGCCTAAATACCAACTTTTTACTGAATTCATTTTTATAAAACCACTAAATGTAGTATAAAGGTAAACGTGTTTATAAACTCCTCACTTATTTTTTCTGGTTTTCTTCTTCAAGAAATTAGACTAAAATTCTATCTTTGAATATGTTTGTATTAGTTGGTCAGTGTCCCAAACCTAAAGTATGTTGGGTTTTTTTCCTACACTAGCAGCCATATACCATACTGTCATAAATGTTACAGCATTGCGGCTCTTTTACTGCTAAGCAAGCAATTACGGTATCATATTTCTCTCTTATATTCCCATTTGGAGACCAGGAATGCTGCGGGAAGGTGATTCCACCTGTGCTGAAGTTTGTCTTGTGAATTTGTTCAACTGATTTGTATTTTGAGATCATGGGCATGTACATGCAGAAGCAAATGGATATATAAATCTTCAGGGTTCGCTTAATCAGGATGTTAGGACTCTCTATACACAGTGATTTTAATGTTTGCAAGGTTTTATGAAAGCGTTTGAATCATTGTGACTGTGGCAATAAAACTTAAGTGGAGTAAGCAGGCAAGCAGGTTATGAATTGGAAACTTCATCAGAATGAGCAACGCTCTAATGACTTCAAATCAACAAGGTGGTTTGTAGAAGGAAATGGAAGTTGTTTGCAATTACCATGTTATGCTTCAGGTTGAAGTCCCCAGGAAGCCCTTGGCTTTATGGATGAGATCCCTTTGTGTCTTTCCACCTCTGTTTTCAATAAGAAGCTTCCAGAGTTGTCTGATTCAAACTTGTTGCTGCTGATTACTTGGGGAAGTAAAACCTCTGCCACCTAAATGTACTAGAACACAGAAATAACTTCCTTTACTCTGCCATGTCTTGAAACCATCCTCCTTGATTTAAATTGCTGGCAAGTATTGCCCCCTCATCTTGACTACTGTCAATCTGGAAAGAGCAGAAACTGAGTTGCTGAAAAAAATCCCTTAGCTAAAAGGTTGCTAAGAGACTATTCTTAAATATGTCATCCTGTACTTCACCAGTTTTGCATTGCCACTTCCCAGTGAAGTATCTAAGTAGTCTCTGTGACTCAATTCTTCCCTCTAGAGAGATTTTCCTATGGAATTTAGGCAAGGGCAGCTGATAGAATCAAATCCAGGACATCCAAACTAATACCCTGTTGCTGTATCTTTCATCTACCTGATATCTGCTCTTCTATACTTTGTCTTGAAATCCTCAAATTGATGGGGCTCTTCAGGACCTTCATGCATCTCGCTGTTGTTGTAGTCTGTTTTGAACTTCAAAACTTCATTCACCTTGTATAACTCATTCCTGGTGTCTGGGATCTCCTTGAGGATGTGGCAGGGCCTGGAAGCTGCAAAGCTTGTTTCTGAAATCAGTCTTCACTCTTGGGACTCTGCCCTTAGCCCTTTTAGATATACTTGCAAACTGTCTTACCTATAGAATGGCAAACCTGCAGCTAAATACATGCATGAACAAAGGCTTAATCTCTTCCTGGGCATAGCTTTCAGCTGCCCTTCCCTTCAGAATGAAATCAGCAATGTGACAGATTTTACTCAAATATGAGAGCTTTTTAAAACTTAATGTGTTAAAGCTTTTAACTCCTGAAGCATATGAAGGAGATACAAAATCTCTTTTTTCACTCATCCCTTCACCTTTATAGAAATGCAATGGGTACTGTTCAATTATTCATTCCTTTGGAATCCAAATTTGATTTTTTAGTGTATTTGGTTTATTATGTCCTGTTACTGGTAAACATTGAGTTCTGAAGTTGTTATACACCTTGACTTACTTTCTGTTGATGTTTATCAGTCTTTTTGGTGTATTTACCAATCATCTTTATGTTTTTCTGTGTTTGAATTATATGTAAAAAGTGGAGCATGGAAGATTTAAGAAGAATTTTAAATAATGATATGTGAAGTGACTTCTCCATTATATGTTTGAGGAGTATGGTACTAGTTCTGTGCAGAAGTACTGAGTAATGCAGAATTTCTACAGAGTACAGAATGATTGAATTTGAAGGGACCATTTTAATTCTGGCATTTCATAAGCTGTGACTGCTTACGTTGTTCTGTGAGTGATGCATAATTTAAAGATTTCCATTAAGGCTACTGTGACTAATGTAATATTCTGACTGCAGCATCTATGCAGCTTCTATTAACGGTTTTAAGATGTATCATTTTTGTTTTGTTTGAACAGTAGGTTCCTTTGTGGCTAACGTTTCCAGTGTGCATTTTTAATGATTTAATTAAGTAAGGTTTAGTACACTGTATTTCTTTTGGGATTGAGACCCTAGCGTTCGCATCTTTTGTACCTTGTTTTGGAAAGAAAAAAGTGTTTCTTCCAACAGCTAGCTTAATCCAAGCTGCAACTTTCCCTGACAGCTTTGAGTTGATATGAGTATTGACTGCCACTGAAAAAAGAGGACCTGGTAGTGCCAGAGATTTTCATGCCTTGAGCCAGATAAAGAAATACACCTGGCTAAAAATAGAAAAAAGTCCTGTTACATACACTCAGCAGGGTGCTTCCTCAAATTGCTTGAAAGTGACTGTGCAACCCTTGGTCAAACCCCTTAGTTTTGCTAAAAATAGACACAACTTAATTCTTCTGCCTGCATTTTCAACAGTTCAATTTATTACCCAAAGCAACACTCTAGATGAACAACTTAGTTGTAATAAAACAAATAACACTATTTTAAGCCTTATATTCTGTTCTTGTTCTTGTAATGTTTGGATGATGTGCAGAAAACTGTTGTATTATACAAATTTAGTAACCTCTGTATGGGAGGGAGTGTCATGACTGAGTGCATTTTGGTAGCTGACAAGGAAGATCAAGCTGCTGCTTTGACAGTTAATTTTTATTGCTTTTCTTCCCTGTGCATTAAGTAGTCATGGCACCATAGCCTGCCAGTAGCTGTTTAATATTAGATATGCTCATAAAAATTTTAATTATCACCTTTGAATGAAGTTTAATCTACAGTTGTCAGAAAATATGAAACACATGGCACTAGGAAATAAATTATATCCCTCTTGACAATGTTTCCATTCAAATGTGGAAAACTGAATTCTGCACATTCAGTCAAGGGCAGTAGAATATTTTTTCCCCATCAAAACAGAACAAAAAGGACTTAGAAAGAATGCAGGCTTAGTGAGGTTGACAATCTCTTCTATGGCAACTAAAACCTGCAAACTAAATCAGCTGTTAGTGTATAAATAAGATACTTTGTACAACAAAATTGCAACAGTCAAAATAAAAGAAGTATTTTTTAACATACTGGTTTGGCACAAAAACTCATATAATTTGTCTTCAGTCATATGGATTATAGAGAACCTGTGCTTGTTTGCTTGATGAAAAAACAGGTTTGAAGATGTAGTGTATTTGCCTCTTTGCATAATTTGTGGTTTGTGAAGTAGTAGTTAAAACGGTTCTCTGAATTTGTCATGGCTGATGTCACAGTAATAACTCTCCTAAAAAGCTCATAAAGACTTAACTTTCTCATCTCTCCCTGTCGCACAACTACTGTTATTGGGGTCTGGTTTTTTAGTATGTTGTCAGTGACTTCTGCAGGAGGGTAGAGCAGATACGCGTGTTGATCTTGTCTTCATTTCTCCTTTCCGTTTGTGATGGTGGAGGCCATTATGTGCCTGAACTGCTTTTCCTGTTGTATTCTTACTCTTGGAAATCTTTTAGGCAGAAACCTTGTAAATTCACCTTTAAGACACTTGTTACCCCAGTACCCAGTGTTTGCTTCAGTTAGGATTTATACTCTGTAAGTTTGGATATTTCCCAGCCTGCATCATCACTGTCCTTGTCATCTGCGGCTACGGACACTACCTGTTCAGTTTGAGAGGAGGGGCACTGTCTTCACCTCAGACCTGAAATCAAGAGGAACATGCCTGAGAAACACCAGCTATCTCCAGTCATCTCTCGCATCCAGACAAGGCTTATTATTGCCAAGAGTGAAGAACATTGTTTTACCAGTTGTCAATCTGAGCAGGTACACTACCTGTGAGTCAGACAATGAGTGGAAAGCAAGAAAGGAGATGCTGCTGAGTTCGACATGGTGTGTACAGCCAGTACCAGTTTTGTTGGTCAACTTACTAAGATCAGCAGGTTGCTGTCACCAGGGTGGTCTTACCTCAGTAGCAAGAAGACTCAGACCTTCATTTTGGACAACTTACCAGAGCCAGGTGGGAGTAGGAGGCATTCCTGAGCCTGTGCTATGGTTCATCCTTGTTTGCTCAACTGGGTCTCTTTTGCACTGCCAGATTATCTCAGATAATTTTTAGACTCCTGAAATGGCTCCAGGATGAAAGGAAAAAAATGTACTTCACTTTCAGGTGTCCTCAGGACACAGCCTAGCGTTAAGACAGGTGCCATGTTACTGTTTAACAAAATAATTGACTTTATCTAATGCTGCTACTAGGTATCACTGAACATGCTGGCTGTTTTGTTTGAAATCAATTAATTTTTCAGCCGAGTGGATAACAGAATGTAAGATGTTACACCATTACCAGCCATGCTTTGACTGATCTGATAATGAAACCACAAGCACTCCAATTTTCTGACAGATGCCTGTTATAGGTGTACTGTGGACAGCTTGACTGTACTTACTGAAGTCATTGTTCAAGGAACCTTGGTCTGTCTTGGCTTGTTTTATGCAGATGAACATTTTAGATTTCAAAGCTACTGCTGAGTCAGTTTCCCGGATAACACAACAGCCAAGNTGAGTCAGTTTCCTGGATAACACAACAGCCAAGCCCTGCTGGATCCAGTTGGGCCTTCTCTTTGCCCACCCGATATGAAGCCATTCAGCTCTGCAGAGGGTGTCACCAGAATGAAATGCTACTGACAGCCTTTCTTCATCCAGGAGTTTGCCAGCTAATCAGTAATTAGGCTTGGATGCTCCTTGCTTGGTTCCTTGTCCAAGGTTTATTCTTTCTTTGTGGATTCTGTAAAATAGACACATTTTGTAAGGTGGATAAATACAAGATGCTGAGTTTTGTTCCAGGTGAACTCAGAGCCCAGGGCTACTCCTGGGCAGTTCCTTTATGCAGTAAAGCAGTCGATTCTCTTTCTACCACTGTCCCCACTCATTTCCAAGATACAGAAATTAAGCTATAGTCATCTTAAAACATGCACTGTAAAAGACAGTTGTGGCTGCATGAGCAGTACAGATGCCCTTTCACGGTGCATGGGTCTGAGCTTTCTGCCTCAGCCAGGTGTGAAACCCACCTGCCAGAACAATGGACAGGAGCCACCCGACACACCTGGAGGGCCTTGCTGCAGGAAGCAGAGCACATTCTTCTTGAAAATTGAAATGGTTTCAATATGTTTAGCTCAGAAATTCTTTGGATCCTATCCGAGCCTTAATTCTTGAACATCTACCCACTGCACCTCAAACAAGCTGTGACTTTTGGTGAGGATTTTAATAAATGTAGCACTCAAGATTATGTTCTTTGATGTTTCTGATACTTTTTTGACATTTTTCTGTGAAAATTCTCATCTGTTCATTCATTTAGACTGAGCAGTTTTCAAGGGCAGAACCTTTATCCATTGAGTTGTATGCTTCTCCTGAAATTTATTTTTAGGCAACCTCAGTGTCCTACTTAAAACATTATGCTTGCTTACCTGTGTTCTTGAGTAATGGAAGAAGATAAATAGGAGATACTAACTTAATTGTATAAAAACTGCTTTATTGTTATTATATTGTTTATACTGCAAGTATAAGTATGACTTAGCATCTCCTTATTTACCAGTGAAGCTTCATATTTTAGTGGCTCATGAAGTAATTCTTTAATAACCTCTTCTCAAAGATACACAGAGCAGTCTGGAAAGTGCTTCTGCTTGTTGGTGTACCCCTCCCGTGAAGCATGAAGGCTTGCTCCATCCAACCCCAGGCAATGTTTTCCCTTCACATCTGACCTAAGCTAGCCAGTAATAGAAGAATAACCCGCTGACTTTAGTCAAATGTTGCCTTAAATTTGTGTGATTCACCTAACGCTAAGTTTGTATTGAGCTAATGTCGTTCTTTCTTTTCAGCTGCTTGCAGTAGGTTTCTTAGGTACAACATACATGAGCAGCTTTTATATATACTTAGAATAACTACTTCTTAAGCAAGTCAGTGTGTGCTCTTAGACCTGGTCCTATCTCTGTTGTTTTGTGTTAACATGCTGCCGTGGACTTTGCATTCTGGTGGAGTTGAAGACAAATATAGCTCCTTTGCTCAGGAGGCACCAGGGTGTACACAGAGCCTCAGGCAACAAAGCCATTAAAAGGCAGTATTTTCATATGTTTGCATAGAAAAGGTCACAGGGTCAGTATGCAGAACTGTGGTGATTGCATTATGGGCAACTGTTCTGTCTTTAGTTATCAATATCAAAAAGTTACCAAACTGCCTAATGCTAATTCATTTTGTGCTAAATAGTTACGAGTAGAGAATGTCTTGCTTAACACTTGCAATTTTCCTATTTTGGAAGATAAATTGTATTGCCTTTAAGGAATAGAAAAAATTGAGCTACATAAGCATAGCGGCAAAAAAAGATTCATGGTAGATTTTTAGAAAGGCTCTTCCATTGGAAAGAGCTGGAACATTGGTTTGACTTTTCCTGCATTGTGCATAAACTTGATTTCTATATGTAAATGGGTCATTGTGCTTCTAAATTGTGTATCTTTGCATACCAGTGGTCGCTGTTTTCTTTGTCAGTCTATGTTCTTAATTGCCTGGTTGGCCCATAGCGGAAAAAATTGAACCCAAAATTGAATCAAAATTGATAGTGTTCTGACATGGTTTTGTGATTCTTACTGGATTGGTTGATTGATTGGTTTGGGGTTTTTTGTTTTTTTTATTGGATTAAAAATTTCGCACCCAACAGTTGTAATTTTGTGTGCAGCTACCTAACTGCTAGGTGTTAATTTCCAGAGATAGCACTCTCTGCAAAACTATAAAAGACCCTGACAATACTTTCTGTTATGAAGTACCGTGAAGATTTCCTTTTATTTCTGGTGCAATGTATTGAGTATAATGATTAGATGGAAACAATGAAGCAATCTGTCATGGTTCTGTTCTCTCAACTGATGCATGAAAATATACTTAATAATGTTCATTAGAAAGTTTCTCAGGAAAAAATGCTTCCATTTGATAAAATATGTGTTGAGTAATGCTTCTTAAGTAAGAGTATGATTCTACAGCAATAACTACTAAGGACTAATACTGGTTGTCTTCTATTGTTGTCTTAGACCTGGTTTTTTTAATTGCAACTCTAATTTTTTGCTTGCAGGTGGCAGTGTGCTGTATTTGTTTCTTTGTCATCCTTCCACTGAACCTCGTTGGGACGATTCTTGGCCGCAATCTCTCAGGACAGCCTAATTTTCCGTGTCGTGTCAATGCAGTGCCTCGTCCTATACCAGAGAAGAAATGGTAAAGACGAGTATGAATGTTAACTAGAAATATTCTCTTCAGTACATTTAAAATGGCTTTTCTGGTGTTCAGTTTTAATGGAATAACTTCTTTTAATTTAAATTGAGTTGTTCCTCGAAGAACTGCTCAACTGACATTTTCTTAATATGATTTTTCTTTTGAATTGAAACACCACGGTTAATAGCTGTAGCAGATTTTACACTCCTGGATCACTGATTCATGTTTTGCCTGAAATGCTCTTTAATCCCTACGTAAAGGGATGGTCCCAACTCAGTTCTTGTATAGGTATATTGACACTAGAACGTCTCCCCTTCAGTTAATTCCTCTTAGAGGTGTAGGATTGAGTGTGCATCAGAGGTGGAACTGTTCTGATTACTGGTCTCCATACACAAGCTGTGACATATTTGCGGGTTATGGTGGGGAGAAGCTTGCAATGTGTTCTTAATTCTGTACTTTTGTTGATGGCACAGAGCCTAAAATATTACAGATATATGGTTTGAATTCTGAAGAAACCTTTATAATTTTTGAAGTGAATGTAAAGGAATGCCTAGTCTTAAAAAGTGTACTTAGGTTTTTGGAAAATTATGAATGCAATCACTTTTTCCTATTAATTTAATTCTGAGGTGGAAGCAGCAAGCTACAGAAATTAAAATATCCTCAGAGGATTTTTAAAATAGATTTTTCTTGCTTTCCCTGTTCAGAGGAATGGAACAGACAAAGTGAAAGGGGCACTGAAACATGTAAGCCTGTGATGTCCAGGAAGTGCAGCACACTTAGTCTGTTGTTAGTGGTGGGTTGTGCAGCTCAGATGTTAGAATTTAATTTATATTGTGACCTGTATCTTGGGAATCCAGTGGAGTTTTCTGGATCAGCATGACAGTTAAAGATACTTCTCCTGACGATGATGAAGTAACACACCATCAACTTAGACAAGTCTCTCTATAAATAATAAAAGAAGCTGCAAATTAAATCACTGGTTTGTAGCTGGATTCAACATCATTGCAAGTACTACAGAGAGGTCACCTCTTAGTAAGTGACAGTGTCTTCTACAGGTAGCTGGGTATTCATTTTTAGCTGTATGTTGATGACTCAGTATAGCATTAAAAATGAACACTGGTTCTTACTTATATAACCATTATCCTGTGAAATTTTCCTTGCACTTTCTGCTTTATTTGTAGCCATCAGCAGCACTGTGTTTTCACCACCCTCATTCAGGGCTAGTGGATGTCAGGGGGCTTGATTGCTCAGGCCCTTTTTGTCAAGAAAGATTTTTTCCTGTGGCCATAAGGCTGGTTAGATGGCTAACCTTATGCCTGTAAGTGATAGGCACGAACCTTGTGTTTTGTTTCAGCTTTCCCCAAGAATAACTTTGTCTTTTATCCATACACATGACATTCTTGAGGGAATCTTTCTAATGTGTTTGTATGAGACAAAAATGTTCTCATTAGTGTGCCTTTTAAACAATGTTCTATGCTATGTTAATTATCTGGTCTTAATATATTTATAAATGAAAAGTTCCAGTTGTCCCTAAACTAACCCTAATATCTTTCAGGTTCATGGAACCAGCTGTTATTGTTTGTCTAGGTGGAATCCTCCCTTTTGGATCAATTTTTATTGAAATGTGAGTATGTCAGCTGTTTTCCAGTTTGATTAAAAATTACAATTTCAGTTAAATTACAATATCATCTGCATATTTTTTTTACTCTCTTCAGGTATTTCATTTTTACTTCATTCTGGGCTTACAAGATCTACTATGTTTATGGCTTTATGATGCTGGTTCTGGTTATCCTCTGCATTGTGACAGTTTGTGTGACCATCGTTTGTACGTATTTCCTGCTAAACGCAGAGGATTACAGGTGGTAAGTGTTGCATTAATTTCATAGTTAACCAGATTGTGAGACTTTTGTAGAAAAGTAGTGTTTCTTCAGTCTAGATGGGTCTTTGCCAAGTGCATTTTGCATCTTCTTGGGAAGCCTTTTGGCTGCTTGTGTGACGGACATGCATGTTTATTTTCAGGCAATGGACAAGCTTTCTTTCTGCGGCATCAACTGCGATTTATGTTTACATGTACTCCTTTTACTACTACTTTTTCAAGACAAAGTAAGTGATAGTTTTCTGGCTTGAATATGAGATTACTATATTGCCAAATAAGTTTCATTGATAAAAATGGGGGAAATACCTAGCATAAATGTCTACCTTTCTTTTTCAGGATGTATGGCTTGTTTCAAACATCATTTTACTTTGGTTATATGGCAGTATTTAGCACAGCTTTGGGAATTATGTGTGGTAAGTTCCAGATATTTTGACAATTTTCTAATAAAATTTTTCAGACTTGTATTTCTGACTATTGATCGTGGTTTTGGCGGTGGAATGTGTATGTCTGCATGATCTACTCAAAAAGTCTTTAAGAAGAATCCTAAGAGTTTTCTGCTTATACTTGGTTCCTACCTTATATAGGAGATTCCTGTGGATTGTGTCTTCTGATAGGAAGATAATTTATGTACTGTGCACAGAATTTCATGCTCAGTGTAAGCTTGAAAGACTCAGTATTTGGCAAGAAATCCTGCAAAATAAATTCCAAATCATGTTGAGACCATGCTAGCATTTTTCTTTGGAATTTTTGCTGTCACCCAAGACAAGGAACTAGGGGCACTCATTGAGGCATCAATGATAGCACAATGCTGATAACAGTACCATTTGTATCTTGTGGCATGTATATATATGAGGGTGAGCAGAACAGAGGACTGAAAACTTGAGGATAACATTTGAGAAATAAGTATTGCAATATTCACAGGTGAGGAGAGTGCAGGGTGCTCCTGTTTGCAGCTGGATTTCGTTGCTTTTTAAGATAATGTTTTGACAGATGTTTAGAGAAAAACATAGTTCATGGCAGGGAGGTCATCTGATAAGGCCAAACACTTGTTCATGTGTTAACTTTATTTTTATGATTTCGTTTATGACTTTCAGAAAGTGCTTCTTGATTCTTTTGCACTTTCCTAGAATGTTGGTTTTTTCGTGAGTGATCTTTATTTAATACTTCTTAGCAGTGAATGAATAGTCCTGTAGCTAGTATGAAGATTTTTTAGAGTTATATTTGAGACCAAAGATGTCTTAAAAGAACTTTCTTCTGTAAAGTATACATTTCTTGATATCTCAAGAAGGTGGGTAAAATCACAATGGTTTATAAAAATGGGGAGGAAATTCACCACTTAGCAGCTGAGTACCTGCTCCCTTTTTCTCTCATACAATCTAATCTTGCTTCATCAGGTTCTTGGCACATTACAAGACTTCACTGCTGTTTTGGTAGTCTTGCAGCCATTTTTTTTCTTTAATAGGCTTATACTTTTCAGCTCTAATGTTTTCTTTCTAAAGTGCTCAGGCTGGTATTGATTAAAATGTGTGTAATGCAGAAGCCAAGCTTGTCCACCAGTTTCTGTAATTAAAATGTGTTTTAAAACATGAAAAAAGAAGATTGTCAAATGCTTTCTTCTCATAGTAGGACACTATTTGATGGAATATGAGAGTAAAATCCAAATTTTTCAAAAACAGAAAATACTTCAGCACACTAAACTTTATTTCCACAACTCTATTGAGATTTCTTTTTGTCTTTTTAAGTGTGCTGGAAGATAAGCTGTGACATTCCTTTTTACTGAAGTCCCATTTTCAGCATGTGGAGTGGAGAAAAAAAACTCCCTGTCAAAAAGCATTTGTGTAGGGAAGTTGCAGCCATTGAGGTCTAACAAAGACATTTGTGTTAAAGAATTGTGCAGTATGTGTGCTGCTGACCGTAAGTCTCCTGGGAGAAGTGTGTGGTGCTGTTCTTTGAAGGCTCACACGAGTGAGCATGTTGGGCATCACAGTTGGATGTGAGATGAACTAGTTAGGGCCCAAAGCAGCCACAGGGAAA
>VYZT01063203.1:0-66840 GCA_013400735.1 Pomatostomus ruficeps | reverse complement strand
TTCCTGCCAGCCATTCAGGGAGAGCATGGATAATTAGAGTTTGAGAACCACTATTGCAGGTAGAAAAGTTTCTGTGTGCAGAGTACGTGCTTTATGTGACTCGCTGTTTAAGTCTGTGTGGTTTATATCGCTGGCTTGTTTTGATGATCAGCTCTCTAACATATTCAATGGTTTTGGTTTATTTTGCAGGAGCTATTGGTTACATGGGAACAAGTGCCTTTGTTCGTAAAATCTACACTAATGTGAAAATTGACTAAGGAAATAAGAAAATTGAACTATGAATCAGCTCCCGGTTTCCTGGGGATGAACTTGCACAGCAAAAAGCGCGAGAAGAGATTTGGGTTTTAACACTGGGCACTGTATGGGTCTCCATTTTGTGGACGGCTTAAAGTAACATCTATTTCATTGATCCTAGGTTCTTATTGACTGCTTTCTCCAACTGTTCACAGCAAATGCTTGGATTATATGCAGTAGGCATTACTACAGTACATGGCTAATCTTTCCCCCCCTCAAAAAAAACATCATCAAAAAACAAAAAACCTAGCTCATTAAAGATGAATAGACTAGCTCTCTTCAGTGAAGAGGACAAACAGTTTGTTTAAAGCATTTGTTCCATTCAATAAAAAGAGGGAAACTTGGCTGCTAAAACTACTTGATTAGTAGTCTTCCTGGTACTCAACATTTCTAAATTATGTAAAAATGCTGTTCCAGAAAGATTACTCTTCTGATTTTTACTGCCATTACCAGGATAGGAGGTATGTTTTGTATTTTGAACTCCAGGTGCTTTTTGGTTTATTTGCAATATCAACTACCCTACACTCATTTGTTTAAAAATAATTTTAAAATATATAAAACCCCCATATGCATGTAATATATCAGCTATTGTTCTAGTTGGACCAACTTCCCTTTATTTATCTTTAAAGTAATATCCAGCTACATCTTAAATCCATCCAAAGAAAATACAGTCTGAAGACGGGGTGTGTTCTCTGCAATGCAATTTACTGTACAGTTAGAAAGCAAAATGTTAAATTAAGAGGATTGTTTGTTTTTTAATAAACACTCTGAGGTCTAGATTAAAACAAAACCAACATTTTAACTGAATGTCTAAAGTGATTCTCCTTTTTTCCAAGTTAGTCTTGCATATTTTTTTTGGGTTTGGGTTGAATGAAGATTTTCCTTTAGACATCATACAAGGAGTAATAAGTGTATATAACATTAAATAATGTAACTTAGGTGTAGATCCCAAATGTATTTGGATGTACAGATTTACTACAGAGTACTTTTTCTGATGATTCGGTGTAAAAATGTGTGAATTCGGGTGGCTTTTTACATCTTGCCTGCCATTGCATGAAAAGTTGGGGTTTCTTCACAATGTGTGTATGTCATGCTTTTCTGTTCTATTTCTCAAGCTCTTACAGGAATTAAATTTGTAATTTAGAACATTTTAATTTTTGTTAATCCTATCTGAACACTTGTGTAACATCAAAAGCACAGTTGCTTTAGAGTGTTCAGAAAACTAAAATAAACTTTTCAGACAAAAATGTTTTGATTGTGAAAATAGATGAGTTTGCAATTGAGAATGTTTGAAAAGGCAATACTGCTGAGCACCACTTTCTGTATACAATATTAGTGTGGTTTTCATCTATCAAACCCCCCTGCTTTGAATTCAGAATTTGCTTACAAATGTATTGTACAATACAACTCCAAAGTGAATGACCAACCCAAAAAGATTCTTCTTGGCTGTGGAGAAGTGTTTTGTGATCCAGCCAGTGTACTGGGAAAAGTGGGGGTAAGCGTGGACTGAAATAAATGGGCAAATAAAGGTTAAGTCTTTCTAAGATGACTGTTAATTATGCACTGTATTTAGCTAGAAATATCCTGAATGTGTTTGTGACAGATTTGAGAGCCACTGGGCTTGATTTTTTCATGGGCTTTTTTTAGACATCTGCCATGTAGGGATGTTTTCATCAGTGTGGCTGTCTGAAATAGAGCACCTGCTATGGAGAAGGAAACTTCCTGAATTTAAAAAATGAGCCAAGTATTTGTATTGATTTGCACTGTACTCCCTCTATATAAAAAGTACTGATAATGTAGTAGCCACAAAGAGAAACATCCATATTTTGGCAAGGTTGTTCTGGAGCTTGGGTGAACTGTACAGGTAGGTAATAGTGGGAAGCAGTGCAGCCTGCTGCGTATGGCTTCTGAAAAGTATTTGAGCTTTCGGCTCTGATTTCCCTGGCCAATTTTCACCAGTCTGTCAGAAAATAATTAAGTTTTGTTTCAAGTGAATCATTGGCGTCTGTAGGTGAACACTGCTGCTAAACAGAATAATTTTTTTTTAAGTTTTGAAGTACAGGCTGATTTTAATATGAGTTTATAAACTGGGTCAATAATTAGTTCATCTTTGTTCCAAAACCTGAAGACTTAAAGCAAAGAATGGATTTTGTACTGGTACTTGCTAGTGCATACAGCTGTGGGAAGCCCTCTTTTCATCCATGTTCTTCTCAATCTGAAGTGAGAAGCCATTATCTGCACACAATAAATACATTAAGTACTCTGCCAAGATAAAAGTTTTTTAAAGGGAATGTTTTGATAATGGGTCTGCTTCTCTATTTAGAGCACTGCTATGTGATTAGTCTATCAGAAACTTCACTAAACCGTTTGTGAATTTCATTTAATCGCTTTTTAATGCCACAGGATGGTGGGCTGCCTACTTGCTTTTTCTATCCTCTGGCATTACTGGCTTTTGCATATCCAGATGGGATTATATATCTTCTAAAGTGACATTGAAAAGATACTTACTGCACAGGCATTGCTTTTGTTTCTGCAAGCAAGTTCCTCCGGAGAAGTACTGTGTTTAAATAATTGACATTTTTATACAGCCACCCTAGCACGTAAGTTGGGAATTTGCTTTGTTTTCCCCCTTTTGGTTTCTGAAGGAGTGCAAAATGTGACCAGTTTTCAACAGCTTGTCTTTATGGTTGCTGTTTGGGGCAAGTCTGTTTGCCCCCCCTTCCTTGCCCTCCTCCCCAAAAATGTGGGTATAGCTTGAACCATCTTGCTTAATAGAAATTGGAAGCTCTATGCTTAGATGATGTAGTCCTTCCTCTTTTATGGAAGAAATAAAGATCTTACCGACAACACTCCTCTTACCATGGTTGTTTCTTAAAAGTTTCTGGTTCTTGAATTCAGGCTTTTTGATAACTCCTCAGTTGGCTGCTCAGTGCTTCTCTTCCCAGTTCTGGTACAGGGGCCAGGGATTTGGGTAAATAGTTGCATAAGCAATAGTCAATCTTGACCAAATGATTTAGATAAATACAATTGTAGATATTTTCAATTAAGGCAGAGTGCACATAGAAGGTGCCTCTTGTAATTCATATATGAAAAGTGAACGCTGGATTGGAGGGAATGGAGACTGCAAATAAACATTACATTATGCTCTTTTTGATGTCTGAATGTCTTGAAGCCACAGTGTCTATTAATTCCTCTCCAGAATCACATTCCAAAGTGTGTAAAGGGCACACAAATTGTTTGTTGTAGGATAGTCCTAGCTGTATTTCTTTAATAATTTTCAGGTTAAAAAAGCAAACCCAAAACACTAACACTTTTTACGTTTTTGGTACTAAAACAGTAAAATTGATAGCATGTTCTTATCACTGTCATTACTGCAGAGCTAACACAAACGAGAAAGTTAGATTTTTGTTGTAGCTTCAACATGACCAGCATCTAGCCAGATTTGTCCAATGAAGTGTATATACACAGCTTCACTGAAGACAGCAAAATTCTGTAATTGTGAGTGCTCCAGGAATTTCTCCACTGGAATGTGTCCAGAAAGCATCAGCATGGGAAAAGACAAGTCTCCTCTCCAGTCTGTGGACAAGTAAACCGAACAGTTGGTGCTGGAGTTTAGGGCTCCTCTTTTCTTGAATGAATTCTTGATTGTGCAGCTTGTGATTCGTTTCAAATCTGTTGGAACTGCAGATTGAAGAATTCCAGTTTTGGATCCCTCGGATCTTTTCCAGGTTAATGCATTATGGCAGAGCAGCCCTGCAATAGCTGTTAGCACTGCTGCTGTCTAAAATTAGTATCTCATACCAGGGTTAGGCTTGAAGTCACAACAGCCCCTGCTGTTGTTGCACTTCTGTTGTAAAAAAGGCACACTTGAAAGTGTTGGAGCAGTGTGTTTATGGCTTGCATTCTTCAGGAGCATCATACCTCATTAAAAAAAGAAAAATGTTTTGGTGCCTTTTGTTTTCCAAAGCCTTTCAAGGGAACATTTTCATTCTGCTAAATGGCTTCAATGAGAAAATTCTCAAAACTTGCAGAGGAGACATCTTCATGTGTGTTCTACAAGTAGTATGCTTTTATCCAGGAGTGCTTTTTCAGTTGAGGAAAGGGGCTCTTACAGTATTTACTTTCATTCAGTGCTTCTGAAATTTTTCTTCCAATTTTGGGGTTTGGGCTTCTATGGGGAAACTGTAAAGATGATGGGAGGACCCATGAATCTGGAAGGCTTTGTGTAGTTCAGGAAATTCAAGCAATTCTTGGAGAGAATCACTTTAAAGGGCAGAAATTCATTTGGAAAAAGATTAAGAAAAGTGCTTTTTTATCTGGTGGACTAGCCGATTTGAAAGGTAGACCTTGATACAGATTTGCTGTTAACAATGTCATTGCCCCTAGCCTTGTACCAGTTAAAGCATTTTTATTTTCATCAGTGTATTTGTCACAGTGCAAGGCTTTTGCAAAAAACCAAGGACTCATCTGCCATGAACGAGGGGGTGATATTGCCTGGCAGCAGCATTTTTGGCTTATTGATTTTCTCACCAGCTCTTAATAATACAATACAGAACAATTTGTTGAATATCTCTGGAGGTTCTACCATGCTGAGGCTTGTTCTGTTATGAAAACCAAACCCATTTGAACTTTCCTTAAGTTCTAGATACATCTTCAGGACCATGGGCTTGGAGCATTCCAAAACATACCTGCACAAGCTCATGCTTATCCTTCAGCTGGCATTTGGTTGCTACAGCATTCCAGAAAACACACGCATTTGTGGAATTGGGAGTTTATGTACAATCAACAAAATACCTACAGAACTTTTATTTTAGGGTTCTCCTAATATTGTGAGGCATGTTTACCCATATGATGCAGTGGTTACCTAGATAGTTTTCAGTTCACCAAAGTGAATATTTTTTTTTCTGAAGCCTGTGTGTCACAAGCTTTTATTTGGTTTCTGAAATGTTTTGAGAGCTGTAGTAACTAACTCTTTCTGAGAAGCTTCCAAACAGGGCTGAGAACATCATGCAAGACTGAATTTAAGGAAGCTTTTGTGGCTGCTAGTTCTCATTTTCCAAAGGTTTGTATCAGGAATTTCAGACTTAAGGCACTAAGCAGGGCACAGTGGTTTTCTGTGCTACTAGACATGTAACTCTCCTTTAAGTTTCATTTTATGTTGTTTTTTCATTCCGAATCACTTGTCTTACCACTTTATTGAGCTGAGAAGTGAGTTATGTAATTAACTTAGTGTGAGGCTTTTCTTGCTCTGCTACACTGGAATAACTGCAAGAATAGGGTGGAAATTTTCTCCTTATTTTTTAATAATGTCTGGCCAGATATTTGCACGTGAATAGTGAACATTACCTACTGTTTGCTTTAAAAAGATGTGACAGTTTTACAGAGGCACGCATTTACCTGCAAGAATTGGAAACCTGTATAATAAAATGTTGAAGAAATACCATTAGGTTACTTAAGTTCTGCATTTGGATTCTGCAGAAAAAATTTTAGTAATTTTAATTGGCAAGCTGAAAGCTGATTTTTGTTGAGAATTTTTTTCTGTTTATCTCACTACCAGGAAGTGATCAAGTACCTTTGTCTGATGCTGAAATTACCATAATTTTTAATGATGTGTATAGCAAAATAAATAATCAAATTAAATCACTGTTCCTGATTTTAGTGATCTAAAGAGTGACTTGTAAAATGGACCTATTTTAAAGTGTTGCTTATCTAAGAAGAGGAAATACCTGCATATTCTCTGTGTGTAGTTTGGATGAAGATGTTACTGTAGTTAAATCTCTGTACAGAAATCCTGTGCAGAAGCTGTCATTGGAAAAATTCTCTAAGGCAATTTTTGATGGAGCAACATCTCTGCTTCTCTGAGAGATTCATTAAATTCTACCCACTTGTCAAACAGCCTTAACTCAGGTAGCATATGTTCCAGCCTCTGTAAACAGGGAAATTCAACTATCCCATCTTCATTACAAACAGAGGATTGGAGAAATGTTTATACTTTTCCAGATTTATTCTTCTGCATAAAGAGAAGAAAAAAAGAAAAAGACAGAACTTTTCCTATGGTAAAAAGTACTCTGGAAAAACCAGTGGATTCAGCTCTTCAAATTTTGAACTGGTAGATACTTTTCCAAAGATGTTCCCATGCCCTTCTTTTTAACCTTGCAGCAGAGGTCACCAAAACCACCAGCTCTGCTCAATGCTTTCCAAGCACAATTGACTCCTGTGTGAACCCTGAAAATGGATTTTAAGTGAAGTAATGAAACATCAGTTTGATGTGCCTCAATTTGGGAACCAGTGGTCAAGCCAAGATTCATGCTTCCAGATAAGACAGATTTCTCTCCTTGCCTCCCACAGCTTGTCCCTATACAACTCAAAATTACCTCAGAAGTATCTTGTTTTTTTCTCACATAGTTCAAGGATTGGATTAATGATGGAGAAAATGTTTGGTGCTTTTTTATGTGGGATGACTTAAAATCCTGCCTACTGCTACTTTGGTGAACAAAAAGGAATTTTTCAACCATGGCTTACTTCTAGTTTCTCTAAGTGTCACTGCCTGTTATGACAAGGCTGTTGTTAATTATATATTGAGTTATTAATGCACAGGTGAATGTGCCTGTGACTGCACTGAGCTCTGTATAGTGGATTTCAGAACCCCGGAACACATTTAAGCACATATATGTCAGCATCTTAAAAGATTCCTTTTAGGTAGCAAATCATTTAACCTTATGGGGGGTAATTCCTGGGTGGTAATGCAATAAACTTGATTAAAAATGACCCACCCCCAGTCTACTGCACAAGAAACTAAAGTGGGTGATGGAAGGAAGAGAGAGCAAGGGTTGATGTTTATTTTATCACCTGGATTTGCCCATGACTGATCAGGGAAGAAGGGATGTCCCAAAAGGGATGTCCCAACTCTATGAGTGATAGGGGTGTTGAGACCAATAGGCTGCTGGATAAAACCAGACAGAGAAAAAAGGAGACAGGGAAGTGAAGAGGCTTTGTTGGGGTGGGAAGCTTATAATGGTACTAAGAGTAAATGAGCCTCTGCTAGAAGGGGATGAAGCCAAGGGAGGGTGATGGTTCTGCAGAGTGCCCCATGGTGACTGTAGGCAGTGATGCAGCTCATTGGGCTACACCTGCAGCAGGGGTTCTTTCCTACCATAAAAAGAAGCAATGAAAGGAGTTTAAGGAAAAGTGAGGGTTACTAGAAATGCAGAGTGAAGAAGAAAGAGAATGCTCTGGGTTCAGAGAGCCATGCCTCATCTCTCCAGGACTCCGTCTACTCTTGTATTGGTGATGCAAATACCTTGGTGTGTTTGGTTTTTTGTAAAGTTGGGGGCAGCTGTGGAATCAGCAGTGGGACAGGCTCCAAGGGAGTGGTGCCTCAGTCACTTTGTTAGAAGATTTGGTGGACCCCAAGTGTTGGCAAGAGGGAAGAAGCAGGTCTTGTGGAAGACCTAACAAACTTTGTGTGTGTTTTGGCCTCAAGACATATTGTGTGCAGGAATATTCCATCCACACGAAGTAGCTCACACATAGCTTTGCTCATGGATGCTATTCAGAAAGAGCTGTGTGCATTCTTGCTCAGTGAGGCTTGAAAGGACAGTGGATTTTGTCTGCATGTGTTGGGCAGAAGAAGGTTCTGCAAAGGAAAAGACTGCCTTTGACAGCAATGAATATGGGTTGTTGTCCTTCCAGATAATTAACTGTTGGTATCATGGGTTGCACTGCTGATGTGAGACTTCACTGACTGTGTTACCAGCTCAGATGAAAAAGATCCGTTCACAGGGCTTTTTGTGTGTTGCTTAGTCGCACTGATGTGGCCCTGCCAATCAAGATGACATGACCTGATCTCCTAAACACCAAGTAGCAGTCATTGCTCTGAGTACACTGCTTTGGCTGCCAGTTGCAAAGTGCCGTGGTTGTTACTGAGAACTATTTCTAGAAGGTTTGAGCAGTTCTCATGTTGGAGGCTTCCAGAGTTCCCAGTAGTATGGCAACATTATTTTTTGTGTATGGATAATAGTGACAGACTCCTCTGAACTCCCTCACAGACTCACTCTAATTGTACAATTAAGGATCCACTTTTTAATTTGCTCTCTTCCTCCTTCAAAGCTGTAGGATGCCCTCTTCTGCATCCAATCCAGGTCTATAATAGAGGTTTTGTGTGAAGAAGAGGTCAGGCTCCCCAGGTTTGCCCGTCATGCTGGAAGAGGTTAACAAGCAGTTTCCATGTGGGCAAAAGACTGTTCCTTGGGGTTTGACAGCCCCTCTTTCCACAGGGATGACAAGGATTCATGATGCTGATCAGGGAAGCTGTTGACCATCCTTATAAAGGTTCAAGCTTTTTTTTCCAGCTTCCCACACCCTCAGAAAGTTATATTGCCAGGACCACCTTTGCAGAGAGAACAGAGCAGCTACTGCTCATCCCATAAAAGCTGGGACTTCTGAAACATAGAGAGGTGACTAGCTTTTAATTTTAAAATAACCATTAGACTGCTCTTTGTCTGACAAAATCAAAGAAAGTAGCAACCTAATACTGAAAAACTAAAAGCAGCTAGTGTGTAAATGAGCAGTATAAAACTCAGGAGATGGATATAGATACCTTACTAACTTTAGTCTGATGGCTATTTTTCTACACTCCTCTTAAAAAACCTACAGTGATGGAAACTCCCTGGTTCTTCATGGCAACCTGCTCTAGGACTTCCCTGTTTTACTGCTAGGAATCTTGCCTGAAACCTAAATTTTCCTTGGTTCATTGAACACCAGCTGTAAGAAACTCCAATGTGTTTGATTAGCAGAGCTTTTCACCATCGTCTTCATGTCAGAGTTTGATGCAGCCTTTTTGGCTTCTGTGAAGGTTTGAAGAAGACTCTAAATATTAAATGAGAGGCAGGGGCAACAGTCAGGAGCAGTTTGTAGTAGACTGTGTTGCTGCTGAGGAGATGCCTGAATCATGTTGTGCCCTTTTATGCTGAGTTATCGTTCATTGCTGTAGGCTGAAGAGAAGGGACAAATTTATGGATGGCAAATGATTATCTGTCTGAGTGAAGGGAGGGCTTGGAGCCCATGCTGTATTGGGAAATGCTGCTTGAAGATCCTGCTGTGGGAGCTTGGAACTATGCAGTTGAAGGAGCGGTTTTGGCACAGGGAGGCTGTGGTATGCATGTTCACCCCAAGAACCCCCCACTGAGCTTGTACCCTTGTCCACACTCTGCTTACTGGGATGGCATCTGTACCTCTCTGCCTAATGCTACATCTGCTGAGCAGCATGAGCACAGATGATCAACCCATAAATATTGCTCCAGCCTCAGACTAACATCTTGTTGGACCAGAGGCTGTGCTAGGCAGTGTTGAATTTATATGGATGCATCTGGCTGGCCTTTGTGAGATCAATTTTAAGACTATTCAGTACCCAGTGAAGTGGCTGGGCTTTGAGCATTTGCCCTTTCCCTGTCACTATGCAAACAGCAGAGTCATCGTGCCTATGTGAACTACCTCCATCACAAGCCAGCACCCCTAAAAGTATGATGCTTTCCAGTGTGTTACCCCATGCTCTGCCGTTAGAGATGTCTAAGATACAGTACAGGCTCAGACAGCCATGATCCACTAGATCAGATATCAAGGTGTGGATTTTGATGCAATTGAGCGTCTTGCATGTGATCCATCTGCCTGATTTCCCGGGCTTTGTTGTATATGGATCATCCCAAAGCCCAGATTTCCAGTAAAACAGCCCAGTTGCCCCTGAAAACTACTGTGAAATGCAGATGAGAGGGATAAATGCACACTTTGATGTTTAGTCCCATCTTTCTTAATTTCTCCCATTCTTTAATTTGGAGTGATTTTTTTTTTTTGCCATCCTTCTCCGTCCACGGTCTAACAACTCCACTTACGCGTGGATTTTAAGGCTGCGATGTGAAAACGTTTCTCCCGGCGGCGGATCAGCTTACTCTCTTTGGCTGCCCCTGAAGTACCGACCGAGGGAAAATAATACTAATACCAGCAGTAGTAACGAATGGTAATACGAACAATTTCTGTTTGTTTAGTGCATTTTATTACCGCAGCCGGGGTACCGGCTCCAAGCGCGGCGAGCGGGAGCGGCTGCGCCCGGGAGCCCCGCGGGCCGGGCGGGGCNGGCCGCCCCGCTCCGCCGCCTGCTGCTCTCCCTGCTCCTGCTGCCTGCCGCGGGGACGGGCGCGCCCGGAGCCTCCTTAGCGCTGGGGGAACCGGAGACGGCGGAGGAGCTGATGGAGTACCGCGACCCTTGCAAAGCCGGTAGGGAAGCGGGCTGGCTGCAACTCTGGGAGAAGTTTGGAAGCACGGCGGCGGCGGACAGGTGTCCCTGCGAGGCGCTCCTCGGTACCCCGGGTCCGCCCGGCCGAACCGTGCCCAGGCTCACCTGGCGGCGGCGGGAGCCCCCGGCNGCCCCCGGCCCGGGCGGGAGCCGCCTCGGCATCCCGCTGCCTTCCCGAACCCGGCGGGCTGCCCCGCTGCCCCCGGCCCGCCGGTGCCGGTGCCGGAGCGTTCTGGTTGCCTCCAGCCTGCGCCCCGCTGCCCGCGTTGCCTGGGGGCTGTAGCCCCTGGTGGGAGACTGTACCTGGCTCTTTTTTTGTAACTCGCCCCATACTCCCCACACCGCTCCCCACCTGTCCCGCTCCCTCCCACGCGAGATTCCCCTCTGCAAAGCCGGGGAAATGCCCGGCCGTGCTTTGCATTTTGGATTTGGGGGTTCTTCCCCCCACGCGTCCCAAACTAGTTTGGCTTTTTCTGTGCATTTTCACAGCCTTTTGGCAGCTGTTCGAACTTTTCTCGGGCTCCGTCCGGCCCGAAGTTGCGGTGCGTGCCCCGGAGCGGCGGGAACGCGGCGGCGCTTGGCGGGGCTCCCCGGGGCGCCCCGGCGGTAGGGAGCGCACAGCCCGGCCTCCCGGGGCATCCAGGTACTCCATAGCTGCCTGTCTGCAAGTTACCACATCCTCTCCAGGAAGCCTCCAGCTGCTCCCTCCATCCCTTTCTTGGAGTTCTCATTCCCTTGCCAGACTGCACGCTGCTCGTTGCTTTTTATTTGAATTCTAAAAGAGCTGCTGTCATCCCTAATGTTGAATTCCCTTAAAGAGAATATGGATCCAGATTTTCTCTCTGGAAAACTAGGAGGTACTCTGGATTTGAGTGTAACTCGTTATGGTTCCAGCTGTTGGAGAATGTTGTAGTCTTGTGAGTTGCTTCTCTGCTGAGAAATTGGCAACTGATACCTTGTTAGTCGTGTTACATTTACAGATAACTTTGTGTGAACTCCTGTTTTCCTAATACTGTAGGAGTCGGAAAAAGAAAGGAGTTTCTTTGTGTATGGTGTTCTTGGTCTCTTGAGTTGGGGTTTTGCCCCCTGAATGTGCTCCTAGCTGTTCCTCAGTGTTCCTTGCTGATAGCTTCTCTTGTTATCAGCTCTCTCCTGCCTGCTTTTGTGGGACTTGCAGCCGTGTCTGCTCACATAGACGAGCTCTGTCAATGTAATGTCTTTCAGAGCTTCTCTGCCTGGTACAGCAAGTTTAGCTGGCCTTTAATGTAGGCTGAGTGTGGTGGGTTGCCTTCCAAAATTCAGCTCAGTCCTCTCCAGAGACTATTTTTTGCACAAAACATTCCCTTGATCAGCAAGTCATCTGTCATTTGATATATAGTTTGGTGTTTGGGGAGGTTAATTCTTTTTAATGAATATGGGATCCAGCCCAAACATGCTTTACTGTATTTGTGTCTGCTTCTAAATGGTAATGAATTGAACTCCCTTTCTAGTGAAACTAGTTGTTAGTGACACAGCTACAGTTTAGACTTGGAGAGCTACAGGTACAGTGCTTTGGCCTTCCCATCTGAAAATGTAGTATCCTTGCTTTCTCCTCAAAATTATACCATCATCTCTGCTGCCTCCCTTGCCCTTGTGAATGCTGGGTGCTGCTGTCAGATCAAGTACATGGAGGATGAGGAATGCTCCTTTAAGGACCACACAGAGAACATTTACTTTATTTGACTTCACCACATTTAACAGGGAACCTGTGGCAAAAAAAGGGGGAAAACGTAGTTTCCCAGGCTTCCATTTGCCTGCCTTCACTGCAGGACCTTTTATTTTTTCCTCCTGCAGTCCCCTCATTCCCCAAGTTATCTCCCCCTCACTTCTGCATGCAGACAGAAAAGACCCTGGACTACCAAGGACAGCCTCCCTTCATTTACATTAGCCCCTCCTCTTGTGGTGGGCAGAAAAACTTTGTGTGTGTTATTCCTGTTAATTCAATTCAGGCAGAATCAATCACAGAAATTATCTTTATTTTCTTCATTTCTCAGTGTTTGCCTTTTATGCTTTTCCAGTGTCTTCTTTCCAATAGAAAGGAAGGGGTGAACAAGACCTGTGGAGGTCACACAGGTGATTCCTTTTCCTCCCAGGAGCAGGTTGGTGTTTCTGGCAGTGCTGGCACACAGCTGTCTATGGTGGGGGCTGCCAGCCAGCCTAGCCCAGGACTACTCTGGCTTCCTGACCTGAGGCTCCAGTACTGCAGTTTGAGTTTGCCTTTCTCACCCGGTCTGTGCACATGTGGAGGACAGTCCAGTACCTTCTGCTTTACTGCAGCCTTCTGCAGTGGTGAGCACTGGTGAGCACCATTACTGGCTTTCTCACATTTTAATCTTCTTTTCTGTAGAAGAAGGAGACTCTGGTTCTTTCACTGTGTCCTGACTGGATGTATTTCCAGGCTCTCTAATTCTGATTTTCTTCATGTGGCTGTGTCCACCTAAAGTGCAGAGCACTTAGGGGACAGGACACTCCTTACATGCTGTGTACCTCTCTCAGTGCACTTAATCGTTCCAGTTTTTAAAGTTAGCCCCAAGGCAAACCAAACAAGGCTTGTACCACATGGACCTCTGTTAGACCCTGCCTTGCATTCGCAGCCTTCTTCCTCTTCCTGTCCTAGACCATCAGCTCCTAGTGGAGCTAGGCAGGTGTTCTCTGCTGCAAACACCATCTCAAAGGGTTGGTTGAGCTAAGATTAATAAGTGATCTATTTCTATTAGTGAAACAAGGTAAAGACACCGTTAGTAGAGTTGCCTCTCCAGGGCTGTTGTCTAGTGCCCGTTTGGGAAGTGTGTCGCACTCTGTTCCTGATGAACTGTAGCAGTGACAAGTCTTCTTAACTTCCTTAGGCCCGAGTTCTTCCACTCGTGGGACAGTGTCGGGATCTGTCAAGAAGGATGACTGGAGAGGGCAATGCCTGCAGACCTGCTGTGAAATGCTCAGGTGTCTGGTATGTTTTGCAAGGGGAAACAAATGGTCTGTGGAAACAGAAGGCACTGTGAGACTTGTGGTGATGCTTCAATCACTGCTGCAGGCACAGGCGCCTGTGCACAGTCCTGTGGCTGCAGATTGTATGCAGGTTCTTAGCCCATTGTGAAAAGAAGCTTCTGTTCCTCTTACATAATTTCCAAAGCTGTTAAAACTATAGTGCTTTACTTATTTCTTTTATTATCTTTTAATTTTTTTTCTAATTTCCTGTGGGCTAATAGCTGTGGCCCAGAGGCTGTGATGGATTTAAATCTGGCAGATTATGACGTGTAAACTTGGCAGTTCCTCACCCCTGCAGCTCATGCCCTGAGGTTGAGTGCAGACTGTCAGTGGTTGTTCTGCTAGACTGGGAGTGGAAAGCCTGGCACATGCTCCTCTCTGTTGCATTAGTGGAGGATGTAATAATCTCCTGCAGCAAGGCAAGAGGGACAGCACAGGGCAGTAACCTCCTAAAGCACTGCAACCACTGAGCTACTGCTATCAACACATGCCCAGCTACCAGGGCTCAGCCAATGGGCCATAACTCCCCCGCTGGTCTAGCTCTCAACTCCACCCAGCCAGGATTTTCTTTCCCTAATGTGGCTGCTTTCCTACCTTTTTGTAAGGCAGAAAGCAACAAGGAGATTCCTGAATGGCTGATCAAGGGGCAGCTGAGGCAGGGCTGCACTGTCAGGTTGAGTTGCCAGGGAAGGTGGCAGCGCTAGCTCTGTGGGGTGGATTTTGCTGAGTGTTGTAGCAGGTCACTGGAGCTTTTCAAAGGGAACAGTACAAAGTTCCTGCCTAGGTCAGCTCTGTAAAAGACGGAAAAATGTCATAAGCCTGACATGTGCTTTGGATTGATCTGCTGCTCAGAGGATCCAGCTAAAGATACCCAGGCCTGTGTGCAGGTCTGAGTGAGGCTGTGTGACAAGCAGGCAGAAGGAGGAGCCATGGATGCCTTCTAAGCAAAGCAAGCATGTCCTTCTGAGACTCCTCAGACAAATTGGAACCAAAGGAATTAAATAGACTGTAATTTATTCTGGTAGTTATTTAGGTGCAAGCTTGTACAAACTTTAATTTGAGGTGAAGAGCAGAATCTCTGAGGTTCAAAGTTACCTCTGGGGCTAATATCATCCAGCTTATGTCAAGAAGGGCAGGTGGGACATGTAAATAGGAGGGAGAGTTTGGCACTGAATAACTTGTCCTCTGGATGTGTGCAGGCTTGATGATCCCTTCCTTCGAGCTCAAACCTGCCATGAGGCTCTTTTCCACTTGCCAAGTGAGGAGAAAAAGCTGCAGTTTGGTCTCACCATCTTGATTCCTTGGTACTTTGGCTCCTAGCATGATACTTCTGCCTTTTGTGAGCTGGAGGTGCAGTGCAATAGCTCATCTTCCAGGGAGGGGTCGATTGAGGGTGTTCTGTGTTGGAGTCTTGCTTCTCTCTGCTCTGGGCAGTTCATCCTGGTGTAACATGTCCTGACTACAGGCTGACCAAGTCTGGACGTGGGCCAACCTACATGTCTTGACCCCCAGGCCAAGTGCAGTGTTTTTCTGTGCAGGTGTGTGCATTAGGAGATTGGCAGAGCTGCCTGCCCAGCCGTGTGCTGCTGAGGCACAGGACAAAGGGGACTTGGGCTCCGGCTTCCTCCGTGTGTCTCAGGAGCCCTTCAGGAGGGTTTGTGTTGCTGTGGAGAGCTGGACCAAGGAGGAGTTGCCAATAGGTACAAATGAGCCTTGCAATCAAGCTCAGCTTCTTTCCGTGAGACTTTGATCTCTCCATGGCTTTTGCTCTAGGCCGTTGCTTGCGGTGCTCTGAGCAGGCAGAGCCTGGTCTGGGGAGGCTGCAAAACAGAGCAGGGCTCTGGCAGGGAGATAGCACCTAGAAAGTGAGTTAGTCCCCGTGAATTTTGTGGAGTTCTCAGGATATGAGCTCAAAAGGGGAAGAACTGAGGCAAGTAGTGTGAAGGGGCATCACCTGAGCAGCAATTCCATATCTCCTGCTTCTCTATCACGAGAAAAGTTATTAGAGAAGCAGTTTGGCAGTGATAGCTCATCTTTTCCTGCAAGCCACTGCTCCTTCAAGTGTGGATGCTGCTTGTCCATCACAGGATATTGCTGTGCATCCTTGTTCCTGCTCCTCCTGGTGATTTGATCCACCAACTTCTAAATGCCCCATGAATTTAGAGTTCTTACAATGAGTGCTGTCCTGAGAGCTGTAAATTGTGCTTCATCGTTGTTCTCACAGCTCTTCCTCTGTATAGGCACAGTGCCTTTTGTTCTAGAGACTGCACGTTTCTTTTGGGCTGTGGCTCAAACATTTGAAGTCAAGTGCATACATTTCTGTGGGCGGCTGAGGAATTTGCTATTAGGAACTGAAAGCCTCAAGGGGTTAATCAAATGAGAAAGGGGAGAGAGCATCTGTAAAGTCTGGGTCATTTGAATCTTGCTTGGGTTTTGAGTGGGATGCAGATGCTGTTTTCCCTGTTGGAAGCATGGATCCATCATGTTAGCAGGGCAAATACAAAGTCCTTTGCAGGCTGTGCTGTGGATCCAGCCCACTCACTTCTTGACAAAGGCTTTCCTGCAGTCTTCAAAGTGGTCCCATTTAGTTTGGCAATGATGGGAGCACTGGAAGAGTGTGTGCCAACCTGCCCTTTGCCTGGGAATCATAGAATCCTGTGAAGAAATCTCATTTGCATCTTACAGATTTTCTATACAGCTTTGAAGCCTCTAGGCTTGCATGGAAAGTGGCAGCACAACTGTGGTGAAGGTCCCAGTCCTCTGGTGTGGGCTCTGAGTTGCGGAAGAGAGTGGGAGCCATAGGCTTACCCAAGGGCAGTCACTGTGGTGTGACAGAGCTGGGAGCTGAGTCCTGCTCTCCTGGCATTAGAAGGTATATGGACTTCCAGAAAAGAAAGCTTCCTTCCTTTGCCACCAGTGCTTATAGGAGTGCTTTGAGAGAGGAGTCTGGGACATGACCAGTCTGTGGATTCTTCAATGCTGAGCAGATGGAAGCTTTTATAGAGGAAGCAGAGAGCTCTCACTGGCAATCATTCCCCTTGCATTTTTCCCTGGTACATTGCAGGAGGGGTTAAATACTCAAGGAGGAAATTGACTCTTTTTGGGTGGTCTGGGAAAGAATGAGAGACCAGACTGTTCAGTCTTTAATTTACCTGCTTTGGGGAGGTGACAGCAGTTACAGAACGGAAAACAGGTGGGTGAATACTACTGGAGTCACTCTTCAGTGATGCAGCTGTTTGCCATTGGGGAGGTGTTTTGCAGCAAGGTAGAACTGCAGCAGAAACCTGCTCCTCAAAGGGAAGGTTTAAGGTGACTTTTATTCTAATCCTAGCTGAGCACAAGCTAATGACTCTGGCTTAAAGAAATAATAACCGCCAACCCTTTTATTGCACCTGAGATTCCCGAGTAGGGAAGTCAATGGCCTGGGGAACTGGAGAGCAAAACCTTATGATCACTGCAACTTGAGATCTGGGTCTGAAGTCCTTCCAGTGTTTACCTGTCTTCTTGGGATCTGACTAAATCATGCTTGATCTTTGACACTTCTTGGGGTGTGTTGGATCTGCTTGGCCTGTAGGAGCTGTAACCCTCTGTGCTATACCTATACCTTGGGATTTGGCAATGGACAGGACAGAAGATGGGCAAATTTAGGACAGAGGACTTTTTTTTTCCCCCATTAAAAAAGCCTGTTAGGGTGGGGAAGAGGTGCTTGCACTTGTCATGGATAATTCTCCAGAGCTTTTATTGAAATTTGTAGTCTGGGTGCAGTTCAAAGGTGTCTGCCCTTGACCATAGCCTGCACAGGTGGGATCAAGGAATGCTGCTTGTTCTTCACCTGTTCTGTAAGATTACGAAGTCACAGAGTCCCAGACAAAGGCATTTAGAAACTGCTGTAAGTCTTCCTGGATTTAAAAGTCCACAAAGCTGAGGATTTTGCTTGGAGGCACTTTCCGTTTCTGTAATTACATTATACCTTTCCAGTTGTGCTTGGAGATTTTATTCTCTTCCTGCTATAACCTGTGTAGTGTGCCTATCCTTGCTGATGGTTAACACAAGAAGTTGCTGCATTTACTGGTAACCCGCCTCTTTCTTGTCTCTAAAACTGTGCCTCTGGGTCTCCCAGGTGAGCAGCCTCTGGCCCGGTCTGGGGAAGAGCTGTGTGGCTGTAGATACCCACTGCAACCTGCTTTGGCTTGCACATCAGTCCTTGGGAAATTGACAGTGCCATGTGCATGATACGCTGATACATTCTAAACTGCCTTCCCTGATACTTCAATTTCCTTCTTTTTTCCCCATGGCCTTTGCTGCAGAGACTTTGAGCTCTCTGCCTGCTTTCCTCTGTGTTTCCTACAGATTCGTTTCAGATGTTCCCCGTCTCCCTTTTGCTGAAGCCCTCTCCAAACCCTGCCTGAAGAATTGCTCAGATCCTTCTCTGCTTCCTGCCTCAGGTGTTCTGCGATGCCTTCTCCCCCAGGCTGTAGGGTACCACATCTCCTCTCCCATCCCGGCAGTAACTCACAGAGGTCAGTAGGTTCTTCTATCTTTGCTCTCCCAAGAGCAGCCCTGTTGTGAATCCACCTGCTGTGCTGCACTTGATCAGCCAGTTCTGTGCAACAGGCTGCTGGCTGTAATAAACATGCTGCTCTGCCCAGCTCTCCCTCCCTTCGAGAAACAGGAGGGGAATGTAGGGCTGGCTTCTGTGACTCAGAGTGCAGAGCTGTGTGTGCTGAGGAGGTGATGATAGGACTGGGGGGACACTGACCTGACAGGGCAGTCTGTATGCTCATTTGGAGATGGGCAGGCTTGGAAGAATGGAGGCACCTCTGACACTGAAAGACTCTGTTGTCCTGGATCACAAGTATTGCAGGTATTAAGCTGCAACAAAGCCCACTTTCAGCTAGTGCTGAAATGTGATTTCAGTACTCAGAAGAGATAGATGACTAAGCAGAAACTGGCTGTTGTTTTGATTCAGCTAGGAGGTCTTCTGGGTTTGTTTAGCTTTTGCATTTTTTTTTTCTCCTTTGTTGCAGCTGAGCTTCCAGAAATGCTGATCTGCAAGTGTACTTTGATGTTCAGACCCATTCTAGCACTTCCTGAACAGGAAGGTTCCCTGTCAATAGAAACTGCTTAAATGTGCAAGGAAGCCCTTGATTAAAGAACCCTCAATGACTGATTGCTCCTTCTTGGCCAGTTTGTGTCAGCCCAGCTTGCAATGGAGAGAACTCTCTAACTGCATGTTGAGAAGGAAGCCCACAGGAAATCCCAGCAACTGGTAAATCCTGGTTTCTCAAGCCTCTGGTTTGAGTGGTACAAATTGTTAGAGACCCACAGCTGCTGCTGGTCCATGAATCAGCTCAACTTTAGATCTGAATGGAAATTCACGTCCTCGCAAGTCATTTTGTGTTCATGTTAGCAGTCAGGTAAAAAGCATCTGTTTAATTTCTCCATCCAAAAACCCCAGTACTGTTCACAGAGCAAACCATACCACAGAGTTATGAGACAGAAGTTTGATTCTGCTGAGTGCTTTATCTTTTCCTGTTGAGAGCTGCTGGTAGAAGTACAGTTGGGTACCTCTGCCTCCTTATTAAAAGAGCCTGATTGATTCAGTACTGGGTGCTGAGAATTACCTTTCTCCACTTTTGATGCCATAGTGGGTGTTGCCAGTCTCACACTCCTCATCAGTGTGACTCTGAACTTAGCATTGTCTGCAAACAGCATTGCCTAAGCAGCAGCGCTTTCATTTGCTCAGAACTTTGGCAAAATTGGCTGGTTTGTTTGGCATTTTGCATGCTGAGTTTCAGGTGGGACCTACTGGGGGTTACTTGTTTCAGAGAGCATACTTTGAAAGAGAGACGGATCTAATTACAAAATGTGCCCTTCTTCTCACTAACAGTGGCTGTACCTGACAGAAGGGCTTGTCCCAGCTCCAGGGCCAGATATCTGCTGTGGAAGACTGTCCACATTGCTCTGTGTGTTGGCAGGATGTGTGTGATGAAGTTATTGGTTCAGTGAGGCATTGGTTTTGCTTTGTAATCCCTCAGATATAAAAATCCTTAAACTCACTAGACTTGCAAAGTCAAAACTCACAGAAATACCAGCGTTAGGTCTGCTTGGGAGCTTGTTGTATAGTTCTTTGGGCATGAAGACAGGTGATGTGACATGGAACTCTGACTTGAGCAGCTATCCTGTGCAACAAATCTAACCTGAGACTGCAGCAAATACGAGTAATAAAGGGCATTTCTGGCTGCATTATCCATATCTCTGTTGCAGAAACTGGGTAGTGGGTAGCAAACCAGGCATCTGCTGCAGGAGAAGCTTGTACATCTGCGTGGCAGAGATGTTTGATCTGTACTGGAGTCAAGAGGGCCCAGACTGAGAAACGTCCATTGGTAAATGATTCTTGCAGGCAGTGGGGGAACCCAGTATAGTGACCTACAAGTTCAGTGGCCTTGAAGAAAGGATGGAACTCTAGCACCTGCATTTCCCTCACTGGGTACCTTGGATCTAAGTAGATCTATTCCTTGGGTCACTTATTGTCAGTAGCTCAAACTAGATGTGGGCAGGGGAGCGATAAAGCAGCAAGGGTCGGTGCTTCATTTGTGGGCCCTGCCAGTAGGGCTCAGAATGCATCTGCCTTTTGAATGTGTTTGATACTCCAGAGGTCTAGTTCAACCTGCTGCGATCACCTGATCTTGTACCCTGCCATTGCCCGGATGGTTCTTTGTTGTTTGGTTTGCCTGTGCGTTTCCAACAAAGGTAAGGAACAGAACTTTATATAAACGTGAGTTTTGAGAAGTTTTGGCCACTAGGCCAAGAGCTGTTTATGTTATTTGCACAGTGTGATTTCTGGTGCAGTCTGTTTTTCATGGTTCTATTGCAGTTACTCACATCAGAGACCCATAGACCATTTTGTTTTGACTGTGCTGGTACTGCCAACCTAAGCAGGCAGAGATGCTCTGGCTCTTGGGGCTGACCCTTTGAGGGGGCAGGGGTGGCCTGTCAGGCTGGTTTTGCCCTGGAAGAGGAGCCTGTTTTTTGCTGTGCTGTTGATGTTGGGAGAGTGTTTTGCGCAGTGAGGCTCTGAGCCGCAGCTGGCGCCTGTATCAAGCTGCTGGTGTGTTGTGCAGTTGACCGCTGCCTGGATTTAATCTCTAACCTTAGATTGTTCTTGAAAGCATGTTCTAGGGATTTCATTCCCACCCACACTGCTCCTGTGACCCCTTCCATTTCCTGGGTATCTAAGTACAGAACAGAAAAGATTCATTAACCTGGTAAGTAACCTCTTTTTATGAGGGAAGTGATTTTCCGTCACGCTCTGTTAGATCCTATTGATTTCTGTTTTTCCCCTCGTTGGCCTCTTTTGCCATATATTCTCCTCTTTGTCATGCTTCAGTAGGAAGGTGATACGTGATATGCTGGTTTGGTTTTTTTTTTGCTGTTTCCTGGGCAAAGAGCTGGGATCTCCTAAGGCCATCACTCAAGTGCCCATGTCTCTGGCTTTTCTTGGAAAGCTTTGTTGTCAAGGCAAACTGCTGGTTGGTAATAGGATGTTGACATGAGGAGTAAAACCTCCTGGCTGCCCTCTTTTGTTTTGATGTTGAAAAGAGCATCTTTTGCTCTCTTTGCCCATTGTACAATCCCTCATCTCCTGGCAGAGGTGTGATGCATTTGCCATGGGGTTTGCAAGCATGCATGAAATGGAGACCCTCAAACCATCATGTATGCCTGCTCTTTCTGTCCTCCTGGGTCATGACAGAGGCTGGATTCCCATGCTTTTGTGGTGAAATGGAAGGAGCTGCCAAGTTTGGGCTTATCCCAGAGGCTTGTTGTTACAGGGGTAGATTGTGGCAAGTGTGCGGGGAAGAGGCATCTCCTTGGATCTGAGTGGGAGGGCATGGGGGTGTCCCCTGTTTCAGAAGGAATAGGACATTCAGTGCAAAACTCCGCACAGGGAATGGGGAAAGTGTTTGCTTCCCAACCAGTTCCCCTCCTACTGTGCACGTTTGTGTATTCCTCCCTCTGGACAGCCATCTTTGTGCTATTGCAGCTATTTAAAGATAAACTATTACAAATATTACAATGCTAACTGCATGCACTCTCAGCAAGATACCTTGGTTTTGAGAAGGCTGTTGTTACTGTTTTCTGATGTACTTGAATTTTAGATGGAGCCTTTCTGTGATTCAAGGCAGATATTTCAGTAGTTGGAGAAATAGTTTTCTTTCCAAAAGTACACTTTTGTCTTTCGTGTTAATTTCTCAACTTCTGTGGTTCTTGCTAAATTCCTCTTCTTTATATATAAATGTTCTATGCTGATCCTTCATTGACTCTTTGGTGCCAGGCTGTTGAAAGCCTTGCTTTCATGGTTCACTACATTATGTGGGGAAAGAGGAAAAGGGCAATTGGAAGTTTTTGTAGGGAAAGGGAGTGCATACTTCAGTGAGTTGAATACACTAGAAATCTGCTGAAGACCTTACTGGGTCATAGTCTTTGCTTTTAGTTGTAAGCAGTTGTGAGGGAAAAACCCAACAAACTAAAATGTCTTAAAATGCCTTCAATCAAGCATTTAGATTCGTCTTCCTCTTACTGCTGTCAATGCTTTGAACTTTGAGTCTGTGGTGGGCTGGTTTTTTTTTGGTTTTTTGTTGTTGGTTTTTTTTTTTTTTAAGTTTCTACATGTCCTTCATTAACCCCAAAGACTCCTAACATACCTTGAAAGGGGCATTGTAATCTATACATGTTAATGCAAGTTGGAAGCAGGAAGTTTCATAGCAAAGGGAAGGCTGGTAATGTTGCTGTCAGCAGAGGGTGGCATCATCAAAGGAACAACTGGATGTGGGGCTGGCTAGGGAGGCTTGGGACTCTTTAAAACATGCTTTGGAATGGTGTTTTCTTTCTGGTGAATACAGGACTGGAGCTTGGTGACCTCTTCCTGCAGGACTGTTTTCAGAATGCACGAGTGTCCTTTCAGTTGATGTGAAGGCTCAAAGGATTGTGTTCAGGGGTGTACAGGTCTTCCTTCCCGTGAGAGGAGTGGACCTCTGCTCTGCTCTGTGGTGCTGCTGTGTGATGCCAGCAGCCTCTGCTTCCTCAAGGCCTGGTCTGAGGATGCCATTGTCTTCTGAAGAGGGAATATCTACAATGAGCCATGTCCTGAATGGACTGGAAGTGAGGGATGGGGTTGTGCCTCTCCTCCTTTTGCTGGTGTGGAGGCAGAGAGGGAGACGGATACACCAGAAGCTCTGTGCATCCTGGGGCTTTTGTTACTCATTGTCAAAAACTGCAGCAAACTCTGTTACGTTGTCACAAGCCAAGGTCCTGGCCTTGTCTCCATCCCCCTGCCTTGCCCTGAATTTTGCTAACATGCATGAATACAGAGTCCTGAAATTCAGGTTCATGGTTCCAAAGTTCATGGTCTTGAGAATAAACAAAAAACTATTGTGGTGGCTGAGAGCTGCATACCCCATTAACCCAGAATCATGAATATTTATCGTGCTGGATTACAAAAGAACATAGAGACTATATTGTATTTCCTATAACTTTATTTCCATGGCATCTTTTCTTGGTGGGTTACTTTAATGTAAGCTTTGCTTATTTAGTTGCACACTTTAAGCCGATTAACTTTTTACTAATAAAATATGTGTTGCCTCCCTTTGTCCCAGCTACCGTTTGTTTGTACCTACACTCCTGTGACAAAGAGTCCCAGAGAACTGTTTTAAGCTCTGGATAAATCCCACTGCTGGAGGCTTTGGCCCAGCTGAATGTGTCTGAGCTGATTTCAGCCTTGCATTTTCCCTTTCCCTCTCTTGCTGCCTGAAAGTTGGACCCTCAAAGCAAAGTCTTTGCCTTGAACAGCTTTCCACTCTTGAAACCATTAGTGATGCTCTGGGGCTAGCAGAAATTGTTCAGCCTGTTATTGCTCCCTGAGCTGGGCTAGTATAGAACTATAAGTGGTGGGAATTGGGATTTTCCAACCATGAAGACTGGTCTGTGGCTCTGCATCTTCAGAAGTTTCCCAGCTGGTAACCACATTATTCTTTCCTGCTTACAAAATTTGCCCTGTCATTCGATGTCCAACCTACTGCATGTTTTACAGTAACTTCTAAGAGAAGTATCATCCCAGAGAGATGATTACATCCTGCCATTTTGTTAAAGATCCTCTATAAAAACTATGCTTTTTCACCAACGGCAATTCAGACCAGAATTTTAAAGTTAGTTGGGAGCCAAAAGGCATGGATAAGCACTTGGAAAATACCTTCTAAAGGCCTTTTATAAATCTGTTCTTTTATATCTGGAGCTTTGCTAAAGCTAAAATGATCCCTTAGAAATGTACTTTTAATACCTAAGAATGACTGATCTGCCTCAAAACAAACTCAGTAACCTGTTTTCATTGTGGCAGCAGTAAATGCCAAAGGAGTGTAGAAAAGCAGGGTAAAACAGAGTGGTACATCCAGAAAGTCTCCCTGACTGCAGTAGACTCCACAATCCCCTGCCCAGAGATGGTTCATTGTGTTTAATGGTATTGGATAGCTTTGTCTTCTATCTGCCTTCTTTTTGAACCTGTATAAGCTTTAAGCATCCATAGCCTGCTGGAATGAGGAGTGCCAGAGCTGAACTGCAGCACCCCTGTGCTCTTTTCTTACTCATCTGTGAGTCAGAGCATCTGGTGTCTCAGAGGTTTAGTGTTGTCTACCTATTTCCATTCTTGTTTCTTTTTACCCCAAAGCTTCCCACATGTTGGCTCTTGTCTTGGGGAGATTCAGAGGAAATCAGCTGTTTTTAATAGCAGAAAATGCTCATCCTTTGCTATTGAAGGAAAATCCTTTATTTAAGAACTCTGAGATCACACTGACAGTGGAAAAGGAGGGGAAACACTGAGGGCAGTAGCAGGCAGCCATGCTCCGCACCATGTGGATACTGCTTAGTGCTCCTCTGCAGCACTCTGTAGCAGATCATATGAGCTTGTAACTAGCTTTCAGCTGGTTTGGGATTCTCCTTAGGAGCTAGGGGGTGACCCAGGAAGAGCAGTTTTACAGAGCAATGGATAGGGGCACTTCTTAGCTTGTGAAAGTTCACAACCTGTCCTCATCCTGTTGGCACCTGGAAAACATGAAGTGCCAGTGCAAGTCCTTTGGGTAGCTCATACTCAGTATTCCCTGCTGATGGCAGAAGCATGTGTATTTAGTGTAGTGCATTGGCTTCCCTCTTCAGGGGAGTATTTTGGGGTTTATTTATTGTTTCAGATTTGTGAAGTTCCTTGGATGTTCTTCCCCAGACTTTCCCAATGGCTGCTTGTCTTCTGTATAGGACTAGTGGAGCAGATGAGGTTTCATATGAGTCATGACAGATTTTCAGCATCAGGAGTGTGGGTGTAAAAGGGTGTATTAGCAACAAGCCCAGAGAAATGCACTGATATGTTCCCCCTTGCTCTCTGACCCATTGTACCACACTTGTAACCTTTCCTGTGCAGTCTGACCTGGTGAGGAAGCAAAGCCAGGCTTAGCGTGCGAAGCCATCACCAGCCATGGAAATAATGGTTGCCCATCCAATGACACCCAGTTCCTGTGTGACAGTTGCACCGTGTCCTGCAGCAGGGCTGCCTTTGATGCTAAAGAACACTATGAACTGTGCTTATCCTGCCTAACCAGCGCATTAGTTGCTCTGTTTGAGGAATATGGTATGTTGGAAACTGAATTGTTTTTTGAGCTACCTTAAATATTACTTTTATCAACATCCTCAGACTGCTAGATCCTGGTACTGCCCCTTTTTACCAGTGGATTTGCCTGCTTTCAGCTCTTCAGTGTCTTATGGTGAGGGAGTTCTCTGTCCTCTTTTGCACCTAGGTCCATGAAGAGTGGATAAAGGTTTGCTCCCCACTATACTGCAGGTCTGTGCAAAATCTGGAGGAGAATCAGAAGAGCACAGTTTGAAAACCTCCATGTTTGGCCATGCTGCTTTTTGGTGGTTTTTAATCTTGTGTACCATGCAGGGGAACACTGGCATTTGATGGGTGTTGATGTGGCTACAGAGGGGTGACTGACAGGAGGGGGAGCAGATCTGCTGCTGCTAGGCTGTTACATCTATTCAGCGATGAGAATGGATGTAACAGCCTAGCAGCAGCTGATCTGGAAATAGATGGGAATGTTTTTTGATGGGGGCAGCCTTTCTGGAAAGTGCCTGCATTTTGCTTTCCACTGATCCAGAGCTGGCTCTGAGAGGGTGAGCCAGAGGCAAATCTCCCTCCTCACCCTTTGTGCTACTAGTGGGAGGGAAAGGGGTTTGCTACTGCTCCCTCAGGCTCTCCTGCTGAGCTAATCCCCTGTCCATGGCATCTTCTGGAGGAGCAGGAGGGATTGAAAACCAGCAGCCATTGGAGCAATCACCTGAGCACCACCACTTCTTTCTAACCCAGGACGAGTGTCCTGCAGCTAATGAGCCATTTTCTATTTTGATGCCTTCCTTTTTTTTTCCAGCAGGGCTGGTGACCCTGCCTGCTGTTGATTATTAGAGTTGCTCATGCTAAGGCCTGGTTTAAAGCTGTGGGAAAGGAACTAGATTCTATTTTGCAGTTCTTTGGGTTGGAGTTTTCCCTGACTAGTCTGCCTGTGGCTGGGAAGTGTTTTTAGATCCTGAGCCAAAAAAGGGCTTCCTTGTCTCAGAGCAAGGCTAACATGGAGACCGTGCTGGCACTGCTAAATCCTGGCAACTGCCTCAAAGCAGCTCTGGTCGCTCTCGCCTTTGCTCCCTGCTTTTGTCAAACTGCAATCTCCCACTTCAAAGACGGGCACACTCCTGACACAAGACTGTTTGCTATGTGAGGGCACAAACAACTTGTCAGGGGAAGAACTTGTCTGTGTAATGATACTTTATTAAAGCTGAGAAATGTAAGAATTGAAGTTTGCTTTTCTATCTTCAACTCTACCCTGCTTATGTGTTGTGACAGTCACTAATTATGCAATTGCATGACACTGCTTCAGGAATAGATCCAGCAGTGGGATGGAGGGGACTGATTCAGACAGAGATCCCTTCTCTTCTCTTGTAGAACCAGGGAGGTACACGCAGAGCAAGGATGAAAAAAGATCCTTGCTAGCTTTGTGCTTTACTGTGTATTTGGCATAAGAGCATATGGATCATTTGCAAAAGTGCCAAGTACTTGCTGTCACAAAGTGGGGAGCAGAGCTTTGACACAGACTAGGCTAGTGCACAGGGTGCAGTTGAGGTGTTTCAGGGGGGATGGCCAGCAGAAATGCTTATGATTTATATTTATATATCTATATAGTTGAATATTTGTAATGTAATCTTATGAATGTTTGTGAAGGCCTGGGATGAGTATCTCTGACTGCTATTTGTATTCAGAACAAAGCTGGAAAGGGAGGGATGAGCATACTGAAGTAGAAGTCTACCCGCTGCCTATGGGTCCAACAACTGCTCTCTGACCCAGCCATGGCCACTGATGTTGCAGTCATGGCCACTTTATTCTGATTTAAAGCTGGGCTGCTGCTGAGGAAGACAGTCTTCCCTCTCATCCTCCTTCTCCCAGTATCAGTGAGCTGTGGGAACTGAACACAAAGAGGGACTGATCCGGTTTTTACTCAGAACCAAGTGGTTTTTTACTTTCCAGTCCTCTGAATGCTTGTGGTAGCACACGAAAGGCCATAGGAACAAGTGATTGGACAGGAAGGAGGGATGTAAAGAGATAAACCCAGCTGCCTCTGGGAGTGCAAACGAACAATTCTGCAAGCTGCATACCGTCTACCGTTGATGGTATTTCTGTTGTGCATGTGCTTGTCTCATCCTGCTCTCTTGTCTGGACAGTCATGGCTGTAGTAAACCTTCCCTGAGAGACCCTCCAGTTTCCATGAAGTTGTAGGAGGTTTCATGTATTGACAATCAAATGTGACTGGAACGCACTAAAGATGAGTTAGCAGTTAATGGCGGTGTGGAAGGTGGATGATATTTGCATATGCATGAAGCACAGGCCTTGTTGAATGTCATCTTCTGCTGGATGCCTGGAGGAGCAGAGCTCAGACTGGTGTCTCTGGCCTTCCCTGGGAGGTAGAGGATTAACGATGCCTCCTTCAAACTGCTGAGCACTATATTTTTATGCTGGCTGTTCACATCTGCTGTGGTGTGATACAGTGCTAAATGCCATGAAGGGCCTTTAAATGGCAAACAGCTTCCACCTGAGATCCTCCTGATTCCAGAGCCTTTGGTTCCGGTCTGGACCTGCAATCTACTAGCAATTATATTTCATATGAATTCCACCATCTTGCCTTTGGAGATGGCAGTGTGTTGATTTTAATTCTATTCCGAATCTCCAGTGTACTGATTTCTGTTCATGTTCTGCAGTGACATCTTCAAAATGAAGAAGATTGTGATGGAGAGCCTGGATATGTTCCTAGCACTTTCTGATGCCAGTCTTCCATTACTGTAGCCTCACATGTGCTCCAGGCTTCCTGCAGAGTTTAGGGCATGAAAAAACTCCTGTAATTTGGACCCATGGGAAGAGGCTGAACTGGAGAGGACCCTGCACTAATGGTGGAGGAAGCAGAGGTGGCTGCTGTTAATATGCGGAATTGCACAGCATTTTCATTCATTCCAGCTGTTTAATGGGATTACACAAGGAGTGGCTTCTGCCTGCAGACATTTAGTGCCTATGGAAATCTGCAGCTGTCTGAGTCGGTTATGTGCAAATCCCACGTCTCCCCTTTATGCATAGGAATTTCTGAATGACGAAAACCATGTGAATCAATTGCATGAGTAATTTTTCATGTGCTTCACCCAATATCAGATTTGAGGGATATTTTCTGTTAACTGTATCTATGGTCCCCAACAACTTCCCCTAAGAGGGAGGAGATGCTGCAGGGTGGCCACTAGATGTAGGATAGCTTTGGTGAGCGTGGATCCCCTTACCTTGAGCAATAGGAGACAGCCCCCTGTGCAAGGCAGCATGGAGCTGGATGCTCTCATATTCTACTTGGTCTGACTCCCCCTTCTGTCTCATGAAGTGGCAAGGAGTAGGCACCCTTCATCCTCAGGAAAGGGAGGGGAACTCCAGCACCTTGGTGCTGGCTAGCAGTGGATGGTCTGTCTAATAGTGGAGCACTGAGGTCAAGATCTGGGACATCCAACTCTATCCTGGATTCTGTGACCATAAAATAATTACTTCACTTCTTCAGGGCAGGCTGAGAAACATGTCTTTGGATGGCTCTTTGAGGCACCTGTTTGGTACCTGCTCCAGTAAGCTCTGTCTGAAGAGACAATATGGACTTTACTGTGCAAGGCCAGTTCCCGTAGGCACAGGCTCTGCACTGCACTTCCCTGGGGTGCAAGTACAACATGCCATTGTTAACAAGGAAATAGTGGCATCCGTGTACTTTCTCCTTTGAATTTTTAAAACCTTCTTATAGCCTCCCCTCTGTTTCCAAATAGAGATATTTATTGCATGCTTCCCTGTCTGGATCTACCTCTTGGAGAGCAGTAACCCTGAGTGAAGGCCTTACTGACAGTCCTCCCATCTACACATCTACAGGCCATTAGTTTGGATGCAGTCTAGCTATAATATGGCAAGTGACCTCTTGGCAGGCTGGAATAGAGAAGAAAGCCACTGTGCATTTATTAGAAGTGAAATGTTAGCTTCTAGCATCACAGCAAAATGTGGAAACATGAAATTATAGCTTATATGGAGCCACAGAGCTTCATTTATGCTCTGAGCAATTCCAACAGTTACAGCCTGGTGCCTGACAGAAATGTCTGGATAAGGACTGAGCAAAACGCATGGCTGTCCTGTAAGTAACTTTTTCTGGAACATGGAGCAGGAAGTGGTTACACTGATAGAGGGTAATGAAACACTGGAACAGGTTGCCCAGAGAGGTGGCAGATGCCCCATCCTGGAAAGCACTCAAGGTCACTTGGATGGGGCTCTGAGCAACCAGATCTAGTTGAAAGTGTCCCTGTTTATTGCAGGTACTTAGAACTAGACCTTTAAAGGTTTTTTCCAAGCCAAACCCTTCTATGATTCTATGATTTCTGTGTGTTGAGGTGTTCATCACAGGTCTTTTGCAAAGTCTGCCCACTGTGATCTGTAAAGTGTGTTGCTGCAGTGGCAGGGTCCCAGGAGGAGGCAGTGTTTGGGCTGGTCAGCAACACCTGACTGGGGAAGCCCAGGCAGACCTGGGAACAAAGGAGCTGTTGCTTCAAGATGAAACTTTTCTCTGTGGAAGCCAGACAATCTTCCCATTTATTTGCAAGTGGCATTTGGTCACAGCTTTTTGGCAACATATGGAAGCTGTTTAAATTAGCCGTATGAGCCATGCGTGAAACAGATGCATGTTCTTGAGCAGGCTTTCTTCGTTGATGTTTGAGCGAGTGAAGGGTGCAGCTGGCTCGCTTGGGAAGTGAGAACATGTCCTAACCCAGATGTAGTTAAGTGCTTGAAGTAAAGCAGAACTAGCATGTTAGAGAATGTGTCAATAAAGACCAAGTTCTCATGGGCACCTACTGCATAAATAGTATGAATGGAGGTAATGACACTTAACCTTTCACTGCTTTCTTAGCTGCTCACTGCTGGTGCAGGATCAGTTGTGTCAAAAGAATACAAGGTGCATGCTTCCTTGCTAGTGTCTTTCACTTGTATGCTGGTCTATCAACAACGTAGTTTAAAATTTCCAGGTCTGATCAGAACACAATTCCATACCTTTCTGAGCAACCTTAGTAAACAGAGTGTAATGAGATCTTGTTGAAGAGAACAGAAAACTGTGGCTGCTGTGACTTATGGGTGTGAGTCTTTGCGAGAGCAATTTTGTGTGGGGAGAAATTGCACCCAAAACTGATGCTTCTGTAACTGGAGCTACGACAGCCTCTGAAGGCTGAAGCCTCATGGAGCTCTGTGCACTGGGAGGACTGTGTTGCTACTCAGTCCTAGACACTCACTGTGTGTGTATGGCTGTGACAATAAAAACGCCCTTGAATACTGAGAGCTTTGACTTTATGCATGCCAACTGTGATGGGATAGACCAAGGTGGGAGTCACTGTGAAATCAGCGATTGTTGCTGTAGATGTTTGGGTGGCTGAGTTTAGCTGAAGTGAAACAGTAACACTGAACTACAAGAACAGAGCATTTATGGCAGTGATACTCAGAAAAGGGTGAGGAAGCAATGAGCATTTTGGGACATCAGAAAGAACCATCTGAAGGAAAGCCACAGCAGGATGCAGACCTCTCTGGAGAGGGCAGCACTGTGATTTTGTGTGCTGCATGGGGATGTCTGCACCGTGCAGTATTTATAGAGAGGTATGCTGCTGCCAGATTTGTAGCGCTCGCCATTGCAAAGCAGACCGGAAGAGTGCCTGCGGGGGCAGGCTGGCTCCATCCTCTGCTGCGTGTCCACAGGTGCAAATCCAGAGAGGTATTTGAACAGGCTGCTGGTGAGCCCTATGGGCCACAGAAGGGGATGCAAGAGATCCTGTTTACTCTGTATAAATGATGAGGCAATAATTGGTTTTTTTCAGGTTTCTTGTAGGAGTTTAAAACAGGGAATGACCAGAGGGACGTGTGGTATTTTAGGGCTTCTAGAACCAAGTGTCTCTCTGAAACAAGAATCCTTTCAGCAGCCTGTGCTGTGGGCTGTGTTGTGCTGAGCTACCAGCATGGTACCCATCTGGGGCACCACTGTATCCTGCAGGATTGTCCTCTTCTGGGGAAGGCCCCTCTTTGAATTACGTGAAGCTAGAGGGCAGGTTTTGGTGACCAAGGTGAATTACTTGGTAAATGCCTATTTCTGGGCAAGCTGGTGGTACAGGGAGTTTCCCTGAGGTGCACAGTGTGGTGTGAGTGCGCTTCTCAGACACTGGTGGGCTGAGCCCTTCCCCAGGCTTGTGCACACCAGTAGCCACCTGATGAGCATCAACAGCCCTTGTTTGGAGGGGATTCCCATGGCTGTAGCATCAAAGGCTTCAAATGTAAACCAAATCCATTTTCAAAGTGAACAGGTGAACCAAACAGCTGTTTGTGATGACAAATTGACTGATAGATGAACCTGGGTGATACATCTCTTGTGATGTCTTTTGATCTCTCATTTGTTTGTTTTTGTTCATATGCTTCTTTGGACTGTTTTTGCTCATGGTGAGACTCGCCTGGAAGGATCCTTGTCACAGGTGTTGCTCTAGCAATGTTTTGTGTATTACAGGGGGTGGAGCACTTTATTTTGCAAGGTTATTTTTAATCACTAATATTTGTGGTGAGGCCAGTCCAGCATGGTGACTGGATAGTGACTGGACAGCAAGGAAGGGCTGTGTTCCCTCCCAGGGTGAGTGATTTCCACTCCTCCTGCTCAGGGTGCCACTGTAATTTTTCTTGTGTAGTATCTCCCTCCAGGGAGTGTTTATAAAGTTTGATTTTTTAAAAGAAGAATGAAGAAAGGAGATAAAGTCTGCTGGTCTCTTTTTGTTTTGTGTTTGGTTGTTGGTTTGAGGGGGGGTTTTTTTGTTTGATTTTTCGGAGGGGAAATAAACTCTTTTTTAAATTTTGCCCCTTATACACAACATAAATGCTGTGTTTAAGGCTTCATCACAACTCAGAATGTGCCTGGGACAGTGCTGATGCCAGCGTGGACAGTTGTCTCCAAAACTGGAATTGCCTAGTGCTTTGCTGTGTTATGCTCACCTGTTTCCTCTGCTATCACCTCTTCCTTTTTGTTGATGCTGTGACTTTGCAGCTTGTGAGGGCCCTAGTCCTGTGGGTTGCTGAGCCCTTCATTCCCTGGAGAGAACTGTGGTCCTTGCTGATTTGCAGAGCAGGAATGTGGCATTTGTCTAGTTCCTGAGATCTCATGCAAGGATGACTTTTTTTTTGGCTTTTCGGCTGGGACACCTGTGCCTGGCTTAAGGCACAAACTCTGCTGTAATTTGGGGTGCCTTTGGTTACATCCCATACCCCGACCATGCCGTCAGTGCTGCAGCCACTCTGGCTTCTAATCTCATTCTGATCTCTTCATTGTGGTGTTTTTGGCAACCCAAATTCCCCACCCAAGCCTGAGAATTTAACATCAGCACATTTGCATGACTGATCAGATTTGTTTCGCTTCTGTGACGACATTGTTTCTATGGAAAATTAATGGATTCTCACGTTGTATTTTTAATGGCTGAAACCACCTCCCTGCCCACCCTCCCATCCCCAAGCTTTCAGAGGGAAAGTCTGTAAACAGCTCAAATTAGCTATCCTCCATAAATAGCTCCCATTTCTTTCCTGCCGGCTGTCCATTTCTTTTTTCTCTTCCAACATTGCTGCAACACTCCTCTCCTGGTGTTGGTGGATAAAGAACAATGAGTAAAACGAGCCTATGTTTGCTTTCCTTGTCTGGCCCTTGAATAGATGTGATCTATCATGAACTCCCTCCTTTCATCCAGGACCATGTGGTTTTAAATTGTCAGCCTGCCTTAAAGTTTGCTCCAAGCAGGCCTTCTTTGCTACCTTCTTTTTTTTTGAGGATGCAGCTCAATTCATGGCTCTGTGTCTGTTCATTTTTGCCATGAGCCACTTTCTTCTGTGGCTGGGCAGGTGGCAGTGAATTTTCTGCCTGTTTGGGCTCACCCATTCCCCTGTTGCAGTGCTTGGGGTGAGAACAGTGAGGTTTTGACACCTATGTGTGTCTGGCCACCTGAAGGAAAAACATCCTTCCCCAAATAATGCAATTTGAAATGAAATGTCCTCAGTAAGGGGACAGTGCTTAGCCAGTGAACCATTCCAAATGAAATTACAAGAGTTTTAGTCTTACATTTTCTTCTGTCATCTCTAAGGTTGTTTCTCATCTTAATTTTGAGGAATAAATCTAGGGTAAATCCCATGGTATGGGAATTATCTGAGGAAAAGGTCTGACCTGGATGTCTCCTCCCAAAAGACTGGAACTGGTGGCTATAAGGCTCAGAAAGTCTTGTGGGATAGCTGCTGAGGGACATGCAATATTTTAGGTCAAGGTCTCCTAATTCATGGTACCAAAACCAGTAGTGATGAACAAGTACCTGCATTCCTGAGACAGAAGTTGCTGGCAGCTAGTCTCCATGCCTGTCCTTGAGGTGATGCTGGGATAAGAAGGTGATCCCTGACCACTCTCAGCTTTAAACGGTTGGCTGGTGAAAGTCAGGGCCTGGGGTCCCTACAAGGCAAAGGAGAAGATCCTGTGAAAAGAGCTTGTTCAACTGCTGCACAGCTGGGCTGCACTTGGTTTTCCTTGCACTGGGGTGTGCTTGCTGCTGAAGATTTCTCTTTCAGCCCCACAAGCCCAAGGTGGGGTGCTGTCTCTTGCTGAGAGTGGGTCAAGTTATTAGAGACCTCAGCTGAGCTTTGTTCCTACCTTCTGGTTTTAGGTCCAGGTACCTGCAGTACCAAACCAGCCTGGTACCTCAGCTAGGAGGTCATGTTTGACAGCAGAATAAGCTTTCCATCAGTGCTTTGGTAATTGAGATGCACTGCTACAAACACCTGATCTGTTAGTTACTTAGGACAAAAACATTGTCAGTTTTTTAGGCAAAAATGATTAAGGTATGGAAATGAGGTGGTTGCCTTGAATTTTTACGCTATGGGGAGAAAAGGGGGCAAGAGAGAATCTTCTCAGTGGTGGCAGAGGCTGGGCTGAAGCAATGGACTGTGCAAAGTGTTACTTTTCTGGATGCCATTGTTGCTTGGGGCTTTGGATTATATTAGCATGGAAAAAATGCCTCCAAGGGAAGGGGCACAAATCACAGCTTGGCCAATAAGAAGGGAAAGAGGACTATAAAACACAAAATCAATTTAATACTCAGTGGGTGTTTGCAGCGTGCTCACCCTTCCTTCAAATTGCCAAAGGAAAGATTAATTAAAGTTATATTGAGCAGCAAAAATGATGAAGGGGGTGAGATGGGGCTTGTGTAGTTCAGCTTTCTCCATAATTAATTGACAAAAGCATTCTTGGATTTCATTACCCAGAACCTTGCCATCTCGTGCTCTTAAAGGGCAGCTGAAGCAATGCTGGATTTCGCAGACAGCATTGCTGCCTTGCAGGTTGAGCTAACAAGGGTCACTTCACAGGCACTTGGGGGAGGGGCTTCCTCTGTCAAATTTCTGACATGGGTCTTATCATTTTGGAGCAGACCACAAAATCCTTGTCTCTGGTTATAGTTTTGTTTCCTGGTTCCCACTTCTCGTAAGGTTGAGAGCTGTCTGCACTGTGGGGTGCAGGCATTGGCAGGGGATGGAGGTAGCTGGTTCTTAGGTCTCTTGTCTGTCTGCTGCCTTCATTTAACCAGAATAACTTGAGAGCAGGGTGTGACAAAAACTGTTGGAGCATCATGGTCGTAGTGGAATGGACAGAATCCAGGAAGGACACCTGTGTCCCTCAGGCAGCTGGAGGGGACCAGAGTTGCCTGGTCAGGAAAGCCAAGTGAGTTGCTGAGCTTGGTTTCACTTGCAAGGGAGTGAGGTCTCCAAGTGAATTTATCTGTTTTTGGGGTGGCTTTGAGGANATGTTTCTCTGTCTGTGTTGGGGGGTAGAGATCAACCTACATGTGTTTGTGGGTCCATAGTAGCTTCTCCCTAGCTTCCTGCCTACACAAAAATGTGGCCAAGAGGCACTCTGCAGACTGTGTACAGCTTTCAGGGAGATAAATTCAGAGATGCACAGCCAGATCCCTGTCTCATGTCAGCATTGCCATGGAACTTGCATAGTCACCTAGAGCAAAAAACAGTGTTATGAAGCTCCCACAGCTTAATTTACTTCCTATGGAAACAGGAGGGGTTAAGCCAGCTGCTTGGGTTTTGTACCCCACGTTACAGGGGGGCAGCTTCCTTAAACCTCTAAGGTGCTCTGCAGTACTGGGCAGCAGACATCCCTCCCCCTGCAGCGCTCCCTAATGAAGGTGCAGGTGTTTAACCATTTCAGGGCCCATAGAGGGAGCTGCTTTGCTGCGTGTGGCATGGATTTCCAGCTGCTTGTGGCATGGATTTCCAGCTGCCTGGCATGGCTTTCCAGCTCTGTGTGTTCACATATGCCCTCCTGCACTGCTCATTTTGCCAGGAATGGATTTATAGATTATTGGATTAGCATGACTACCATGTTGAAGTGGAAAAGATGAAGACCTTGAGTGAGGAAGTAACCAGCAGCAGGAGACTTCTGAATTTTAAAATGAAAATACCTTTCTCCTAATCTGATTATGGCAAGCTCTATTGCTCAGTTCCTGGTTAAAATAACATGGTATTCAGTCCAGGGGCAGCAAAGCTGGGCATTGTGTATGCTCACGTGTATGTTTACAGTTTTGAACAAACTCAAGCCCAAAGTATTTCTTCGTTCCTGCATTGTCACCTTCCAGGATAGGAAATCCGTTGAATATGAATCAGGATTTCTGGCCTAACTGGGTCTCCTGCAGATCACTTCCCAAGAGAGGGTGCTTTGGGAGCACTACACATGATAATTTAGGCAGTTTGGGTTTCTGCAGAAGTCTGAATAGGGATTTGGACTCTGATTCCCAGGAGATTTTGATGTTTTTGAAATATTTGTTGCTGTTTAGAAGCAGACCATGTTCATAGACATTCCTACACAAACTGAGAGCAATTTCTGAGAAAAAATGTGCTCTGTGGACAGGGGAATTTCTCACTGAAGATAGAATCACCAGGTCCCTGTTGCCAGGAAACCCCACTGATGCCAGACACCAGCTCTGACTCCAAACACCCTTGCTGGGTAGAGCCGGTTACCTCCAGAGCCTCCATGGCAGCTTATCCCCAAAGCTGGCCAGTGGGAGACTTTTGATCATTCCTACTGAGGAGAAACAAACTGATCTGGATGCAAACGTAATGCCTGAATGTGGCAGTTTTGATGCTTTCTTTTACTAGTTGCTTCTTTCCCATCTTCCTTTGTCTTGAGTGTTTGATGCTCACGATCTGGCCCTATTTCCAAATTGTTGGTCTGGGATTTTTTTTCTCTATCTTCTTTGGCCTTATTTTGAGGCTTTGCTTTTCCTTCTGACACAGTTGTTACTTTGCCCTGAGGAATGTATTGAGTTTTTTCTCTAAGGTATAAATCTTAGCATACTTCAGAATATTGTTCTGCTGGTTCCCCTGCCAGCAGGAGGTTCAGCAACAGACCTGTCTTCCTGCAAGGAAAGAAATATGGAGGTGCCGGGAATGCACTTTGATCTGTTGATTTATTTTCTTATTTTTAGACTGCAAAGTGTTAGCCCTAATGAGAGTGTGGCCAGCCCTGAAAATTAAATCTCCCATCACTCAGACCTGCCAGGTTGGGAAGCATTCAGCAAATGCTCACAAATAACTTGGCATGTTTTTGCCAGTGCGTGAGGAGTTGTACTGCTGTTTGCCAGGAGGTGGGATGTGTTGCTGTGTCCGCATATGCCCAGCACCCCTTGCCAGGTGCTCCTGTTGCTCAGGTGGGAGGGACACTGTTTTTCTCGTGTACTGTTTGGATATGGTACAGTCAGCTGCAGAACAAAAGGAACTAATTGGTGCCCTAGGACCTTTCCATAATGTACATGATGGAGAGCAGAGATGTGGGTGGGGATAGAGACTGTATGTTAGAAATGCACATGTGGTTGATCTCATGGGTGGGTTCAGAGCACACCCTACATTTGCACTGTGAGGCACAGAGGGCATAGCTCATCACTTGGGTGACACAGCTGAGTCTGTCAGGCAGGCTGGATCAGTTGCCTGCCTGTGATGCTCACTGAATTGGAGATGTCAAGGTTAATTGTGCAAGCACTTCTTCCTTGTATGTTTTGTACTGGCACAAGTCATGAGGTACCTCTGCTTGGGAACCCAGCTATTGTCTACATACAGGGGTTGTGACATTAGTGAAAATTGAGTTTGAGTTGTGAGTATTGATGAAACAAATCTGAGGTGCCTACTTGGGTTCACATTGCTCTTTGTTTAACCTGCCCATCACTGTATTGCCCTGTGTGACACCTGCTCAAAAAGAGCAGCAAAACTGTGTTAGAACTCTGCTAGAAGGACTGAAAGGAAATCTGTCAGTGTGAGCTGTGCCAGCTAGCTGCAAATGCAGGCAAGACCCTTGAGCTGGTGACATACACAGCTTGGTGTGACCCCATGGAAAGATGGCCCCTTTGGCTCAAATTGGAAAACAGTCCTCAATCTAGGTTCAGATCCTGTTCACCCATTTGTTAATAAAAGCCTCAGATGGTCACTGTATTTGAGGTGGAATGGGGTGGAGGGAGCTTTCCTGGCAGGCAGGGTTTCCATGTTTCCAAAGTCTCTCTTTCCGTCAATCTCTGTCACAGCTGGTTCTGATCAGTGCTAGAGGGAAAATTGCAGTGGTCTTCCACAGCATGCAAAGGGTGACTGCTTTGCTGATCCCTGCCTTCAGGGTAAACGTACAGCCTGTACTGATGCTGGAATAGGGGCTTCCTGGCAAGAGTTTGTGGCAGGCAAATGGATGAAACATTTGCTCCAGCTTGGTGGCTGAAGATCAGTTCAAACACAGATGCTGGATGATGTTTCTCAAGTATGGAGTTATGTTCTGCCAGCTCAAGTGGCTCATGTTCTTGTAGAAGCTTGTAGCTGATTGTGGTGAGGGTGAAGGATACCCATCCCCAGGAATTTGTCTTGAAGTGTTAGAGATCAGCTTGGTTTTAACAAATTGCAACAGTACATTTTGGTTTGAGATGTGTTTTTAGGAACAATATTATTTAGTTTTCTGTCTGAATACCATAAGCTTCTTTTGGTGATTTATTCTTTTCCTTACTTGTCTTTGTAGGAGAGAAAAACCTCAGAAACTACAAGATTTTTCTTTAAAAGCCTGGATGAAACACACTTTTCATGGGAAATGAAGGTTGTAAACAGTTGTGGACACTTCTGAATTGAGTTCTCATGAGAGATAGCAAAACTATTTTTTCCCCTGAAATAAGATCGTGCTACATAGAACCAGGGGAAGGAGAAAATGCAAGCGGAGAATAGAAGAAAGGTGGCCTTTTGGGGCAAAAAGCAGGTTGGAGGTGATTCGCAGGGAAGAGTGGTGAAGTTTTTAGAGGGAAGATGCTTTGTGCGGTCACATTGCTGGGGACTCCCCAGAACGTTACTGTGGAAAATGAAGACTGGGAAGACATTAAAAGGTTTTGGACCCTGGTTGTGGGGGAAGCACCTGGAAAAACTTTCAAGCCTGTCCTCTGCCCCGAAGGAGGTGTTCTGCTTCCCAGTGCAACCTGCCATACTTTCCTGGTGTCGTGGCACCTCTGTGCTCAGCACACAATTCAGATGTCAGCATGTGGACTGTTTTCCTGTGGGAGAAATATACTGCAAATGCAGACAGCTTGCCAGGCTGCTTTTTTCATTTTGGTGCTGAATTTGATTGTTAAACACAGTCATCCTTTCCCTTTGCCCAGCAGACAAATGCTGTCTGGTTGCATATGCTGGGGGGTGGTGAGGTTCAGCATGCAGGTGGTTGGTGCAGGTTACCAGTCCAGCATAGAAGCAAAGTCTCTCATATTGGCTCCATCAGCCTCAATAAGAGCTGCTCTGTTCTTACTATCCAGAGTGATTAATGCACTTTCTCAAAGAAAAGCTGGCATGCTGTTGCACTGTGTGTTAAGAGTTTGCACCTGGGTGTACACTACAGAGCTCTGCCAAGAGAAACTCTGGTTTCCAAGCTTGTTAGCCTGCTGTTTGGAGATTTAAATTTTTTGTTTGTTTCTTTCTTTTTCTTTTCTTTTTTTTTTTTTTTGGAAATCCTCCCACATTAAATTAAAAAGGAGAACTTACTAAAAGAAATCAGAAGGGATGATTTGAGATGCTTCGTTTGCCAGCAGTCTCTGAACTTGTGACCCTTTAAAATAAAGTACTTGGGCTTTCCTGTGAGACAGCTCCCTCTGGGTGGAGGCAGGCTTTCAGGCTTGCATGTCTTTAGGAAGGGGCCTTTGACAGCACAGGAGAAGTTGCAGTGTAGCATTCGCAGCCGGGACTTCCAGCAAGGAAAATTGTTCAGCTGGTTGGGGACTGTGATAAATCATGGTTGCCCCAGAGCAGGCTGGGACTGCAGAGAGCTGGAAATAAATGCTAGGGAAATTCTGCTTTTGTAGTGGACTATCTTTCAGGATGATGTATGGCTTTGTAACAGAAAGAGATCCCTTTGCTAGAGCTGGGAGAAAACTGCTGCCATCGGGAAGGAAAATGTAACAATTCTGTTGGTATAAATCCATGCTGCAGGTTTGCCCTGAAAGCTGTGTTTTGGCATGGACTATCTTAGCTGAGAAACAGACTGTGTGGGACTAATGGAAAAGAGCCACTGAGAGCCCAGGGTGGTGGCAATTAGTTGGGACAGTAGGTTTGACAGGAGGGTAGGAAATAGTGGTGGCAGGTGGCCAGTATAGTACTGACTTACCAAACATGGCTGGGGATGTAACTGGATGGCATGGGATGCCATTTGCACCTCTGCCTCTTCACTGCCACATTGTTCTGGGCAAGCAATTTCTATGGATGGATAAAATGTCTTCTCTTCAAATTGCAGTCGCAGGAACCTATGTCGCTGCTTTCTTCCACTGCCACTTTCATCCCAATCATCTTGGGATGTTTGGCTGTACTTGTTACCTGGTGGGGATCTGCCTGTGTTTTGGGTGCTTCTCAGTTCTGAGTGATGGCTTGGATTGCCCAGAAGTTGGGGAGAACCTGAGTTCTGTGTTTGTGTAGCAAATGGAGGTTCTACCCCAGTTATAACTGATGTCAGTCTGTGCACTAGCTGCCTGCACTAGCTATATCCTCTTCTGGAACTGGGTGTTTGTAGCACTTTTAAGGACACCCAGCCAAAAAAGCTGAAGACAGCCTCTCTTGAGGCTGCCATGGCCAGGTAAACAGGGGGACAGCTTTATCCCAGGGAAAGGGAGAAGCAGTAGTCGCCCTCTGCTCATGCCAGGGCTCTACTGCTTGTAGCAAGCAGTAGCAAGCAAAGATTTCTTGCCATGCCCAGAACCCAGACCAGTGACACTGTCAAATACTATTGAACTGACTGAGGTGCTGAGATGCAGGATAGAGGAATCAAGTGCTGCATCAGAACCAGCACCATGTTGTGTAAGAGAAAACTCTTGAGTTAACCTTCTTTAATTCAATTGCCACAGATCTGATTGCAAGTTTCTGATATTCAGGCAAAGGTCTGTATTCCATTTGGTCTTGGCAGTAAAAGTGAGATGATTGGTAAAGCACATTGGTTTCTCAGGCCTAACATGCTTTGATCAGTGATATTCCTAGTGTAGCGATGGGATGTTTTTTCCCCTCAAGTAATGTAAAGGTTGTCTTACAAGAGAAGTAAAAAGCAACTTCATCAAATCTGGTCACTGTTGCAGACAGCGCCTTAGCATTGTTCCTTGTCTGTCTGACTGAGTTCTCTTCAACTGTGTCATTAATTAATTGGCTCTGTTTTTTCTTATTTTTCATCAGCCTATACAGGCTTCTTGTATGAGTTTTAAGAGCTCAGTTTATAATCTGTTTGTTATCTCTGAAAAATCTTCTAGGCTTGGTCAACTGCCTCATTGCCTCTGTTTATTTTGTTCAGATTCTCAAAATGGTAACTATACATTGTGCAGCATCAACTCAGCCAGGATACTTTGGGGGTATAACTTTTTCCACTTAAGTGATTTCTAGTCTGTTTCTCTGAGCTGTGAATGTCAAGTGATCAATTTGTTTACCTTATTTTGCCGACTTCTGACTGAAATTCAAAGATTATTACAAAATTTAAAACTCTGCAAACATACATCTAGGGAACTGATCCACAAGGGGACAAATAACTGCTGTTTCTTTAGCGAAGTGGAAATGGTAGGCTGGCTCTTGGGTTGGAATGAGACCAATGCAATGTGTCTGGGTGTATGAGGTCCTGAAGCCTGTATAGCCTTTAGATATACACTGCTGAGCTCGAGTGCTTGCTGCTGTCCTTTGGTCTTAAACACATTGTTAGCCTGGGGATGGTGCAGGTGCAACACCTCAGTAAGGATCTGAGCTGTGACTTGCTAGTTCCTTCCTAGGAAATTGGACCATGCTGGTGGTTGCCTCTTGTAGGCTTTAATGAGGAGTGAACACCATCTGGCTGAGAGTCACACCCATATGAATGAGTGGCACAAGGAATCCCAGATAAACATCTAATTTTGGTGGATCTATGCTGTGACTTAAAGTAAGTGCTGTCACTTGGCCTCTGTTGATGTCCACTGTTTGTACTTTTAGAACTGCAACAGCCAGTTCTGGTCCATGAAGTCATTGCATTTTAGGTGTGATACAAGCCAGATGGGAACTGTACTTTCCTTCCAAAATAAAAACTAAACTAATTGCACTTTGTTTCTCTCCAGCTGCCTTTTGGGGAGATATCGCTTTAGATGAAGATGATCTGAAGTTGTTTCAAATAGACAGAAGTGTTGACTTAACAAAGCACTCAGATGGCAACGCAAGACACACTTCAGGTAAGGGCAGCCCTGGGATGGCAATGCCTCTTTCACCTGGTTTTGTCCTTAGGGAAGGAGCACTTCCATTTCACTCCTGATGCTGTTCCCACAGCCAGGGCGGTGCATGCAGAGCTTAGTTACGGCACTGAGGGTGGAATCCAACTCTGAACTTTGTTAAATAAAATCAAGTCACAATTTGACGTAACCAAATCCTATCTTGTCTGACAGAGATCTTCAGATTTACAGCAGTGGTCTCTTTCTATGAGGAAATACCTTTTTGCCAATTTGGAAGGAAACGTGTTTGAAGTTGGGCCACTCAGCTTGGCAGGAGTTCTGACTCTTATTGTGCTCCTTTTTCTTTCACTGTATGATCATAATGGAATAACACATTTTTTCAACTGTCTACCTAGTAAAATCCACTGCGGTCTTGCATACAGACTGCCCTAGAAGTGATACTATAATCAAAATAGGTTAACAATTGTGTTGATTTTCTGTAAAGCATGTGCTCATTTTGGCCCTCTATGCAACCCTAATGTACGCTCAGTCTCATGCCAGACCAAAGGTGTTTCTTGACTCAGGAGCTCTGACTGGACTCCAGCTCTTACAGTCTCTGAAACACCCTGCAGCTTGTTCAGAGGGCTCCCCACAGTTTTTTCCCTCTACTTCACTTTTTGCTGCAAGACAGAAATTGCTGGAAGTCTGAGCTCTGAGAGGTACCAGAGGAACTGGAGACAAAGCAGATCAGAACAAACTTCTGTTTTTCTTTGCTGTTCTGCCTCTAGGTTAGCAACTAGGGTGAGAGGTTGATTTGGGGCAAAAATCACTGGAATTGTATATTTACCTGACCCCTGTGCAACTCAGCTCATACATCATTTGAAAGCACTGGTGACTGGTTCTCTTTCCTTGTAACTGCCTAGCTTTGGCTTCAGAGCATCTAAACATTGTGTAGGTCTGGTTCTGGGGATGAGTGGTCCAGCTTCCTATTGGGATGAGTGTGAAAGATGACACATCCAACACAGGCATATTTAATTGTCAATGTAACTGAAATTCTGGACAGAGAAGGGCTGTCCAGTTCTTCAGATTATGGGCAGCTCCCTAGAAATGCCATTGTCCTGCATTGCCGTGTCACTTAGCCCATTCATATCATGTTTTTGGCTGTCACACATTCTTTCGTGATAGGTTAGTAGGAGCAGAAGATACATCAGAAAATGAGGACTAAGTGGGACAGGCAGCATTAATCTCTTTCACATCCCTTTGTCAGTTCCTGAAGTTAGAGGAGGACACTACTGGTAAAGCAAAGTCAGAGATATTTGAATGTATCAGTTTTCTCTGGTAACTTTTTTAGTTGTCATGTCTGGCACATTTCTTTCACTTGGCACTGGTGCCAGACCCGTGCCATCTGGAAAATGAACTGGATTTTATAACTCACATTGGTATCATGTAATGCAGGCACTGGTCTCTTACAGCCATGGCTCATGTGGTGTGGTTGGACTAGTCTCTTCCTTGCATGTTTTACTGGGCCATCATACCATGCGTGGCCTTAGGTGAATGGAGATGTCACCTCTCTCACTTGCCCTTGTCCTCATCTCTGGCAGGTTTCATTTGTACCCCTGGGAGTGCAGCTGACAAATGGGCAGCCCCTGTGACTGTGATGCTTTCTGCAGAGCACACATAGAGGGATCTCTATGGTCACCTGCCCTGTGAGGGGCTCTCTGCAGGGGCAGGAAGGGTCGATTCTTCTCTTGTGGGGCTTGCTTGACACTCATGTGAATTGTAAGAGGGTGGTCTACTTCAGCATGGTGGGGATTGGGCTCCATTCTTCCCTGGGAGAAAATCCTACTCCCTGCTTTATTTCCAGTGGGAAGAATGCAACCTCTGTACAGAAACAGCCTAAGACCTTTTATGAATGGAACCCCTTGAATTATAACATTTCAGAGTTTCCTAAAGCTGTTAATCGGATTAGTTGTATAGTGGAGGAAGTACTTAATACGTATATACAGACACACAGGCTCTTCGTATCTGGGAGCTGCAGTTCTAAACATGTTATTAGGCCAGGCATTCTTCTTGCCCAGCGTTGTTCCCTTGTTCCCAGAAAATGCTGTTCAGCTGGGAGGAGAAGTGAAAATTGTGCCATTTGACACCGCTGGGCTGTTTATAGGTGTATACCCTAATAGCTTGTGTGAAGCATCTGCAGCTGTCAGGCTCTGCAGGAAGAATGAGGTTCCCATGTACTTAGGACTGATGGAACACATGGTTCTCTGGATCCAAGCTTGGTGTTTCCAAGCATTTTCTCAGCAAATATTGGTGTTAGTGTTTTGTTCCTAGTATCTGAAAGCAATGGGCCAAATAACATTGTTTCCTTGGTAAAGTCACAGAGCAGGATCATGGTTCCTTCCCTCTGAGGAATGCTGGCTCAGAGCTCTCTGGCAATCCCCTCAAAAACTGCTCATGTGGATTTTAGGGGTGGCTGTCTCCTTGGTACCTTACTTCCGGTATGATGTTCCTCTTCGGCTTTGTCTGGATGTCTCTGTCTAGTATACCCAGATTCGTTTTTGTGAGTGGTGACATTGGGAATTGACATTACACAGGGAATTGCATCACTTGTGTTATGTACTTAAAGCCTTCTGGAGTGCAGGGACTGGACCTGACAGTCCTTATTCATGCGGGCAGTCTCACCTGCTTCAAAGGAGCTTCCTTCCTAAAAATTTATCAGGAAGAGAACAGGTCAACATCTGAAAACTGTGGTAGGTTTTGCAATAGCATCTTGTGTGCAAACACCCTTCTCTGGTGCATTTATATAAGTGGAGGTTTCTTCAGGCCCTGTTGAGGGAAGGGCAGGCACGGTGGTGGTCTATGGCTAGTGAAGCCCATTTAATCCAAGTAGTTGTTAGATGTCTGCACATGGATCTCTGGACTTGGTTAAAGCTCTGAGCTGTGTGAGTTGGTAGAGGGTATTTGCATACAGTGCAGACTAACTGTGAATGAATGGCAGGAAATGTGCTCTTCTAACAGGGCTCAGAGCTACCAACTAGTTAATTTCTTGTCAAAACCCATTCGTGATTTCCCTGAAAGTATTTTCCAGAGTGCTGTCATCCAACCCAATTTTAGATTGTGATAGTTCCATGACTTCTGGGCTCCTTTCCACAGGTCTTTAACCTCAGCTCTCTTTTACCTGAAACCCAGCTTTACTCTCATCAGTGATCTGGCAAAAAAGCTGTTTAAAGTTGAACATTTGACCTTTCTTTGAGTAAGGTTTTTCTAATTTTCTAAATCAGGGGGGTTTTTTCCCTCATTGGCTGTTTTCCTTTGAACCTAAGTCCTAAACTCAGAGACTTGCTTGTGATCTTTTTGTTTGTTGCTTTATATTTTAAGAGATTTTGCAGATGGAACTATGTCCTCCGCATCACCTGCTCATCCTGCTATCACCATCTGTAATACCATATAAAATCTGCCAAACAAGGAATTTCTCCTCTTCCTTAAAAATATTTTGCAGTTAGAAGAAGGGACAAACAATGAAGCATATTGTTAAAATGCAGGTCCTAGCTGCCTCCCTGTGTCTGTTTCTGTGGGATCAAGTTTAGATGTTATGTTTACTATGAAAATCAGGTATTCTCATGCAGTGATGTTGAAATGGATACCCTTAGGATTTGGACCTGTAGAGAGACAATAATGGTTCAAAACATAATGAAATGAATCTGGTACCTGGAGATCTGCTCTTGAGTGTTATCTCAGCAAGACCATGCATCACCAAATCCTAATCACTTTGATGAAAGATTTTTCAAAAAGCTTGCAGTTTTGAAAAGTTTCTCATAGATTTTTTTTAAAGTCTAGTGAAAATATTTACTTTTACAATATAGTTTAGAAAAAATTTAACTGAAAGCTTTGAGGATTCATCTGCTGCAATGGGAAAAAAGAGGATCCACAAGCAGGCTGGGAAATTGCACAGTGTCACCTCTCTTTTGGACCCAAATGAGTCCACTGGTGCGAGATGATTATCTGCTGAAGCATTAACCACAGAGGAGGAAGACCTTATTTCTTGCCATGCCTCTTAGAGGTATGTGCCTGTTTAATACTAACTGGCTTGATTTAAGTTCCTATGGGCATTTTAGGGATTATGAGGACTTTCCTGATACATTACCTCTTCTCCTGATTTTTGTATCATAGAGACAATTTCTAGTCCTGAAAGGCACCTCTGTGAGTAAGAGGGGCAAGTTTGTCTCTCCAGAGTTTGTCAGCAGCACATCAGAAGCCAAGGGAGTCTGGCTGCCCTCACTGATGCCATGCTGTGCTGGGCTTGCTGTTAAGAAGTGGATTCCATATCCCACTGTCGCCAAGAATGCTTTTCAAGAACAGTCAAAACAAGTTTTCTTTACCTCTCATCTTCAAAGGTTTTTAGGCTCATGACTTGAAGGCCTTGATGAGCCTTTCACACTGCCACAAATGACTGGCAGGAGAGATCCACAGAACACCTTTCATAGCTAGAGCAGTGCTTCAGATGACAGTGCAACTGGGAGAGGGATATATTTGAACCCAGGCTTTCTACTGAAATCAGGGGAAACAGAGGCCACTGTGAGGGACTGGAGGCTGTGACAGCAAATTCATGCAAGTAATTCTCTGACAAATGAGGCAGACAGGAGTTCTGTATTAAACCTTGTCTTAATAAGTGCAGGGAGCTGGTTCATTGGCAGCAGCTCTGCTGTTTTTGAGTGTGTTGTGAAAATACAGGCAGATACTCTGCTGCTTCACCACATCTGCATAAGGGCCCATCTGCAACAGGATGCTTTGCTTTTTCTTGTTTTAAGATGCTCATGGTCTCTGTCTCTGGTTGCATTCCTGAGGAAAGGCATTGATTCCCATGAAAGCTGGATTTACTTGCTGGACAAGTCGCTGGAGTGCAGCTCTCCAGCTAAGAGTTGTGCTGTTTAGCCTCAGGGTGGAGAGCGAGACTTCTCCAGCAGAATACTAAAGGCACCAACGGCAGTCACGAGCAGGGTTTCTGCTGTTTCACTTGGTGAGAAGTTCCTCAATGTAGGGGCTGTGGCCAGCAGTAGTGCTGCACATTACATCTGAATCCTCTTGGATGGTACTCATGTGTTTCTAGTGAAATTTAACTTAGTGCAAAATATCCTTCTAGAAGAATGCAAAATCCAGGGATTTAGACTGTGACTAACTGAGATTCCAGGGAAGATCTGATTTATGGATTTGAAAGTAAGACTGTTAAATTCAGCTGACTTGACACATGCTTGCCAAACTCAGCTGGTTTTCCCCTTGCAATTCATATTTGGTGCTGTAAGGTACTGTTACTTGGGTCAGAGTAGAAGGAGTGGACTTCAGCATTGCTGGATTTCACAGAAGCATAAAGTCATAGAATTTAGGGCTGCTTGGAACCCAACCTTTAATTCGTTTAGGCTTAGAGCAAGTCTGTAGGTTGTGCTAACTTAACCTGAGCTGTACTGGTCATAATTGGCCAGGAGCAATGCAAGTATGTACGTGCTGTAACATAACCCACATCTGTGAACTCTCTGCAGGGGTCTGCTCTTGCACTGGGAAATCTTTAGTGAAGGTTACTTCCTCCTATGTGAGTAGAGCATCTTTGTTCCAACAGACCTGTCTGAGGGCTCTGTCCAGCTGTCTGCATACCTCCTTTCAGTTTTCCACAACACGTGACATGCACTCTGGGGATGTCTCTTTGCAATCCAGGCACATTCTTAACAGGAAGAGGAGCCTCAAGAGTGGAAAGGTAGGTGCCTAGAGCCTGGTCTGATGCTGAGGCTCTGTTAGCTGTGCCAAATGGTTTTCCTATGACTAGCCCAAATGTTTACCTATGTGAGTCAATTCAATCAGGGGTTTTACCAGAGCAGACAACCGTGAAATGAATTTCCCACAGTTCTGTAGTTCACTGAGGCAAGGCAGGAGCTCCCCTTTGGAAGAACTGAGTCTTCTAGGGCCAAGAGTGCTCTTGTTCACGTTACTTTTCTGAGTTGCCCCCATCCCAATCACAGAAATCTACATTTCTGTGCAATAAGCCAGTGATCTTCTCTTTGCAGAAAAGCAGATACTGTGCATTTTTTCTCCCAGCCCAAAGTCTTAAAATCTTCTCAGACTTGTCTGATTTTCTCCAGCATAAAGATAACTATCTAGAAATCCCATGCCCTTACCTGATGAATTCCTTCTAATTCTCCCTGTATTTAAGACCCTTCTGCTAGAAAATACTAATCTTTAGGTTTGATATTTTCACATCAAATGGTTTTCTTTATGGATTTCTAAGTGCCAGCTTGAAGTCTTTTCTGGAAATTGTTGAGAGGGATTTTTCTCATTTTAGGGATGCATTTTTTCTAGTTACAGGACTAGAATTTGCCAGTCTAGTGCTTAATGGTAGGAGAGAAGGTGATAAAGTCAAGATGCCAAAGCATGGAATGTGTATATGTGCAGAGGGCAGATCTCCCTTGTAAGACTGGAGAAGAAACCCTGAGTCAGGACATCACGGCTGTCAGGAACAGGGAAGTCAGACTGTTGGCCACATCTGCCTGTTCTCAGTGCCTTCCTGTGCAGTGAGTTGCTGCTTGTGATCTGCCTGAGTAGCAACAAGAAGTGCTAGAGTCTTTACTCCACCTGTCCCACCAACAGATATGCAGGCTCTGACTTTCTTTCAGCTAGGGTCTTTCCAATATGGCACATTGCTTTGAAACCAGTTGGGGCTAGGGGGCTTGCAGTATTCCTTTACACACTTGGCTGTGGTGTTCCAGACTTGTGACGTGCAGAGAAATTAAATCTATCTCCTTTTTCCCCATTGCTTGTGGTAAAGATATTGCAGGGCAGGGTAAAGACAGTCCCAAGCAATAGATGCCGAGTACACCTGAATGGGCGGAGCACAACCTGAATGACACAGCCCTGTTACTTGCTCCACGTTTCCTGTGGACTAAGATGTCCTTTTTCTTCTTGTCTCGGTTCCCAGTGGCAGCTGGTCACATGCACCACAAAGTTTGTTTTGGAAATGCTCTGTTCCCTGAAATCAAGTTTTCTGGATGGTGGCCTTCCACCTGTCTAAATAAGTGGTTTGATTTCTGCTGTGTAGCCAATGTTCAGTCTTACACAGTTTTTTTTTAGTGGTTTTATGAGCTCTGCAATATTGCTCAAATTAATCCATCCAAGCAGTGAAGCTTTCTCCATTGTAACAAAAACCCCCAGCTATTTCAAACTCTGCCACTTGCTCATTCTTAGTGGAAACTTTAGTTGTGCTTATCTTGTGAGTCACAACTCATATCCTTCTTTCAGAAATCATCCAGGAAGGCAAGTAACTCAGTATCACTCTTGTCAAAAATTGTCTGCACTTCAGAAATTAAATAGCATGGATTTTGTTAATGAGCAATTAACATTATTTAAGCACCAAAAAACATCTGCAGAAACTATCCATTGATGCCATGGCTGAAGCTGCTTCCCAACAGTCTGTTTCTATAGTTTCTTCCTATTCAGCGTGGTGCCACCATCAGCTTTGATCATAGCTGCTGCAGTGCTCCTGCACAGATGATGCTGAATCCCTGCTGCTCCCTGCTTCACTTTGCCAGGTTTTGGCTTCCAGCCCCACTACTTTCCCCATCCTCAAAGGTCTCTTGGGCACATCTCAAGCACCTGGAAGTTGGTGCTGCATGAAACTATTAACCCTTTCAGGATCTGGGTTAATCACCATGTAGGAGCATTTATAAAATCTGATTTCTGTTTGCAACTGTCGTGCACTTGATCGCTCTTAATTAAATTTTCTTTTGCTCTTGTCTAGAGCTGGTGTATCACACTTGGAGGCTGTTCCTTTTACTGATGCCAGAAAAGTCTGAATGGTCTTTTGTGTTTAAGTGGAGGTTATTAAATAGCTTTATATTAATTAACTGTGATGGAGGGAACACATGGACAAATGTACTCGAGGAGATCAGTTTATCCATATGGAAATGACATTGAAAGTTAAATCCATTACCCTAATTGTAAAATTTGACAGTGCTTAGCCTATAACTCTGGAATTGACTAAATCATGCATTTGTGCTTCAGAGCTGGGAAAACGCCTAATTTCCTTGAATATTTGCTCAAATGAAAATTTGTATTTGCCTCAGCTGCATAAGCTGTCTCGTCATTTCTGAGTGTTTTAGGTGAATGAATTTGGAGGCAGAAATGGTTAGTGAAAGAGTACAGTCTAATAAGGTCTGAGAGCAGTCATCACAGGATGGTCACTCTGAAAGACTGCCTAGGATGCCTTGACCCTCAGGCTCTCTACTTTCAAGCAGGAATGTTGCTGTGCCCACAAAATAAAAGTAGCTTACATTGGTCAGAAAAATGTCTGGAAGGTCCAAGGAAAAATCAGTTACCAAAATGGCTTGATGGACAATAGCAAACAACAAATAAATTAGAAGTTGTAAACTGCTCGTGGTTGATTCTGAAGAGAAAGGGGTTACATTTGTGGAATAAATGTGTTCACTTTGAGCTGCTTGTTCAGGCCTAATTTGGAGACAAGGCTGATGCTTGTAGCTGCAGTGGACAAAACCCCTTTGCAGCAGCTCCCCTTTTCAAATGGTGAGGACAAAGTATTTATTCAGCTGTCAAGTGGGGAAAGAAAGTAAATTAGTTTTAGCCTGGAACACTGGACTGTGTTTGCTGTTGTAGTTCTGAGGCCAGATGGTGACTTGGACAGCCCTGGGGAATGGGTAACAAGTTTCTCCAGGGCAAAGATCAGAAGCAAAAGGAAATACTCAGATTATCTTGCAGTTCCACTTCCTAGAGAGGAAAAGGGAGTGTGAGATGCACCAGGCTCTGTGTTAGGGAGGGGATTAGCCACTCCCTTTCTTCAGTTGTTGCTGCTGCTGAATCCTGGAGTCAGTTTGTGTTAGAGTGGGTTTGAGACCTGACTCCCCCGGCAGACTGCAGCTGTCCCTGGGAAGGACAGGGCAGCTCTGCCAGCACCCATTGGGGCAGTTCACTCAGTGAGGAAAGTGCCTCTGCCCTTACTCCTCAGCTGCCCCATGGCTCTTGTAATGACAGCAAATGATTCACACATCTGTTTCATCAAGGAGTTGGGGAAGACCATGGGGAAGGAGATGGTCTAAGGGTACCTAACAGTGGCTACATTTGGCTTGTGCTCCCAAGGTGCTTTAAGTCCCACTTCTTCTGCCTCAGTTTCCCTGGTTTGGCAGTTGGTTTTGGGTGCTCTTTAAAAGAGCTGTGCTGGAGTTGGTAGGTAACCGAGTAGATGAGGTGTCTCAGCTATATGTACTTTGGCTGCTCAACTGCCTGTTAAACATGGTTCAGACTCCCAGGGCATAAGAAGGCACCAAAAAGTCTCCAAGAAACTCCAGGACTGTGCGTGTCTGAATGTTTATGCAGAAAGTGAAGTGGAAGAACGGTCTCTCTACTGGCACAAAACACTCTCCATGGAAAGAGTTTTAATTGCATTCAAACATAACTTAGCTTCCAGTGTAAGTGCATTCATTTCGAGTTAATTTTTATCGAGCATAAACAAGGTAGGGGGAAAACAAGAGGATTAGGAAGGCTGAATGGGAGGAGCAGCTTGGCCAGGCTGCTGAGAACCCTGGGCTCTGCCTGGGAGTCACAGCTGGAGCAGGGCAGGGAGCTGCTGCAGGGCACGGAGCTGCTGCAGGGCAGCACAGGGAACATGCATGGACCTGTCCGGAGCAGCCCGGAGTGTACTGAGGCTGAAGAAATTAGACTCTGCAGGTCAGAAGGAAAGGGATGTCAGCCAAGGGAGGCCATGGGGTCAGTGCTGCCTACTAGGACTGCAATGGGTGAACCCAAGCAAGCTCTTACAGCTTCCTTATTGCCTGCAAGTTCACTTGTTTCTCTTTCCTTCCAAAAGAGATACAGGGAGGGAAGGTGATATTGTGAACTGAGAGGAATGTAGTAGTGAGGCAGACACCTGTTAGGAGTAAATCTCAATCCATCAGATTGACAAGAAATCAAGTGCAAGGGGTTGGTGATAGTTGGTATTATGCATTGCACAATTGAGATGCCGGGAGGGGAGAAGTCTTACACCATGTGTGGGGACCTGGCTAAACAACAGAGACATGCACATGGCCAGAATACTCACGTATTCATTTTAGCTTTTAATTTTCACTTGCTTCAGTAAAAGAACTGTACTTGCAGGGCTCTTTCTCACTGGAAGAAATCAGTGGTTGTAGGTTGTACCTACACGGGTTGTAGGTAACTTTTTTCTTTTTTTAATCTCTCATTTATCTGCCTTTTTACCCTAGGGAACAGAAGTGATTGTTACAGCCCACAAGAAAAGACCCCTTTCAGTCTTCTCAGTCTTTCCTTGTATCCAGAGAATGTTGTTCCCCTTAAGCATTAACTCTCAGTTGAAAGGTTGGTAGAGAGGTTGGGTCAGATTGTCTCCTTTCTTGCAATGCCTTCTTTAAAAACAAGATGCATCACAGTATGAAAGTGATACTGCCACTTCCAGAAGAGCAGGGAGTATCCAGGGAAAATACAGGGTGTTTGGGAATGGTGCTGCCTGCATTTCTACTCTGCCTGCAGTAACACTGAATATAGATGGCCAGCAGAAGATCTTGGTCCATTAAGTGCTTTGCAGCTCATGTCTGTGGCAGCCCTGGGTTTGCTTAGCTGTATTCACCTTCCTCCTCTCAGGAACTTCCCTGTGAGGCCAGTGTCCTCCTTCCCTGCACAAGCATTCACAGCTGATGTGGAGATGACACATCTGCCTGTCAAGCCTCTGGACCTTGGGACTCTCCTGAGTTATTGCAGCTAGTCAGCTTACTCTGAATATGAAAAACAGATTCCTGTAGGGAATTTGGGGTTCAGAATTCTTCCTTTCTTTAATTTATTTTTCTTTAAGTAAATTGAGGGAACTTCAGCTATTCCACTGACAGGAAATGCTGAAGGATATATCTCAAATCATTTGCTCAGATCTCCAGGGTACAGGGGTTTATGAAAGGTTTTTGCTACAGACTCTCCACCAGCTCTGGGAAACATCTGTTCTGCATTCTGAATGCATTTTCCCAGCAGAAATTGTTTTAATAAAATCATCACTTTTTCTGTGCTTAGAAAACCCAGTGCAATAAAGTTTTTCCTTTGCTAAACAGTTCTTGACCACTGGTTAATGAAGTTAAAAAACTGCATGTAACATTGTTTGCCTTATCCTGTTTTTCCAGGAGCTTCTCTGATGGTCATATGACAGAACTCACCAGAACTGAAACTCTCAACTGTGACTAGTGTTTAATGTTAACTGCACTATTTGGTTTTGTTGGTGCTTCATTGCAGTCTCTGTTTGAAATCCAGTCTCTAAGCCATGGCATGTGACTACCCTATATATTGAGTGAGACTATGAAAGCAGGGTGTTCTAAGGCATAGGTAGGGGAGATAAAATTGTTAATAATTTTTCAAAAGTATTTTTTTATCACTATGTTGTGACCCAGCTCTTAAATGGCCTTTTCTCCACAGTAAGATATATTAGAAAAAGTCTTTCTGCAGTTCGATTCACTTGAAAGCAAATAATTATGTGCACAGCCAAGTTATTCTCTGCTAAATCAGAAAAATTGGAGTATCTGTCAAAGTCCTCAGTGCTCACAGTGGACTCCTTTGTCCTCAGCAGAGGTGATGAGCTTATGGGTGGTAGCTACCTTCAAAGTTCAGCTGTGGAACCCTTTCCCTGTGTGGACAGCAAACAGGAAAGGAAAAGCAAAACTCCACGAACATGAAGAAATTCTTCCTTGGTCTGGGGAGGAAAAATTGTCCTGACTTGGACCTGTTCTGAAAGTGGTTTTGATTTTAATGGGAACTTTTACAGTTTGAAAAAAAAAGGGAGGTGTTGCGAGCTTCATCCCATCCAATTTCCCATGTAAGAATATTCTGTGTTGTCAGACTGAAATTTTTCAGACAACTACAATCCTATTGTCACTACTTGGGTTTTAGACTAACATTATAGATAGGCATCATTTGAAAATGAAGCTTAACGCAGGATAGACTGATGTTTCTCATTTGCTTTCAGCTGGGTAACTCATCTTGTCTCAGAGTAGCATTTTCAGGTGAAAGCTCAAAGACGGATGATGCTAAAATGTTTTGGAAGTCAGCTGCCTCTCAAGCAGCTTTGAGATCTTAAATGGACCCAGTAGGGGAGTGGTAGGTATTTCTGGGCCAACTACATGCATTCTGATTCACCAGCAGGCTGCTTCACTGCTCTCCCTGGCTTTCCTCTTCTTTTTTCAGGCAAGAACCCCTTCATGGTCCATAAAAAAGTGGAAGAAGCGGAGAAGCTTTAGTTAGCAAGCAATCTGACTGTCCCCTCTTTGGCAATTCAGACTACCTGGGCTTAAAGAAAAAAACCAAACCAGAATGTGCACAGCAATAAATACCTTCAGTCCTAAATTGCATCTTGTAGAAGACACATTTTCAGGTCATATATATTACTACTTCTCCAAGGCCCACGCTCTCTTATTGGAAGTAAGGGTACTGAATGGAGTCTGCCTCCTGCTCTTCCTTCAGGTTGCACATCTTTTGCCTGTGCTAGTGGTGCAAGGGAACTGCAAACAGTATAGTTTTGGTGGCATGCTTCATGCACTCTCTCTCTCTCTTAATATCTTGTCCTTTATTTTGGTTTCAGCTGAACAACTTGGACTTCATTTAACAAAATTGGATTTTCATTCTCCTCTCCTGGGAGAGTGAGAGAAATTGCTTTCTTCCCAACAATGCCCTAGCCTGCTGCTTTCTGCTTCGCTGGACCCTTACTTACCACCTCAGGCTGCTTTCTAGTTCCTGAAAACAATTTAGACACCTGTTCTTCAGCCATGGTTGCAGACATGGTGGATTTATCTCAGATTTGTGGTGCTTTCAAGCTACTGGACATTTCCTTCAGTCAGCCAAGCTCTCTTGGCAGTGCTAGTATCTGAGAAACAAAAACAAGTTGTTGTACAAGTGCACTGTAGGTAGAAGATGAAATATTCCCCAGCCTGGGTAGAGAATCTCTTTTGTGTCTCTGCCAGGTCATGCACAGAAACTAAGTTACCTAGGTAGGGAGTCCAGCAGTGTTCTGCTGTGGTTGCAGCTGTTAAGTAGGACAAATTATTAGGAAGAATTGAATTACAAAAATGTTGAGGTTAAGAGGGTTTAGGAGACCTAGTACAGCTCTCTGCATGGAGACATTACCTAACAAATTCTGTAACATCAACTGATTGTGGGAGAAGCAGACAAAACTCAAACAGGCTGAAAAAGGTGAGTGCTGGTCTAGCACAGCAGCAGGTGGGAAGTACTAAGGATGAAAGTGATCTTGGGGGGCTTATTAACTGCTGGATATCCATGAAAGTCAATGTCATGTCTTTGTGGGGCACCAAGCCTGCTTTTATTGGCTTTCCACAGAGCACGATGTCAAACTGAAAATCTCCCTTCTCCTCTTCAGTGTTTCCAATGATAATGGGCTTCAGTACATACACGGGCATTTCATGCTCTGGAGCAGAAACACTGTAATGTGTTCTGCTTTTGGATGTGACAGAGTAGTTCTATAGAGAGGTACAACTTCAGGAATGTGTTGAGGGGACAACAGGACCTACACATTGCCTGCAACCTATGTGCAGCTGCTTCCAGATACAAGGTGCATTTCTTGGCTTCCTTATTTATTGTTAATGGCATATCAGTTCTTCTGGAATCCTACATTAACCCTCTCTTGGAAGGAATCAGAAGAGGACTAAATGTCTGTCAAGTCGCTTTAATTTTTGGGATCTCTTTAGGCATCATGATGATAGGAAATGTCTAAAAACACAAGTGAATCAGAACAGGATCTTCTAAAATTCTCATGTTTGATTCCAAAACACCCTTGTGGGACACAAGACTGTGGGTGCTCCCTGTCTATATGAGTTAGATTAGAGTTTGAAAATACCCGGTATATCTGCACCCCCATATCTGGCCTTTGTGTAGTGCTCTCCCTTTTCATCGGCTACAATAAGACGAAATATGCAAAGATGTTGTAGATTTCATTAGTCACACTAGTTTATTCAAACCTCTTCTTTGCATAAGAAACCAAGGCCTGCACTGATCTCTGGGAAAGAATGTGCTCAGAGCTTGGAAAAGCCATGTGCTCGAATGGCACTGCGGCACAGCAGAGGTCAGCAGCTCGGGCACAGGAGAGGGGCCCGGCTCTAGGGTTTGGTGCCATCATTTGCAATTCAATCTCAAGCAGCTCCCTCTTAGGAGAACAACTCATTAAATACAGAGTTGTTCTTTTTCCCTAATTCACCATATAATTCACCTCCCAAGTTCAATTAAGAAGCAATCTGTTTGTGACTGGAAGCAAGCTGCATTTACTTAGAAATACAAAATTATCCTTTGCCTCGGCAAAGACTGCATGCCTTAATAATTCTGGTGATGAATGGCTAGTTGGGGTTTCCTTTAAATGGAAAGAGATATTGTGTGAAGAATAGCATACTTTGCAGGGGTGGGGGTGGGAGAAGTCCTGGGATGTAAAACTGAGGAGAGAAACTTTTGTTGAGCTTGGGCTTAAGGAAGTGACGAGGACTGGGCATGAAAGAAAACAAAGGGAAATCTTAGGATGGGACATTGAAGCTGGAAAAGAGTGATAGAGTTCAGAGCAATCCATCTTGTTGAATCAGGCTTGTTCCTGTTCACACATCTAGTGGCTTTTGTCCCGTCAAGCTCTGTTAAACTATGGCACTTCCTTTGTGAGACAAACCCCTGATTTACTGTGTCTCTTGCACCAGGAAGCTCTAACCTATAGCCAGCTGAGAGTCTGGGCATTTTATTCTGAATTGTTTTGTACCTATCTATCTTTCATCATAATTTTCCTGATATTCTTACCAGTTATAGTAGTATAATGTTGGAGATTTGTTACCATCCTGTCAGTCCTTCTCTAAGATGTCAGGGATATACCTTTTCCCCCGTCGTTGCCCTGTTGGATGGGCTGGAGAAGGATTTGCTAGAAACCAGCTCCAGAGCAAAGGAGAGTTTTCCAGCTGGCAAAGCAAGACTGCTTCAGTGACTGGAAGATGTCCAGCTATCTTGAAAGTGAGACATCCCTCTTGGAAGTGTCTACACTGCAGTGCTGTATGACTAACAGGGTATTCTCTTCTGCATGTGCTGGTTTACCATGCTTTTGATGCTTTATCTTGCCACCAAGATTGCAAAAACTTGCTTTTGCAATACCTCTACAGAGATTGTAGCTCTGCCCTCAGTAAATCTCCATGAAATTAGCCTTCCCTAGAAGAGACTTTCTGCCTATTCAGCATACGGAGAAACTAAGGCATGGTATGGTAATGAGTTACAAGGTGTCACTGTAGGCTAGGAACAAATCCAGGAAAAGTGCCTAGCTTTATCAAGTGTTTAGTCCATACTCCCTGCATAGGGAAAGCAGACAGTTTCTGTGGCCAGCAGACCTCCAAATGGCAGTACTGATAGCTGCTGTCCTTTCAACATCAGAGCTCTGCCAGCCAGTGCACCAGATATGAGTCTCTGCTCTTTTTTCCTTTGCAGGAGGCCTGGGAGAAGAGGTGTCAAATGAGAATGCCACTTCAGCTGACCATAGTGACAAAGCAGTTAAAAAGGGTAATGTGGTACCCCACCCAGACCTTTGGGTATCTTTTATTTACTTATTTTACCCCTTGTAAAAACGTATTTTTGTCCTGTTGTGTACATGTGTATGCCTCCTTGCATGGGAGATCAGCCCTGCCTAGGCATTTTATGCTGTTGATGAGCTCTCTGAAAGGGTGGGTTTGCCTTGTATAATGCAGTGGGTTGACTCCAGCCAGAAGCCAAGCACCCAGTCACTATTCCTCTCCTCCAGCAGGAGAGATGAGAAAGCAGGAAAAGCAAGAGTGAAAAAACCCACTGGTTGAGATAAAGTCAGTTTCATTAGTGAATGGAAGAGGAAAAAATAACCACAGTGATATAAAGGCAACTGCTCAGCCCCACCCACAAGCAGCCACTGCTAGAAGGATGTGTCAGGCCCCTCCAGGGAGGAGAATTTAACAAATCTCAGTTGTTAAAGGCAGAAAACTATAGCCGGAGTTAGGAGCAGTCAAGTGCTGCTGCAGGACTGGTGAGGAGAATTTGCCCAACAGGGTGTGTTGCTGGCAAGGAATAGAGGTCTTGGTGGCCCAGAAGTGTAGACCCAGAGTCCCCTGTGCAGAGCTGCTGCTGCACCAGGCACAGGAGGGCACAGGGACGACAACTCTTCACTTGGGTTTGCTATCAGGAGCGGTCTGTGTGCAAATCCACAGAGATGCTGGGCAGGAGCAGCTTGTTAATAGAAGACAAGACTACTTCTATCTTGAGACCCTCTCTCTTCTTCTAGCTGTGGCTCTTGTAATGTCGGTGCCTCTGCTGGTGACTGGTACCAGCAGTACCAGGTGTATGCAAAGAACAGGAGGGCGGTTTGTCCTTTGTGGGGAGAGCCCCCAGCCTCTGAGCATCTGCCTTCCAGGATCCAGCAGCTGGCTTGGGGATGGGGCAGCTTCAGAAATACCAGGGAGGTGCTCAGGAGTAAGAGGAACAAAAGGCAAATTCCCGTCTTTGTCCTGCAGCTCAGGGCAAGGTCTTCAGCAGGAAGGGGTTGACCTGGTGAAGCAGGAGGGAGGGTTTAAAGTTCATTCTTTTCATTCCCCTACACTGCCTGAATTTCCTTCCCATTATATTGATCCCCTCAGCCTTGACAGTAGTAGTTTGCTTGCTGGTGCTTCAGCTGGAGGGATGAATAGGGAAAGAGGCTCTCAGCAGCTCCCCTGGTCACTCGAGCAAGGTCTTAGCAGGACCTGTGCTTTTTAATAACCCGGCAGCCCATGTCCCTGACTTGGAAAGCAAAGCTGTAGCTGGTCTTGCTGATTTACATACAAATTACCATCCTCTTGGGCTTCACAGCAGCCCACTGGGGAGCCACCATCAGCAGTGCTGCTCCTCAAGGTGACAAGGATGTTCACCCTGGTGTGACCCTTTAGGCCAGCACTCTCTGAAGGCATAGCAACCCCTGTACTCCTTCTTTACCCTAGTGCAGCTGATGCATTGGCTGCGCAACACAGGGAGCTTATCTAACAAGTGGTGTGCCTACACAGTCCTTACACAGGCTTGTAAATATCAGCTGGACTGTGGCTGCTTTGAGGATTTGAGCTGCCTGTGGAACAACAATTAGGAGACGAGCAACCAAGAAGCTTTGTGTAAAGAATATTTTCTCTGGTTCAGACTCACACCTCATTAAAATTGCAACTCATGTAGGCATAGCCAGTATCTGAGCAGAGCTGCAGCAGCACAGATGCAGGGCAAGGTACAAGGTCTGCCTAGATGCCTGCATGAATCCTCTGGCAGATTTTAAGGCCAACACCAAACACCACACAGTCAGGGCTCCTCTACCCTTTGTAACAACAAATGAGTTGTGCTCTGCTTTCCCTGTTGTATTTTTGCTCCTTTTCATTAAAATGAAGAGATCCAGCATGGATGGAGATTTGTGCTTCTGTTTTTCCATCCTGAGCATCCCTCCTCCAGCAGACACTGTCCAATCTTTATAGATTTCCAAACCACCCAAGACCTGGTATGTGAAACCAAAGTATTACTTTTCAGCCTTGAGTACTTCAGAGTTAGGAGTCTGTCACCTTCTGCCAAAGCCAACTCGAATGAGCAGTTGTTGCTGTGAAGCTGTTCCTAATAGAACAAACCATTCTCTGCAGATGAGTGGATGGGTAGGGCAAGTTGAGAATATACAGTGGAGTCTAGGGTTATTTGATTCCCACCTCTTGTTCCCTTGTTTAAGTACTGTATCCTCATCTATGAAGTTGCCGTTGCAGAGAATGAGTGGCGAGAGACAGGGAAGGATGTGCTTTTACATCCTAATGGGAGAACAGGTTTGGCATAAGGTATATGGAGGCTCCAAAACAAGAAGGGTCAATTTTCTATAGATTAGCAGTCTCAAAGTCCCCAAAAAATCACTGGCAAATCTGGCTATGACTTCTGGTTTGGTTTAACACCTTGCTTTTTCTTTTTATCTTCTTCTGAAGCTCCAGGGTATTACCTGAGGGCTGCATGTGGAGCTAAAGAGGATTTAAACAGTGTTGCCACTCTGTCTTGCAGACGGCAGGCAGAACACAACGCTTGCAAGGAGCCCGAAGAAGAAGGAATATAAAGATGAATCTGGGATGGATACACACTCCTCTCCCAGAGTGCGCAGGGCAACCACATCCAGGGCTGAGAGGATCTGGCCAGGGGGTGTCATCCCCTATGTGATCGGAGGAAATTTCACTGGTCAGTAGAGAAAACACTGCTTTCTGTTTGCTATGGGGTTGGTGTCTCAAATTGTATGGGAAATCTCTGGAGCAGAGCTCTCCCACAAATGACCCAGGTCCTTGGGAATCTGTCTCCTGAGGATAGGTGGGCATGTCATTGCACAGAGGAGTTGTGCGCTGTGGAAGCCCGAAGCTGACGTATGCAGTGAGATAGTTCTTCTCTTGAAGTCCAAGAACTAATTGAGTGACTGAGTCACTTTTCTTTAAGGGCCAGCACCTGTGAACTGTGCTTACCCCTGTGTTTCCAGAAGAGAATCGTCTCTGCTGTTGGAAGAGCAGGAGCAGAAGTACTCTGGGTTCTTGATGATAACTTTGCCTTAGTTTTGCGGAGCATCTGTAGCACTCATGAGATTCCTGGGTTTGAAAGATGTGTGTGGTCATTACTTCATGTCATGAGAGCAAATTTGGCACATCACTTAGTAGCTGGTGTTCAGATCAGAACACCTGGCAGCTCTGCCAGAATGGCCTGTACCTAGAGAGGTGACATGTTTTATATGCACAAATATTGATATACTTAACCTGTGAAGTTTCCTACCTGTTTAATTAGAGCAGTTAATTCATCAAGCACAAGGAGAGAGAAGATGATACAGGAAGGTAATGCTATAGTTGGAAGTGGGTCCCAGAGTCCCAGAGGTGTCTACAGGCACAAGATTGGCTGTTTGAAAGGTTGACTGTTCCTATACCCAGAAGAAGTCCGTTAGAGATTTTCCTGAAAACCAAGCCTTCACTGTTTGCTTTTCTTGATTTCTTTTCCAGGAACCCAAAGAGCTATCTTTAAGCAAGCAATGAGGCACTGGGAGAAGCACACTTGTGTGACCTTTGTAGAGAGAACTGATGAAGAGAGCTTCATTGTGTTCACATACAGAACATGTGGGTAGGTGATGCAGACACTCCCTGCAGCTCTCTGTTGCAAACAGCCCTTTCAGTGGCAATGGCTTTGTAAGTCTAGCCCAGAAGAGACCAATGGCTACACTGGAGAATCTGTCACAGAGATGCAGCTGGTCACTTTCTCTGAGAATTGCTAGGACAGTTTAGTATTTGCTCAGAAGGTGCTAAGCCTTTATGGATTCTTTTTTCCTGGGATAACACTCAAGTGTACTTATGCATGTTTATAGATACACACTTTTTCTTTATGTTTCTTTATACATACATGTAATGTGCATATAGTGCATGGAATTGCTGGCCTGTCCCAAACCCTGCCAGATACCATCCTCTGTTCCTGTGTTTCAGAGTTCCTCAAGTCACTGATGTTCTGCATGTGTTTGTGGGTTTTCTTTTCCAGGTGTTGCTCCTACGTGGGTCGCCGAGGAGGGGGCCCTCAGGCTATATCCATTGGAAAGAACTGTGACAAGTTTGGTATTGTGGCTCATGAGCTGGGTCATGTGGTGGGTTTCTGGCATGAGCACACACGGCCTGACAGGGACCAGCATGTCACTATCATCAGGGAGAACATACAACAAGGTAAAATCATACTTCAGGTTATTCCACCTGGCTTTTGGCTGGGTACAGATCTTTCTTGTTACACTTGTGGAAAATGCTGGTGGTCTGTGAGTTGGGAAGGAGAAGAAATATTTCTAGTTCTTGTCTAGAATAAGGATCAAAATAGCTATATAAATAGACATTTTGGATGTCCAGTTGGAATTGCTGACACATAGGAGCATATCCATTTCGTTCTATGCTCCCAGACAGAGAAGGCTGCTGCTTTTTTTTTTTTCCTCTAAAAGTGATTTGTTTCTTTTCCTTTTTGTTTGTCATCACAGGTCAGGAGTACAACTTTTTAAAGATGGAAGCTGGGGAAGTGAACTCACTTGGAGAGACCTACGACTTCGACAGCATCATGCACTATGCTAGGAACACATTCTCCAGGTGATAATTCAGGGTTACATGTCCTTAGGACTACTTTTGGTAATTGTGGTTGACTTTGTGGGTTATATAAAGCCTAGAAGGAGACTTCTGATCTATTGCTGCATTGCGAGGCTTGAAAAATATTTGAAAAAGCAAGGTGGGTGTAGTATGGTGGACTCCTGTTTTCCCCTTTTCACTGTATTTACTCCGTAATAATACTGGTAATCTCAGAGAGTTTCCAAAGCCTTGTTAACATTCTTTGCAGCCTTTCCAGGCAGCACATGTGTATCTGTCCATTTGCAAGTTGGGTAATACTAAAACAAGTTTTGAATCTCTCGGTTGTCCAGCTTATGCTTTGGAGTTACAGTACAGCCTTCAGAGTCTTTAGTGGCTGTGCCAAAGGAGAGTTTAACTCTAGATCATGATCTTTAGTTACTTGGGTATTTTTTTAACCATTTGCATGAGCTTTCAATCATGGTTTCTGCAGCTATGTGGTCCTGTGTGACTAGGTTTATTCATGGAGGAGTTACCAGTCCTGCCCCAACTAACTACCAGTTTCTGCATAGGCTGTTTGTCCTTGGCTCCCATCTCATCCCTCCAGATAGAGCCCGTTTTCTGATCAGATTGCTCTACTGCATAGAGAGGTGATATAAACGTGGTTATGTTCTGGATTTGGAATGAGAGTTACTGGATGACCAGCTTCGTTTTGCTCCATTATTAGAATTTTTCTTCCATAAGCCCCACTATTGCTCTTTCCCAAGAGCTTTCTGTCACGACATACTATGAGTAAAGGGGTTGAGAGGTACAGTGGAGGTATTCACGCTTTTGGTAAATTTTTGTTGCAAAAATTAAAGGTGTCTTTGGGACTTTTTAAATTTTCTTACTGTTCAGTTGTATTGAAGGGCCACGTCTGTAGTTTTGTGCTTTTGTTTTGACAACTTCACACTAACCAGTGGAAAATTATTAAACATCCTGAAATGCAGCTTGTTGTGGCGGGAGGAGATGGCATCTGGGCAAGGGTGTTTTGCAGCATTCGGAGATTTCTTTGCATCAGATATCCAAAGCAAACAATTTTTCTTCCCTTGAGGCATCTGCTGGACCCTTCCAGCATTTGCTAAACTCTAAATGGTTAGAATTGTCTTGCACAAAAGCAGGATTAAGTTATTACTGCCATTTATATTGTGGATGCCTTTGAGTCTGTGTGTCTTGAAAACCAGGGTCCTTCAGAGCACTGCTGGACCAAAATGAGATAAAAATGGCAAGAGTCCTTCTAAATTTAAATTGGTGCTCGATAGGATTTTTAAGTCTGTTTTCTTTAAGCCCTTTGTCTCTGTGACCCACCCTTACCCCAGTTGCAGTCTTTGTGCAGTAATTGAACTGAGCACTAAGTGCCTCTGTGGGCTGATTGTGCTCTCACCACAAATAAGCAGTGCTGGGAATAGACTTGTACTTTGCCAAGACCTGTCTTGACATCTGCTGCCCTAAGGGAGCAATGCGTTGACCAGCCACAAAGACTGGTGGGCGTATGCACGTATCCTTCCCACCTGACTGAGGTTTGCGAGTGCTGTCCAGTTGCAACCCAAACTGACAAAAGCACAAAGTCCATGAAGATGTTAAGTTCCAGCAAGTTTCGTTAAGATCAGTGGCTAGGAAAGGGAGAGAGTCCCTGCATGGGCCTGCAAGGGAAGGGCTACAGTGCGTGTGTTAATACATTAGCAGACACTAGAAAGCCAACGTAAGATGGTGTGAGCGCCTGACGAGTGGAGATGGGATGTGTGAGTGAGCAGGGGAAGGACACAGAGTCATGTCCGTGACTTTCTCTCTTTTAGCAATTCTTACCTGGCACTTAGCACAGCCTTGTGTTTAACTTCTGTCAGTATTGATGATAGTAGATCATATGGTGCTTGCCATGGTCAAATACTGCTGTAAATACTGGGCCCTTTTTATTCTAAACTTTTTTACCTAGGACAGAAAAGTACAGCTTTTCTGAGACATGATGAGTCCTAGCAGTGGAAATTGTTTCCAGTTATGCTTTTGAGAATTGGTGTAGAATCACTCCTCCTTTCCATTTCACAGCCAAATACGTCTCTCATTTGCATCTCTGGCTAATAGAAATAGGAATATGGCACCAGAGACTGTAATGACAGCAGGAACAAGTTTTTACCATTGGAATTTCTGTTCTCATCTATGTCAGAAATTTGCCTGTTTTGCAGAGTGTGGCTGCAGGCTTTTATTTCCTGGTGCATTCCTTACAGACATGGCAGCAATCAAAACTGAATGTTGCCATATCATGAAACAATTTCTTTTACAGCTCTCGAGACCCTTAAATGGCAGCCTAGCAAGAAGAAAGTTTAAACCTCCACAAAGCCCTAAGCAAGTAGCTGGTTACCTTAATTCAGTAAGTGGCTTGCTAGTAGATGTGGCAGCACAGTCTGGAGTTACAAAACATGACCCCTGCAAAGCTCTTGTTCACATCAGGATGTAGGTAGCACTGCCTCCATGTCTAGGGACATTTTCTTGTATTTGCAATGCGCTCTCCTAATCCTGCACAAGACATGCACACATCCTCCGCAGGCTTTACTGCGTGAAGAAGAGTCATGTTATCTCTCTTCTGCATGTGGAGATATAAATACAGAATTGGGACAAAAGGTAGCTGCCTGCAGCTGGGTCCTTAACCTGCCTTGAATATCTGCTCCCTTGAGTGTTGTTTAAGTACCTGTATTTGCTACTGTATCTATTGGGACGTGAATATTTAGCTTTTGTTGAGGTCAGTGATAATTTCATAGCATTGGCATGGCATTTTGCATGTTCAGGGTACTGTGCAGTTGCTAGTGACTCTTGTGAATCTCTTCTCAAACTCTGTTGCTCTTAGCTGGTAGGAATGGTGAGGTGTTGTGCGTGACTTACCACTGCATTGGGCAGCTAATGCATGTTCTGCCCATTCCTGGACAGGAAGAGAATGGGGCATCCAGGATTCATGGGCGTTTTTCCTACCTCTGGGAGGAGAGTTTAGGTATGTTACTTAAGAATGGTTCTGGTGTTAGGCTTCCTGAGCTGCTCTGTTTAATGATGTCTGTTTGGTGTTCATTAACTTTTGAGTCAAAGTATTTTCACTTTTAGAGACACTCACCAAATGTGCAGCTTTACACTCTAAGTGTTTTTAAGCAGATGGTGTTTGGGTGGACAGTATGGGACTTCAGGGACTTGCGTGGTTTGGGCCACAGACTCTCCTGTTCTTGGTTCCTTTGATGGCAAAATGAGAGAAACTGTACTTACTGCTTTGTAGCCGGGAGTCATGTTCAGCAATGCATGTGAAAGAAGAATAAAATTCAATTGGGGGAAAAAGCAAAACCAAAAATCTTACTGCCTCAGGCTGGAGTACAGCCTTCTGGAAGAAAATGTGTTTGGCAGGTAACAAGGGTAGTTTGAAGTTACGGGTTGTTTGTGTTGTGTGAGCAGTGCCTGAGGTATACACTATGTGCAGGAAGCTGAGGGCTGTGAGTACACAGTTGTGAGGGTTGGAATGGGAAAAAGAATCAAAAGTTTGCATGTGCAAGTGGTGGTTTTTTTATTAAACTCTGTCATTCTTCCCTGGTTGTGCCTGGAAATCTGTAGAAAGCATTTCAGAGGCCACAGAAGAATATCCCTGCCAAATGCTGAGTTCTTCTATGAACTCCTGAGGAGGCTTGAAAGTTTACTTTGAGCAAGCTGACCTGTTTCTATGTTTGTGGTGTTTTTGAAATGGAAGGATTTATTTTTAATACATAAACTTAAATAAATTCAGCCCAAGGCATGCAGCTGGCATGTAGAATGCCAAACTGAATTTGTAAATCAAAATTTGAGGGATGCACCTCAGATCTTGTAAGTATTGATTTTGGTGCTGATCAGGAATTTTTCTACTGCTGAAAAAACCCCAGCATCTCCCATGTAACAACTGATTCCAGTTTTCAAAACAGATTACATTCCTTTGTCTCTATTGCTTCCTTCAGTTTGAATATTTACAAAATAATTTCCCCCCTTCCCTCCCCACCTGTGGACTAGGCAGCTCTAAAATTTTTGCTTCTGCCCTGATTTCCCATTGGACTCTCTGTTATACCCTGTCCTTCAGAAAGAGCAGTCTGCCTCACTGAGCTGAAGCTTAAACTCTGTGTTAGCTTTGGCATCCCCAAGCCTGTTTGGCATTCAGGGGTGCAGTGAAAGGCTCCTGTGGACTGGACAACCTGGCTGCAAGAGCTTGGATTTTGCCAGCCTGGAGTTCAGGTTTCTGATTCCCTCCCTGCAGTCCTAATGCTCCCTTGGGGTCTCTTTCGTGCAAGCTCTTGCTTGGCTGCATGGACTGCATTTTGATAGAAGTGAGGCCTGAGCTTAAATCCTTCACTGGACTGAGATCAGAAGTGCAATAAAGAGCTCCTGAGTGTGAAGCACATGGAAAAAATAGTAGCAAGTAAAAAGAGGCAGAGACAAGTGGAGTTATTAGCTTGGAAACTCATACAGAACAAAGGCAAAGCACATGATCTTTTCCTCTTGTCTGTGGCAGCCCCAGTCACTGCCAGCCCAACCCCATCTGCTACTGAGAAAACTCCCCTTCCCTCTGCTTCTTTGGCTTAAATGCCAAATCTGTGCTCCTGCTGAGCCAGATGTGCCACGAACCTTCTGCAAGAATATTTCATTGCTTTTTCTGATTTATGGCAAGGAATGTGC